>BMAU01013003.1:0-17506 GCA_019973935.1 Trichonephila clavipes | reverse complement strand
AAAAGAGATTGCAAACCCCCTGAAATTGATGAGAGCTTCTGCTTTGTGGGAAAAATTGTTTCAAGGGTTAGGACAAGAGTTCGGTAGATTGGATCATACTGAGAAAAAAATAGATGAATTTCATTTTTTTCTCTCGGAATTTGTTGTTTAAATCTTTGGCTGAACATTCTGTTTCTTTTCAGAAGTTAATACGGGGGAGATTTGAAATCTTTTAAAACTTTTAACTGTTTGCTTGATAGCTAAAAGACCTGGTGTGTCCTAAATCAGATTATTTAATTTTAATCACTAAAATCATTATATACGCACCATGTATAATATTTGAACATTTAAAAATGTAAGTTAGTTTATTAAGTGTGATGCAAAAGCTTAAATGCTGAATGTATTTTTAAAATTTGTGATTATGTTGAATGAATAACATCAGGTGTTATTTCAGCTTTGTCAAATATGTGCAACAGACTTCTATCTTAATTGTAAAAAAGAATTGAGTAGAATTAGTCCTATCCTAAATATATTTTGTAACATCTAGATAGAAATTTCTCTCAACATTTTTTGAAGATGTTTAATATTCTTAAACCTTTTTCAAAACCTTCATCATTAGTTCCTAATCACATTCTTTCTCGCAGATTTTCCTTAAAAGTTTTTCAGCAAATAAAATTCATTTATTAATGCTGTCTCAATCAGAATCATGTAAAGGTCATTACCTTTATAGACCAGAGACTGTATTTAATGATAATGAAACCTTGACTCCTCTTTAACTGGAAAATCTTCTAACATCTTTAGGTCTTTGAGTAATATTTTCCTTTGTTACAATCATCATTTAATGACTGTTGCCAGTCCCTCAAGAACAACTTTCAGCTTATTTCAGTACGTAAGGAGAGTTCAAGATAATTTGTGTAAATGTGTTAACAATTGGACACAATTTTTTTAGACAAAATAATTATGCTTTAGCATTAGGTAAATGAACTGAATATCTTGACAAAGTATTATTGTTTAATTATAAAATATAAAATTATTGATTTTTTTCTGTGTTTTGAAAATAAAATTCTAAGCTATTTATTAAAAAAAAATTTAAATTAGATGCACATCAATTTTTTTCTACATGTTCGAGAGATCTGACCTAACCTTAAAAACAGATGTGCAAATAAAAAAATACTAATATCAAAAATTTTAGGTTTGGATGACGGAATTATACAAATTTAACCTAAGCATATTTCCCCACTTAAACACCAAAATGTCTTTTCCATATTACCAATGCTCATAATTTGTCTAACTGTGGCTTACATCGCTTGATTTAAAATTATTTATTTAAGCTTTTCAATAATTAAGTCATCTTTCAGAGTGATTTTGTAGCTTACATCGTTCTTTAAAGTGTAGAATATCTCCACGAACCATTAAACAACAGTTTTGTTGTTGTTGTTGTTTCTAATGCCACCTGTCTGACGTAACAACAGTTTTAAAACCCTAGACATAGGTAAATAAGCTATGAAATGCAAAATATACGTTTTCGTAATATTTGCCCAAAAAAGGGCTATATCTTATTGATTAGTCTTTGTACAATCTAATGGTTCCTAAAACGATTATTTCTGCTTTAATGCGTCTAAAATTTATTGCAAGTATTTTGCTTTTCAAAAAATTCTGTAGTTATCTATGAAATCACATTATAAAATTATCTTTGATAAATTTAATTTTTTACTGTGTGTTCCTTAGGGTTCGAATTTTTCAATAATAAATAGCTTTGCTATATAAAAATCCATTTATTTCAGTAACACAATACTATGCAGATTTCCTTTGTAAAACAACTTTAAAATGCTTTTTTTTAAAAAATAAAATAGCAAAATTTTAATATAACTATTTCAGTAAAAAATATATATTGCTATTATAAATTGAAGTGATTGCAAAATTCCCGACTAAGGCAGCTTGTTATTTCTTCATTGAATTAATGCAATGCACAATCATCAGTGGAATGTTTCTGCCAAAAGATCAAAAAGAAATTTAACTGACTGGAATAAATTATATCTCGAGCTATAAATCGCTTTATATTGGAAACATACTGGGATGAAAGAATTACTCAGAATGCCTTTCAGCCAAAAAAATCCTAGTAATAACATTAAAAGAATTGTTGACGTCTGTTATCCATTCTTGTTGCTTTTTCAGTACATTTTCTTTATACAAATTATCACATTCTGTCTTTTCTATGGAGTCACAAGATGAAGAAATTTATGAGGTTCTCCTAATGTTTATGTCTCTCATCAATCGAAAAATAGATATTTATTTCTTCCTTATAAAATAAAGTGGGTGGATCTTCTGTAATTCCTTATAAAGAAATGTATATACCTTACTTTTGCAATCGGATTTATAATATATTTTACTATCCATTTTAATCAATTTCTATGTACAAATCGTTCTACAGATATTTAATGTGCATTTGTTGTTCTTTCCTCTATAGTATTATTTTAGGAATTAATGAACGCATGTTAGAAGCCTTTTATGATGCAACACGATGAAATTTTGTGTATAAGTAATAAATAAAGATTTATTGCTTTTTTCTTAGTACAGATCTATAAAATCAATATCGCATTAAATCATAAGAAAATTCCTATATGTCGTATTCCTGGCGAGCGCGGTAAGGAATACTAATTAGGTCATTATTTATTTGTTGTTTGTTGCAATGACGAGACAGTCCGATGGTCATTGTTAATTCGGTTTATTACATGTATAGACACACAAATGAATATGGATAGCACAACATAGAAAGCACACAACACAACAAGTAACATAAATTTTTTTAAGTCAATTCCTACTTAGATCAACAGAGAAAAATTTTATTTTAGCTACTTTTTATTAAATAGTTATATTTAATATATAATATGTATATACATATGATAAAATCACAACATTGAGTAGTAATTAATTTTTATTAATTACCATTAAAGTATCGCATTGTCATCCGAAACAATCGTGTGTATAAATTTCAGTTCAATTGAATGCTTTAAAACGTGAGAAAAAAACCTTTTCATGTTTTGACACAAATCTTCAAAAGGGCCGCTAAGTTGCCAAAAATGATGCCAACGAGGCTGTATTTGTAATTCTTTAAATAATTAGTTTTAACCAATTAATTTTTATTAATTATGATTAAATTAGTGTATTATCACCAAAAATAATCATGTATATAAAATTTCAGCTCAATTGAGTGCTTTAAAATGTATTTTATTAACGATTGAAAATTCCACCAAGATAAATAAATAAATGTATAGAGAATGTAAGCTAACAGTAGGAATATAAAAGAAGACACGGCAGCTGCAGCCGATTACATATATTGAAGTAAGACAAAGAGTAAGAGGGCGGAATTTCCCGAAATCTCTTTTTTTCCAAGCAGGAAACGAAAGTTCAAATCACGTGCTCTGGATGGATTGATAGATGCGGTTTAAAAGATTACCGTTAGGCGTGTAGCTAGTTATCATTTAAATGTGGCTCCCGAAGGAATGGACCCTCAATAATTAAAAAGTTATTAAGGATTAAATTAATGGGAATTATTGCATATATATAAACAGCGAGAATAATTTAACACGAAACTGAAGGGATTGAAATATCTTTTCGTGTTAAAAGAATTTCCTTATAGAATATTGATAAAAAAAAGCCCATATCCAACATAATTAAGTTTAATAGAATAGATTTTATTTGCATAGATTTACATGTATATGCATTTGTTTAGTAAAAATCAATGAAACAAAAACATTGCCAAGAGCTTAATGAAATTTAATACAAAATTTTCAGGTGTTTTGAAAACAAAACATTTATTGAATTTTTTAGAAAATAATCTGATATTTTTTTCCTTTGTATTGTCTTTTTTATCATCTAATTGTCAACAAATTGTTCGACATCGCCAATTTTGTTATTCCTTTCACCAATGAAATGTGCGTCTAAATATAACTGCGCATACTCTTTATGATGTTCCTCATCTGAGTTGACTTAGGAACAAGAGCTGCATTATTTATCACATTTTCGTCTCCGAAATTTGCACCAAAGATATTTTTTGAGCTTTGAACAAACTCCAAAAGTCTTTGTCTGTCATTATTGGGACTGCAGACACATGATCATCAACTGCAGCAATCAGTTCTTCCGATGATACAGTAGGACAACCCGATAATACAAGAACTTTCACAAACCTTTCACTAAGTTTGTATATTTTCCTTATCTTTTCAGTATCATCCTCGTGCACTTGCAGTTGGGGTTATTTTTGAAGATGACCACGAATTCGGAGAAATCCATCCCACTCCTAATTTATCGAGGTACACATCTGACAGAGCTCTACATGAAACCGATCTGAATCATCTGAAGGAGAGTGAGAGGGAACAAGTGCTAGCAATTCTTCTAAGACACCAAACACTATTCACAAGTGATGTGAAAATAGCCAAAGTAGGGACTCATCGAATTCGCTTAAAGCTGAATATTGAACGTAAAAAGCCGTTCGTATATCGCATACCAGAGTCCTTGAAGATTAAAGCTGATGAGCAGATAGAGGAGCTTTTGCGGCTTGATTTAATTGAAGAATCTGACGCAGAAATAGCCTATCCAATTGTTTGCGTTAACAAGAAAGATGGTACCCTACGACTTTGCGTTGACTTCAGAGCTCTGAACCCGGAGAGTGTGTCTGATGATTTTTTCCGATGGAAGATGCAGTGGAGCTCATACATTCTATTGGAAGAGCCAATATCATCACAACGTTAGATCTCTTGAAGGGGTATTGGGCTATACCCATGGCTGAAGACAGCAAAAATCTTACATCTTTCAAGACTCATCGGCAACAGTACCGTTTCAAGGTGATGAGTTTTGGTTTGAAAAATGCCTCTGCCACATTTCAGCGTGAAATGAACAAAGCATTATCGTGTTACAGAAAATTTTCACGTGCCTACATCCACGGCATCGCAATCTTCTCCAAAAATTGGGAAGAACATTTTCTTCATCTGGATACTATTTTAACGAAACTTCAGAGTTAAATTTCACTGTGAACCTCAAAAAGTGTGCCTTTGGAAAAAGTCAATTTGAATATTTGAGTCATATTATTGGTTCGGGTAAGCACGAACCAGATCCCGAAAAGACTGCAGTTATCAACAACTTACCAGTGCCTAAAACGAAGAAGGAACTTCGTAGTGTGCTTGGACTGTGTAATTACTATCGTGAGTATATTCCTAAATATTCAGAACTTGTGTATCCATTGACAGAACTCACCAAAAAGAGAGTACCTGATTCCATTTCATGGACTGAGAAACATGATTTCTCATTTCATCTCCTAAAAAAGGCTTTAGTGGAAGCACCTTCGCTGTACTCTCCAGTTCCTGATAAACCGTATACCATTCATTTGGATGCATCGCAATTTGGCATAGCTGCTTTCCTGTCATAAAAATGTGATGATAAGTGTTTCCGAATTGCTTATGCAAGTCAAAAATTAAGCAAGACTCAACAGTCATGGTCAACTATTGAACGAGAGGCTTTTGCGATTGTGTGGAGCTTAAAAAAATTCGAAGTAAGGGTATTTGGGACTGAAATTGAATTTTATACTGATCATAACCCTTTTCCTTACTTAACAAAAAGTGCACCACAATCTGCGAGGCTACAAAGATGGGCTTTTGCACTACAAAAGTTCAATGCGACAGTCAAACATTGTCCTGGTGTGAAAATTCCTCATGCTGATGCACTCTCACGATTAGTGTAACAAATGTGCTTTTCAATTTTAAAAAAAAAATGTAGATTTAGTGAATAATTGTTTTCTTTGTCTCCTTTTGTGTATCTCTTTATATTATTTGTGTGTCTATTTACATTTAAAAAAAATCCTAATGTTTATTTTCGAATAATGGTTTTTTAGATTAATGTTGTTTATTATGTGAATTCCTTAAATTTCAATTTTCTTGATTAGTATGGTATAATTAATCATATCAAAATTGTATTCTTAATTTAGTTTTGTGTAATTTATGTATACTTATTTTTCATATTGTTTTTAAGTGTGACGTAATGCTAATTACTTGCATATTACTGTATGATATGAATGTATATTATTTTATGCTTTATAATCAGATTGAGTATCATGTGTGGCACATCAATCTTGTGTGGGGTTGTAGTGTTTCTACCTTTCACCAGGAGGCGCACTGTGCTCCCCTCCGGCAAGAATGTGTTTTTTTGTGTATAAGAGAAAGAGCTTCTCGGCATGGGTCCTTTGATTTTAAAATTTTCATGTTCATATTTAATAAACGGGCTGTCTTTAAGAATACTTTTGTTGGTGAAGCTACAACAACATTACACATTTTACAACAGCGCATCACAATGATTTAGTAAAAATAAAAACAGTCAGTCACAAAAATCAATAAAAACCACCCTCAAAAATTGCATTTCTTATGCAATTATAGAAACCGAAAAGATGAAATATTTTTATATTAAAATGCAAACCGCATTGTGAAAGGGCTTTGTAAAAAAGAGCCATATTTTCACAGTCTTCACAAATACATTTTGGATCATTATCATGCTGAAAGATACACTGGCTTCCCAGCTGTAAATTATCAAAGGATGCCTGTATGTTATTTTACAATTTCAAGTATTTGAAAATATCCATTATACTTTCAATAAATGTATTTCCTTGCACCAGCAGTAAAAATCCACCCCTAAAACTTAATTCTTTTCGTCAATCACAACCATATTTCATTGAAGCAGGAGTATTAATGGGTTTTCTGTTCTTCGTACTTGGGCTACCGAATTTTGCCATGTTCATCACTTTGGAAATCTTTATATTTGTTCTCATCGGTAGGGATAGTTTTTTAAAAAATTAAAATTGTTGTGTGTGTGTGTACATTCATTAGCAAAATTGAACACATTCTTCTCTTTGCAGTAGATATAAGTGGTTTTATACACGAAACTATGTCATGAAATCCTCCAGATCGGAGAATGTTTCGAATTGTTTGAACGCGTATCAATAATTGCCTAGCTTTAAAGTTATATAAAGCTCTACAAAAGCAACTCCTGTATATAGACTTTTATCACCTTAACTCTCCCCATATTCTTGAAAGAAACTAGGTTTTTATCATAACATCATTGTCTAACTTTGTTCAGCAATGTTACAATTTCGGTGTAATTTTTTCCCCTTTTTTTGAGTTATTTATAAAATTCTGGCATAAACACAAAATTTCTTGCCTGGGGTCATTTTACAGTATGTATTTTACAACAGTATCATTTCCATTTGCTTAACGCATACTCAAGATTCCCTTTTCCGTAATGGCGTGCTAGTTATTTTGTTCCTGCTTAAATAAGAGTGAAGTTCTACAAAAGCACTTTTTGTAGATTTTTATAACAGGAATTTTGCAGTTCTTTTTTACACGTTCTTGAAAAGTAATTCGGGTTTTTTCGCGTACAAAATTCTGTTAACCTAATAAAATGTAACGGGCTGTAAATTAAATATTGTAATGTCTGTAGTTTTTATATCTCATTATTCCAATAGGAGTATGTTGACTTTTTTCGCTGATTATATGTATTTTCTCTTAACTTATAAAGGTTTTTAATAGTCAATGCATTTTCTTGTCTGTCTCGCAAATCCGCTGGAAGAGATGCCATGTTTGTAGCAAAGGGCTTATTTCTGAGAAAGACTATCAAGTCGAAAAACTCTATCTAGTCTTTCTTTACTCTATCGATTTGTATCGTGTAGAGTAAAGATAATTATAAACAAATGATTGGGGTGACTGAGTCTCTCCGCACTACCATTTGCGTTAGTATTGAGTGCGCACCTGCTCCCGGGTTAAAACATTTTGAAGTCTTCTCGGTTAAAATATTAAAAAGTAACATAATTATTCTTCATTGGAATTTTATATTCTTTTTCATTATTTAACGTTAATTCGAAAGGCTAACTCTGTGAGGTTTAAAATTACAGTTCTTTTAAACAGTTATTTACACAATTATAGCATTTATCTAAAAAAATCATTTTACATTTTTGTATACAATGTTGTGCCCACAGTTTTACTCTTTTTACAGTTCAGGCTATTATATCAAGAATAATGTTTTGTTTTTTTAAAAAATGAACTCGTGATAAGAGCCGGTGTTACAGCCATTATACGTTTAAGGTATCATTACTGAAGAAGGTATTTTATAAATCATTTCTTAATACTAAATTAAGAACAAGTTTAATAATTATTAGGGACATCCATGGGCTTGTCTTGTAGAGCAAAGTTTTTCAAAGGAAGATTTAATATTAGAAAATGACACTCTGAGTTATTTTTCTATATTTAGCGGAGATCTATATTTTGTCTTCAAAGCAACCACACAGAAAATCCGGTTTAACAAAGGTAGAATGTTGAAAATGGTAATAGTATACGAAGTACTTTTGTTTTTAGTGCAGAAAATTCATCATCCACCTCTACCCAAAATTCAAAGAGCGATTTATTATAAAATTGCCTTTTAATTTTTTACTGGATGTGAAATCTATGAAGATTTCACATCCAGTGTGGAAGTTGAGAGCCCTTCTGGAGTATCTTAAAAAAAAATCCCTAATCAATCCACTCGTAACTTGCTACTAAGTTGCCCTCATCAAGAAAATACTTTTTCAAGATATTTGACAACGTAGCTAAATGATTTTAAATGGTTTTAAGATTTTAAAAACAACTTTCACATGTTGTTCTGCAGATTTGTAAGTTTTAACACATAACGAGCTGGGGCTTTTTCCCATCATTTACTTCAGTAATAGTAAATCCAAAATTTAAGTATTTTTGAGAATATTTCCTTGATTTAATTTTCGGAACCATGCTCGTCCGTGTACTTGTTAATCCTTTATTATCGTCGAATGTTTGCTTACGACTTAAAAATGTATGTAGGATTTTGTTTTAATCTACTGCCGTAAATACTTAATTACCGTGAATTACAATTAACGTGCAAATTAAAAAATGTACATTCAAGTTAGATTCGGTAGCTATAGAAGTATCGAGTCGACGAAAACTGACTCGAATTGTTCGAGGAAATGCCTTTTTACATGTTTTGCGCAGACGTCCGATAGACTGACGCAAACGTACCCGATAATGCCAGATATGATGGATATGATAGAGAGCAACATAGACTAGACTACTTTTCTAATGACATTTGTACTTTGAGAAATGGATATGCTGAAGGAAATAAATCTTTAATTAAATATATCTCATTTTGCGATCTAATTTAAAAATTAGAGAAAGAAAAATAACATAATAATAAGTAATTTTAAGTAATTTTCTTAAAATATATATTACTTAAAAGAAATATATACAAAATTTAATACTTATACAGTTTATAATTGAGATCGCATTGTAGCTTTAGCGTCAAAGTGCATTTTTATTGCAAAATATACATTATTGTTGTACAGGGGGAGTGCGACAAAAATTTTGATTGAAAATTGGGTCGCCAGTATTGAAAGTTTGAGAAACACTGTGCTACATACATACGTTATACGTATTGTAAAGTTTTCATTATCAGGAAATATCTAGATAAAGTTTATTTTACATATTAATTCATCCTTATTACATAATGTTGTTGATTTTCGTTGTTTTCTGGAAGTTGCGTACATTGCAGTCATCCGCACAGTGGAGAAGATGGAATCTCACAAGGTAATCAACTTTTTTTTATTTGAAATGTTACACTATCTGGAAACTCCCCGCTGAAATAATGACTGTTTTTGCAAGTCATTGTTCATCGTATGACACTGATATGGGGTAGAAAAAGAATCTTTAAACAATGCGTTTCATCCGCATCTTCCATCAAGAAGTGGAAAGCAATCATTTATTGGGGAGGCTTCCGCGGTGAAGAAAACGGGGGACTCTATTCCATAAGAAAGGAAAGCCACCATCTAATTGATCACGAAGGAGACTGGTCTTAGTTACAGCTGTGTATGGAAAGTTATTCAGGAGCCATAGTGTTGAATAGTAAAAGCCGTTAGGTAGCGCTGTTGCAGTGAGACACTTCTATTTAGAAGTAGTCTTGTGGCAACAGTCAGTGCATGTATCTTTCTTAAGATGTAAACACACGATATAGTGAAACATTCACTTGTGAAATATTCTTGTGTCGAAATTCTAACTTGTGAACTACATTATTACATGTGAACTATTCTATTCATATTGAAATGTTCTTCAGCATTGAAATATATTCAATAATATCAAATTGAACTTGGACTTATCACTGAATCAATTTTCTTTCAACAGACAGCAATTCGAAACCGAAACCTTTTAGTCTTAGATTACAATGGAGTAACTTCATGGACAGACTGACGCCAGTAAGTAATCGCGTGATTCCAACATCAATAAACAGCACGTGCGATTTCATACCATTGATTTTCCTATACGTTTGTTGACATCGTTCTTGTATCTTAATTTTATCTAATTAAAAACATATGATATCATTGTATTTTTCTGCATTATTCTAGTATATATATTTGTTAGGAAATAATTTTAACAACTCTTTTTTATAATTTTTGTTTTATTCTAATTTATTTATCTAATTAGGTAGTTGTCTACTTCCGACTAGTGTTAGCTGGCATATTTATTTATCCTAGTTTGGTTGGATCATAGCATTTATTTATAGTTCATGGTACACTTAGGTATGACTCTTAGTTATTTTAGTTTTTAATTAATTTAGTAGTTATTTATTAAATAGTTTTGCGCAAGAATGGTTGACAGTATAGAATTAAAACTACTTTTTTAAAATTGTATGATTATCGAAAAATAACACATTGATATCATTTCTTTAAAAAGAGCTCACACCTATTATTATTCAACATAGTATCAGTTAGGTGTGAATAATATAAAAAATGTCTGTTTGTAATTTTAATTAATAATTCAAAGTCAGGAGAAAATATTTATTCTGAATTTTTTCAATTTTTGATGATAATTTGTGGGAGGAATGTTTACAAAAATTAAAGAAATGTTTCTTTGATTTTTACCTTCCACACACAAATTATCGATTTCTAAATTATTTATAGTTATTCTTTGCTGTTACAATTTAATGTCATTTCTTTCTTTAAATTAAAATACAGTATTCTTAAGGAGAATGAAACCATTGCAAAAGGGGTAACAATTTTTAGAAATGATTACATTTAATTTGATATGTTATTGTCTTATTTTTTTGAAGTACATATCAAACTTGCAAAAAAGTTTATTTCTTCAAGCCTGTGTACATAGAACATTAGTTAATATGAAAGTTTTAGATAAATGAAGAGAATTATGTTTTGGTAAAAGTGTTTTTTTCCATCTTTTTTTTTTCTTTTTTTTAAATCTCAGTGGCTACTTAAGAAGTAAGTATTTGTTTATCCATGATTTAACTATCTTCCTTTTTTGCACAAATCCTTAAAATAGTTTAATTCCTGGAAACTCAGAATTATGCATGTAAAGGTAATTAAGGATGCGAGCATATGATTCATATATATGTCTCCTGTGATTAAAATTGAATTTTTCTTACAACTTCATGAATTGCAAATTGTATAATAGTATGGCTTACCAATGGGGACATTAAACACTCTGTGTGAAGCATTATAAGTGTCAGACATTTGAAATAATCCCGTAATTTTGGTTTGATTTATCAATATTATAGGAAGTTTTTAATTTTTTCCCCTTTGTACTTATATGCTACTAGCTGATAAACCTGTTCTTCACACAGGTGTGAATTTATATATATAAATATTGTTATGCATGACATTTCTCTCCTCCCCCCCAATACTTCATTATTTAGAAATGGTAAATAACAATTTTCTAAAAAATATATTATATTTACTCGAGTTGACCTACCTATACTTAAAATTCAAATGAATATTTTATTTCACTGTGGAACAGTTATTAGTTGAAAATGAATCCTTTGTTTACACAATGTATTGCGTATAAATACTTCATATATATTTTGTACAATATTATGAAGCATTTAAAGCTGTTTGAAAATGTTTCTAATAAAATAACATTCCTATCTTTCACTGTCTGATTTACTTAGTAATTATCTTTTAAAAATGTTTGGAAATTTTTTAGAAATGATTGTATAAAGTAATAAAAGAAAATAGAATTTCACTATTAAGTTAAAGAAATAAATCATATATATATTAATATATAATTTTAAAAAAATATTCAATGTAATATGAACTTCACCTTTATATCTTGGCTACTAAATATTATGCATTGATATGCGACACTTGGATCACACATTCAGATTATTAATGCGAGTATGAACTATATTAAAAATTTACATTAAAAATTCAATAATTTTTTAATTGCCTTTGTACAAAGTGCTTATAACATGTTGAACAACTTGTTATAAATAATTGTATAATATTAAAGAATATTTCATCAGAAAAAATACTATAATTTTCATAAATTCAATTTAATTTCTAATTGAATTGCATACTTCTTTAAGCTATTGTTTATCTCATATTAGATAGAGTTAATATGAAAGTTTTTGATTAACAATAAATATTTATCCTTTGATGAAAATGAATCAATAAGGATCTCATCGGAAGATACCAATTGGCAACGAATTCTATGGAGAGATAATCAAAAGGAGACAGTGAAGGAATATAGGTTAACCACTGTCACGTATGGGACCTCATGTGCACCATATCTTTCCACTCGAAACCTGACTCAACTTGCTTTTGATGAAAGGGAAAAGTATCCTTTGGCTTCATTCGCTACACTTCAACATTTTTACGTAGATGATTTACTAAGTGGTGCCGCGACTGAAAAAGAAACAGTTGAACTCGTCTGGCAACTAAAGGAGATGATGAGAAAATGAGGGTTCAACCTTCGGAAATGGCAGTCTAACAGTGAAACAGTGATCAAGGAGATTGCCGAAAATAAAGATCTTAAAAAGGTGCAAAATGATGAAGAAATAAAAATCCTTGGGATACAATGGAATCCCAAATCTGATTTCTTCAGTTTCAGTGTTTCATTACAAGAAGAGAGGTGCATTTATTCTAAAAGAGATGTTCTTTCTGAAATTGCTCGTGTGTTTGATCCTCTAGGACTTTGATCGCCATGCATTGTTTTTATGAAAATCCTTTTACTAGAGCCATGGAAATTAAATTTAGAATGGGACGAACCAATTCCGGAAGATTTAAATAAACAGTGGACAACCTTCCGAAAGGAACTTCATCTTATCGAGAAAATGAAAATACCGAGGTGTGTCTTGCTACCTTCATACATTCAACTTGAGATTCATGCCTTTTGCGATTCCTCCGTAAGAGCCTACTGTACAGCAATTTACCTCAAATGTATCGCATCCGAGTGTATAAGTGTCTCACTTCTAAAACAAGAGTAGCCCCGCTTAAAACTCAATCCTTACCTCGGCTTGTGCTGTGTGCAGCATTGTTGCTGTCTAATGTGTTACAAGTAGTGTTAAGGGAGTTTCCTTTATCTATTCACAGAACCATTGCCTGGACGGATTCGACAATTACTTTAGCTTGGCTAAAAGCAGAACCATATCGCTGGCAACCATTTGTCGCCAACAGAGTTTCCAAAATTCCAGCAACAATTCCATCAGTTGAATGGTATCATGTTTCCGGAATTGAGAATCCAGCCGATCTCTAGGCACAAGAGGACTCTTACCTTCTCAGCTTGTAGCTCATGATCAGTGTATTCAGGGACCTCTCTGGTTAAATCAACCCATGAATGAAACGTCATCTTATAAAATCCCAGACACTTTCTCCTTTCCGGATAATGCCTTGAAAGAGAAGAGGAGCGTTGTTACATGTGTTGCTAAAATTGTGCCTTTACCAGAATTTATCGCAGAATATAGTCTTTTACAAAGTTAGTTCGTGTCTGTGCCTGGATTTTGAGATTCATAAAAAAATAGCCGTTCACCAGTCTCAAGAACTTTTGGTTACTTGAAATCATCGGAACTTCATACTGTAGTTGTTACTATTGTACGTTTGATTCAACAAGTAGAATTTTCGAATGAATTTAAATGTCTTGTTCAAGGAAACCCTTTACCAAAGGATAACAAATTACTTTCATTGAACCTGTTTTGTGATTCTGAGGGAGTTTTTCGGGTAGGAGGTAGACTTTCGAGGAATACGCGTCTATCATATGACCAAAAACATCCTATGCTTTTGCCCAAAAGTCATGAGTTCACAAGAGAAAGGTAATAAATTTCTACCACATTACTTATCTTCATGCAGGTCCACAACTGACATTGTCTTTGATAAGACAAAAATTTTGGTTTGTGGATGGTAGATCAGTAGTTCGTCATACACTCAAAAAGTGTCTAATTTGCTTCAAGATGAATCTGAGATCTTCTTCTCAATTAATGGGTGATTTACCACCTATCCGATTTCAGCAAATTCGTCCATTCGAGAGCATTGGCTTAGATTTTGCTGGTCCATTAACCACTAAATGTGCTCATAAACGAAGTGTGACAAAATTTAAATCTTACATTTGTCTTTTCATTTGTACTGCTACTAAAGCTGTACATCTTGAACTTGTTTCGGATTTATCGACTGTTGCATTTCTAGCTGCTTTACGCCGTTTCATTGCTAGAAGATCTTGTCCGAGCAAAATCATCTCGCATAATGGATCCAATTTTAAAGGCGCTTCGAGTCATCTGAGAAAGCTCGTGGATTTGTGTCTGCAAGAAGAAGTACAAATTTTTCTCTCAAAGGAATTGAGTGGTTCTATTTCATTCCTCCATATACCCCACAATTTGGAGGTTTGTGGGAGTCAGCCATCCAAAGAGGTGCCAAACAATTACTCATAAAGGCAACTAACTCTGTACTTTTAATTTTGAAGAGTGTTCTACCTATTGATACAGATATAGGCTTGTCTTAACTCAAGACCTCTTACAGAGCTCTCTCCAGATCCGTCCGACTTCAATGCATTGACTCCAGCCCACTTCTTAGTGGGAGGTCCTATTCATCAGTTTCCAGAACCATCTAAGCCCTCAAGGTCTGTAGGTCTTTCTGAAAGATGGAACCTGATTCAAAGACTACGTCAGTACTTCTGGGATCGCTGGTCCATGGACTATTTACATAGACTTCAACCCCTAGGTCCAAAGTGGTGAAGAAACCAAGCCAAATCTTCAACAATTAGGAGATATGGTTATTGTCGAGAAAGAAAAAACTGCTCCATTAAACTGGACTCTTGGTCGAATTAATAAACTATTTTTCGGACCTGACCAAAAGGTACGTGTTGTGAGTGTAAATACCAAATACGGACAATTAACTAGAAAAGTGAACAAGATTTATCTTTTACCTAACTCTCAAGAATGTGAACTTTAATTTAATTCTTTTATTCTTATTTTATCATATTATCTGTATTTCATTGTTGTATATTTCGTAACCTCTCCTTTTTGAAACCCTTCTGAGGTTTCAAAGGGGGTGGTATGTTGAATAGTAAAAGCCGTTAGGTAGCACTGTTGCAGTGAGACACTTCTATTTAGAAGTAGTCTTGTGGCAACAGTCAGTGCATGTATCTTTCTTAAGATGTAAACACACGATATAGTGAAACATTATATTCTTGTGTCGAAATTCTAACTTGTGAACTACATCATTACATGTAAACTATTCTATTCACATTGAAATGTTCTTCAGCATTGAAATATATCCAATAATATCAAATTGAACTTGGACTCTTATCATTGAATCAATTTTCTTTAAACAGACAGCAATTCGAAGCCGAAACCTTTTAGTCTTAGATTACAATTGTTTACAGCCCGCTAAATTCGTCACTATTGCTAACATACACATAGCACAATCAGACGTTATTGATATTTGAAATAAATCGAAGTGTCTTTTAGAAATGACTCATATTTAAAAAAAATTAAAAGGAATTAAATATGCTCAGCCATTCAACATTGTTTTTTTTTTATTTCGTACTTTCGTGTTTGAATGTCAGCAACTTTTCTGTTGCCATTCCAAAAAAAATTAAGCTTTATACAAACAAAGAGTATAGTAGCAGAAATTGATATACCAAAGGTTTCAGTAAGCGGGTTCCAGGATTATTCTGATTTTAAGATGCAAAAACTATAAGACCTATCAGAGAAGTTGAATTCTTTGGAGCAAGAATGAAGGTAATTCCTTTAATCACTTGGTAACGATGGATGAATCTTGGATTTATCATTACGATCCAGAGACCATATAGAAGAGCAAGGATCGATCTATTTGATGCTTTTCAGATGAAAATATCTGTAGGGTTTCTAAATGGAAGCGCTAAAGATTAAAATATACTTTGAAAGGGAAAGGTATTATTTCCTTCCTTAGAAAACAAAGTCCAATTTTGAGATTTAAAAAAAAAACAATTATATTAGAATTTTTAGATGAGGAAACTCTATCGGGGAATTCACAAGCGTGTTTTTATGAAGACAGTTTTAAGTGTATAAAAAATTAAAAAAAGCTGAGATATATAACGTATTAAGTTTTATACATCCTTTTTAGGGGTCTAAATATTTCCACCCTAATACTGGAACGTAGTGTATCTCCCCCCTCCTCCACATACACACCAATATGGCTAAGAACTAGTAGTCAGGAGAGAATGTCATGCTGTCTGTTTGGAGACTGTAGAAGAGCCATTTTAACAGACTACCTACAAATGGATCAGAACATCTCCACTGTCTATGACTGAATACAGAGGAAAAAATTGTGAGACTTTTTGATCGAGAATCGGAGTGGTATGATCACTAAAAGTGTCAGTCTTCTTGCCGACCTGTTCAGTCATCTCGAAAGGCTGTTCGAGAGCTACGTGAATTTGAAATTTTAACACGTCTACCGTATTCTCCTAATCTTGCTTCACAAATGACTTATTCCCAGAAAAGGAATCATTTAGGGTTAAGGTATTTGACAGTATAAATGATGTTATTTGAGAGATAAAACAGTGGTTATCGATGCAATGTATTGGGAGAAAGGTGCCTGAATGGGCCTTAAAATAATAAATAAAAGTTAAGTTTTATCAAGATTATTTAAGAAATAATTACATTTTACCGTACTCTCTCATATTTGTTTCGACATAAAGTTTGCCAAACAGTTCAGCAACTCAAATAAACTAGTTAAAGTTTAATTCGATTTCTCAACTTTTTAGCTCGTCAATGCAATGTATCAAATTTAATTTTACTTCACAACTTTTTTTCTATGTTACGTAATTTGTTTTTTTGAATAAAAAAATAAAATTAATTAAATTTCTGCCTCAATTTTTTTTTTACTTCCTCTCATACATGTTCTTATTTTAAATCTCATTTTTGTGTTCAGCAGCTTTCTGAGAGATGGATTTATTTTGGTCTGCATTATACGATTCGGATTCCAGTAAAGAAAATGGCTATCCTTAAAAGAAACGATTAGAAAGAAAGTATTTATTCCTTTTTATAATCTTAAGAAATCCACATTGCTGGGCAATTATAGAGCATGCTTTAACTGAGATTTCTGAATAAAAATCTAGAATGTCGAAGAATTTATTTGAGAATAATTGTCACAAATTATTTTTTTAAGAAATATTTTTATTTCTGGAATCAAAGAAAATACGGGGATATTAATCTTACTCAGTTTTAGAGTATT
>BMAU01012999.1:0-10222 GCA_019973935.1 Trichonephila clavipes | reverse complement strand
TGAGAAGTGTTTGGTGCATCATGAAAGCTTGGATGGATAATGGTGAACCAGAATAAATGTAGTTAAAAGCACCTTTTAGATTTTTGGGACGAAAATATTTTAAGTGATTGGTAAAGAAAACCGCAAAACGATCAGTTGTAGAAGACACAATGTTTAAGGTATCCGACTACGTTCGGAACCGTGATTTTAAAAAAGCGCATAAATGGATAATTTTCATGCTATTTAGTGTCACTTAGATTAGATTACATGCATAAAATTGTTTTAAGGACATTTTGACAAAAACAATTTACTTAAATACAATATTTCGGCAAAAAATGAACTTAGAATAATCTTTTTTCAAAATGTTCTCCTTTTGTGAAAAATGTTTCTATTATAATAATATTTCGCCTGTTTATAGCTCAGACCTCTGTACAGAGGCTCAAATATGGTTTTTGAAAAATTCACATTATTTTCAGAGTTACAACCCATTGAAATCATTATCGGCGTTTTTTTCTTAAAATTTCTCCCCTCTGTTGTCGTAAAACACGGATAAACTCACTTCTAAGTTATATGTTTAAAAAAATTCTAGTTGAGCCTCTGTACAGAGGTCTGAGCTATGTACAGGCAAAATATTATTATAATAGAAGCATTTTTCACAAAAGAACATTTTGAAAATGGGTCATTCTATGTTCATTTTTTGTCAAAATTTTGTACTTAAATAATTTTGTATTGTTATACTTTTCTTAGAACAATTTTATTTACATTTTCTAATCTAAGTGACACTAAATATCATAAATGTTATTCATTTATACGCTTTTGCAAAATCATAGTTCCGAACGTAGTCGGATACCTTAACACGCACAATGCGACGAGAACTGAAAGGAATGGAACTTAATAGGTGTAGAGCCGCAACCCCCTCCATCCCCGTTTTGGTGATTAACTGAAAAAAGTGGTTCTAATTTGCTAAAGAGCATAAAGATTGAACTACTGAGCAGTGGAGAAATGTCATGCGGTCCGATGATTCAAGATTTAGCCTATACTAGAATAATGGGTGCATCAGGATAAGAAACAAACCTCTTCCAAACTGATGGGCCCTTCGTGGATAGTGCGGCAAATGTAGGTAGTATTATGATCTGTTGTTGCTTTAGTGAGTCTAGTCTAGGATCAACAACAGAAAATGAAGTTGTTGGATCACTAAAACGTACATAATGAGCAGGTGAATCCATCAATGGAATTTGGTTGTCCTGATGAGAGTGGTACATTCCAGGATGACAACACCAAGATTCACCGAGCACAAATTAATCAAAATTGGTCCAGGGCACATAAGAATCCATTTTCCTTTATGAAATGACTATCACAAAGGCAGGATATTAACTTAATAGAAGGTCTTTGAGATATACTGTAATAGAGGTCATGGGGTAGCTCGTCTCTTCTGTAGTCAGTTCAGTGTCTCGGTTAAAAACTGCTGCAAATACGGATAACAATAGGCAATGAAAACATGCAGAATCCTAATGAGACAATAAATCTCTCCTGAAACAGAAAAGGAAAAGTAAGAAATGAAGGGGGAGGGGAGCGTAACTATTGAAATGCCTAAGGTGGTTAAAAATAGCCCTGGGGCTACGTATTGTATACTGTATATTTGACGAAATAACTCGAGGAACGAGTCGATGTCTCTTCACTGCCTAGATAAGGATGCTGCAGGAAAGCAACATTGGAGTAAAAAATTAGTCGACATTTACCTTGAGCAATAATGCGACTACAGATTTATATTGCTGGGTGAACTTATATAGAATCTGTACTATTGTAGATTTATACGTGCGTGTTTTTGGTTTCCCGTGAGAAGAAAATTTACTTTTATTACACTATAGAGTTGTGACTGATCTGTATGCGTTCCTTCAATTAATCCTCTTGGGAAATCTTTGGGCTAGGGTTTTTCACAACCAATCCTTCGGAAGAAAAGAATCGTGATATTTAAATTAACTTACTACATATATAGACAAAGTTTTCTAGTTTGTAGAGATGTGATGTTCCTCCCCGTGGGGGAACATCTCTCGAAGCATCAGCTTGAGCTAGAGGTGTAGGATTAACGAAAGAACTAGAATCTTAATATGACTTTATTAAGATATTCAACTTAAACCTTTAACAAATTAAATTATAATAATTAATGTGAGAGAATCTACGATGTCAAAATACGCAACACACAATATATATATATATATATATATATATATATATATATATATATATATATATATATATATATATATATATATATATATATATATATATATATATATATATATATATATATATATATATATATATATATATATATATATATATATATATATATATATATATATATATCAGTATAATTAGACCTAATCTAATTCAGACCACTATCAATAACTGAACCGCCTAATAACTGATTCTAATATTAAATAGTCAATCCTACCTTATCACAGCTTGGAGAAACACTCTGTACTTGTATGCACTGGTGTGCAACTTGAATTAAATATTGTTACGAATTTTGTTTAAATAGTGTAAATAATTTGTGTTTGAGTGTTTAATGCATTTATATTACTCTATGTTATATTTATTTCATGTTAAAATTGTACTATTCACAAGCAGTGCCGCCCCTTACGTTATAATGACGATTCAATGAGAACTGGGCGAAGTCTTGGCGGTAGAGCCAAGTTGGCATCATTTTTGGCGACCTAGTTGGCGAATTCGGAACCCTCTGGAATCTTCTAAAAAGTAGTGGATGTCTCAACTAGTGTCACGTTCAATGACACGAGCGGCTATATTTCTGGAAGTTTCTGTCGCGCCTATAAAAGAAGATGTTCGCCGGTACGGCGATGAGAGTGAGCTCTACGACCTTTTTTATAATCATGAGCGATATCAGCGATATCAGCGATTTTATGGATTTCTCACCGACGCGACAATCAAAAGTCGCAGCCTGCGAAAAACTCAGGGATACTGTTCACAGCATCTCAGCCATGCATAGCTCTATCTCAGAAGGTGCACGTACACCAACCAAGAAGAACTCCTTCCTTGAACTCTACCAGATGACTTCTTACGACTTGGCTAAGAAAAAAGACGAATTGGTAAGTGAGCTCAAAACCCTTCCCCCATGTACAAGAGATGATTGCAAAGCATAAAAATTCCCCGATTGTTGAGGATTCTAACGTTAGTGAATCCACTTTGGATAAAACTAATCAAATGTCAAGAAGAAAAACAAAAAATAAAAAAGCGAAAAAATAGAACTAAGGAATCCTCGGAGGAATTTATTTTTCCGAAAAAGACGGCTCGGCCCGTCTCTCCCCATTTCTACCCCAGGACCCGATAGAAACAAAAATAATTTTTTCCGATCTCCGAACAGGATGTCGAGCATCCACTCCCTACGATTGAAAATGTAATTTCCGAAACAATTACTCCCCCGACTAAACCCCCTACCCAGTAATGCTTAAAATAAAAGATAATTTCCGTGATCAGATGAAACTTATAATAAACAAATTCCCAAATCTCCGCAACAGAATCGTTGGTGATGTAGTTAAAATGTTCTCTAATGATCATGAGGAACGCAGATCCCTCATTCAATTTTTAAAAACTGACATAGATTTTGAATTTTACGTCATTGATGTTAAAAGATAAGCCCATTAAAGCAGTAATTAAAGGCCTCCCAACTCCTCTAAAACTGATGATATTACTAGCGACCTAGCAGATGTAGGTTTCAAAATTGAAAGCTGTACTCAGCTTCTTCAAAGAACCAAAAAACCCCTCCCATTTTCTTAATTATTCTCCCGAGAAACGCGCATAATAGCAAAAAATTTTACTTAACTCACCTAAGTTATTTACAAGTGATAGTTGAGGGTTACACTCGTTAGAGGAATAACCCAATGCTTCAACTGTAATAACTTTTATCATACCGCCGCAAATTGTCACATGCATGCAAAGCAAGGTGCTTAAAATGTGGAAAGAACCACGCCACGAGAAACTGCCCTAATTAAAGAAAGACAGGAAA
Source organism: Trichonephila clavipes (assembly GCA_019973935.1). Taxonomy (NCBI): domain Eukaryota; kingdom Metazoa; phylum Arthropoda; class Arachnida; order Araneae; family Nephilidae; genus Trichonephila; species Trichonephila clavipes. Next base: position 6,219 of record BMAU01012999.1, on the reverse strand, counting down.
ATCCATTCTGCATCAACTGCCAAGACTACGGCCACTCGGCATGCTTCACTAAATGCCCCAAATTCCCCAGCCGAAAAAAAAAAGAACCCCTTTCGGAGACCCCAAGAAAAAGCGAAATTTCGCCTCTAAATGGATTAAAGAGGGAATTTCCTTCGCTAACGTTGTTAGCGGCGAAGTCTAATCAGATTCCTATCGATGACAAAAGAAGATTCCCCCATGGATTCCCTTAGTCAAGATAGTAACAATACCTCCTCAGACTTAACTCAAGTATTAGAACTCTTCCAAATAATTTCTAATTTAGTCAAGAAAAATCCCAAAATCCTAGATCTACTCACTAAATTTAAAAAAAGCTAACTCAGATGAAGAAAAAACCTGCCTTCTCGCAAGCAATTATGGATAAAGTTTAAACTTTATCATCTTAATTTTTACTCATTATAATCAACCTAAAATTTTCCCTTATTACTTTTATTTTAAATTTAATTTACTCTTCCATATTTAACTTTTAATTCTTTTTAAAATATCAAGTTCATGCAATCAATTCCAAGAGCTCACTTCCATTCTATCTCAAAGCCACACCACAGAAACTGGTTTCAGCCAATCACATTGGATCTCTCTCGAAGTCACGCCCACCCCTCCAACAAAGTTCAACACAACGAACATCGCAGTTCCAGATGAGAGGGCAGAGACTGCTGGCGCAGTCTAGATACCTCAGACTTAATAATCACCGTAATCACCGTACGGCGATGAGTCTTGATTAAGCCAGCGAGTAGTGAGGATTGTTTTGACTAGCGATTAGCTCGGCTGTGCTTGTGAATAATCTTTACTTACGTGTATTTTTAAACACTGGTTATTGTGTTTGGTTGCTGTTGAAGGTGTGAAGACCTTCGGATATTTACCCTGTGAATATTGCTATTGAATCCTGTATTTAAAGGATTGAATTTTCGATAATAAATTCACATCGCTCTTAAAGAACTGTTTATTTTCTTTGTGATTGTTTTGCATAAAATCCTCGAATCAGGATCTACGTAACAATATATTCGATCACTTATAACTTCTAATCACAGTCACGTAAAGCTCATTCAGACTTGAACCACGATTCCTCTATTAGGCATAAAATATCTGCTAATTTCCATCCACTATCACAAATTGCCATCTCGCTTACTCTAAGTTCCGATATTTAAAAGCTTGTTCATTTGCATCTTTCATTCACACTTCACTTCTTGGATTTGGTTGGAAAAGTGTTGCCATTAATTCTGTCCCAAAGGACATGTTAAAGAAAAGACGCGTGAGCCCGTCACAGAGAGAATAAGAAAGAAGATATACTCGAGTCAGGTGGAATTGCCACTGAAGGTATAATATTAGAATTATTGTTATTTAGACATTAGGAAGAAACTTTAAAGTGATCACTAAGTCATCACTCGCTCACTAAGATTGAATTGATTTTAGATTAAATCGGATGATAGGTTAGATCCTTTATTAAAGTAAGGATCAAGTTTGATAGTCTCCTAAGCATTCGCGTTTTAACGTCGTTGTTCACTTTTGTGGTAAGCATTGAGACATTCTCTTACTATTATTAGTTGAAATTGTGTGTTCTTTGTGTGGTAAATAAATATATTAATTGGATCATGTCGAGTGTTTCTTCCCTACCTCCCACACATCTAAGTGCCCGAGAGAGAGATGCATGCCTCTCACAGAGTTCCTGAACAAAATACAATGTACTCAGAAAGAATCTTCTTCTTAAATGCAAGGACCTTGTAACGGGTCTATCAGAGAGCCTTGACTAATTCTGTTGGGGTAAATTGCTTTCTTTTAAATGTTATTCTATTGAAAACTTTCTCCCAAAGAAGAAGACACGGTTTATGTAAATGAAGGGTTATATTTAAGCATTAACTTTTAGGTACGCGAAGTTAATGGTTAGTGGAAAGTAATCGAAAGCTTGTCGAGAATTACTCGACGATTAATTGCTGAATAATTAAAGTTTGCTATTGACGATTTAGTCCATTAGTTGGAATTGAATAATAACGACCGCAGGTCGAACAACTGAGAACGGAATTATGGTAATTTAGATAGTAGATAACCAAAGCGTTCCAAGAGTAAGTTAATTGCATTATAATTGAATATTAAGTATCTTTTCTACCGTGTAATTGCTCCTATACTTAATAGAAGTATGCATTTCCTACCCCCTGGGTTGTTAAGTTAAGTGAAAGAATAATAAATTAGAATTGTTCTGATCATGTGTGGCTGATCTTTCTTCTAACCCCCAAACACCAATAAACGCGACAGTACGTATATCACAACCTTAGGTACATTTGAAAGTTGTGCAACCGCGTAGCAAAAAAAATTCTGAATATTCTGTTTGGGGTTAAAATTGTTCTTTGCAAAGATTAATAAAGTATTTTTTTTTCAAAGTCTGGGATTTTTTTTTGCTCGGAGACATTAGGTGAAGACATTTTAAAATACTTTTCATTCTTATATTCGAATTAATTTTAATCCTCTTCCATATTTGTATCATATTTTGATGAATTTTATACGCTTAACCTGAAGCAGTGCGGATTAATTGGTTGTTTGTAAATTTTAATGAGAAAATTATATGCATTTTATATTAGGAGCTTTCTGGGAGACATTTTCAGATTGGAAAAAAAGTGTACTGAATTATCAGATCACTTTTCAAATCAAAAGTAAAAGTCAAATTAATGCGTAAGTTACCTTAAATATTTTAAGGAAATTCCCTTTTTGTTTTTGAGTATCAGGGGAAAAATCATGATTATGTTTAGTACGTTCTTAAATTTCAGTATTATTAATGCAATTTTATTGGAAATCGATTCGGTACAAGTTAAACAGACATTAAAAATTTGCTTCATTACAGCAATGGGAGTTTCTTTTTTGGTGTATTTTTATTTTTTACTAGAAAATATTCCCTTTTTAACAGAAAATGAAGGCAGTTTAAAATGAATATTTACGATTATGTTAAAAGATTATTCTGTAGGGACTCCAGGTTTTTTGAATGAAATCGCTCTGCAAGTATTTTAAAAACATATATACATAGAATTCTGTTTTTAAGCAACAGATACGCTCTCAAAGAGAATTCAAGTAAAAATTTATTATTTCTATGGAGATTAGTTCTATGGATTCTTGCGAAAATCGGCAAGGAAATTAAAATAATAAGCTACAAAAGTACACTCATGTTGGAATCTTAAAATTTTTATATGTTACATTTTATTTCATGAAAATTAAACAGGAGCTCAATGCTGTCAGTGGTAGCTAAATTCGACATAAAAATATGAATGAGTAGTCATATTTGGTAGCTGGTCGCTGATTTAAATATCCATTTATTGGCTTTTGCAAAATTAAAAATTTATGAGTGTGATTTTTTAAAACTTTTTCCCCTTTGGCATCAAAAATGAATATACATTTTTTCATGTTTAAACACTTAATTTAAAATGCGAATTTCGAATAAGTATATTTTTATAATGTGACATTATATTAAAGTAATAATTCGAGGAGTTCCTGCATAGAAGAAGTAGTGAAAAATAAGGGGAAAACATCAAAAAAAATAATTAGAGACGTGTAACTGTGGGAATGGGAAACAAAAATAAATCTTAGAATATCGATTCGTCGTGTTGAATAAAAAACAATTTGTACACAAAAGACAATGAAATTTATTGTATAACTAGCTGGTATACACGTTCTTCACATAGGTTAATTAAAATTAAACAATACAGATTGAAGGACAAAAGTTTTTTTAATATGGAATAATTACGTGGTGCCAATCAAGACCAAAAAAACAAAAAGCTTTTTGCATATCTCAACTGATTAAAAATCTTATTTGCTAAATTTTATGTCTGCGGGTCAAAAGGATTTTTAAAATTTATAACGCCCGCCTTAACTCCCTTGTGGGTCTCGATTTTTAAACACCTTCTAAGCTAATCTCTGCTCAGCAAAAGTAGCATTTGTTACAAATTTGCGTAATGAATGCTTAAAATAGTGTAAATAATTTTATATCTTGATGTGTAGTATGTTAATATTACTTTCTGTTGTATTTATTTTTATGTTACCATTATAATTACATTATAATGGCGATTAAATGGAAACATGGCTAAATGTTTGCGATACAGCCAAAGTTGGCATCGTTTTTTGGCGACTATGTTGTCAATTTGGCGATTGAACAGTACAGAAGTTGATATACTATAGAAAAGGCGCTACCTGGTGAGGGCTGCAGCAACAAAGGATAGCACAAAAAACGATTCTCACAAAGAAAAATACATATACATGCGAATTTCATGGTCATCGGTTGAACGGTGTAGGAGTGATGCGAGGGAGATTTCTCTCTCTCTCTGTCGTACATACAATTTCAATTCCTCTGCTATTAACTCACACTCTCTCTATATTTATTTATCTTGGTGGAATTTTCAATCGTTAATAAAATACATTTTAAAGCACTCGATTGAGCTGAAATTTAATGCACATGATTATTTTGTGGATCAAAATACAATAATTTAATTATAATTAATAAAAATTAATTAAAACTAATTATTTGAAAAATTACAAAATGCAGCCACGTTGGCGACTTGTCAACGCTTTTTTGGCGTCTTGTGTCAAACTTGAAAGGGTTTTCTCACGTTTTAAAGCACTCTGTTGAACTCAAATTTATGTACACGATTATTTTGGATGACTAATACCTTTTGATACTTTGATGATAATGAATAAAAATGAATTACCATAATGTTGAGATTCTGTCCACTATGTATATACATATTTATATTAATTATAACTATTTATTAAAAGTAGCTAAAATAAAATTTTCTTTTTGTTGATCCTAAGTAGTAATTGGCTTAAATTTTTTTTTAATATTATTTATTTGTATATATCGATTAATATATTAACTCAGAATGGTGTAAGATTCGTGAAAAGAGAGTAGAATTGTGTGTGTTCATTCATTATCATTCAAAAGAGAAAGAACACATATTGGTTTATATCAAAAACACATTTTAACGTTTCTCTTGTGAAGAAAAGAGAAGAGAAGACGTGATTTTTACACTCCTGTTCTATTTTTTTTCGGTTCATCTTCGTTCACGGATGAGATGGCTTCTATGAGCAATGTTTCATTTTTTGTCTGCATCGCCCATTTCCAATAACTGACTTCTACCCGTGAAACTTGCTTGTCCATCGACTTCTACGTCTTCTTCGGTTGTATTGGCGTAGGTTTTGTTCACCTGGGAAGCCTCTCTTCTAGGTTTGCTGGAACACGTGTTCCATGGCCTCTGAATTCATAAATGTTTAGAACTCACAGGATTCTTACATTGCATTTTTCAATTTTGAAAAAAACATGTATATTAAAGACTTGGTACTCGAAAAATCACAGACCTAACGTTTTTTTTATTTTCATTTAATCTTATTCTTTGCAATATTATCTTTCGATTGATATATCACTTGTGCATGTCGGAAAGTTAGAGTTGAATAGGTCATTTAAAAGAAAACAAATTGAGCAATTCAGCCACGCCCTTTATAGAAAAAGCTAATAAAAGCGTTTTGATAAAAAAACTATTTTATAGAGAAAAATAAAAACATTAAAAAAGAATGTATAATATATAAAAAGCATAATAATATTTTAAAACAAATACATACAATCATTTTTTTTTTTCTTTGTGAGAAATTTGTGCATGTAAAATTTTTAATTAATGCATTTTTATATTAATAATTTTATAATTTCAGTTCTTATTCACGATACTATTTTCTACAAATGTTTAATATTATTAGAAGAAACTTGGCCCCTACAAAATTTCTGTCGTGACAGAAAAAATTTTAACGTTTTCATAGAGATTTCTTGTGCAATTAGTACTCTCTAAAGTTGATCCTTATAAATGTGTGGAGTTGAAAAAATATGAAAATGCAATTATTTAAAGAAAAATGTATAAAAAACTAAGCTTATATTAATATTTTCCAGTGCCTACTTTAAAAGTGGTTTTCTCCGGTTGTGTTTTCGAATCTTACTGCATTAAAGAAATGCTACTACTTCGACAATTGTTACCAATCACTTTGTTTTTACCTGCGTGAAGCAAAAGCAAGCCTTAGCAATAAAAATTGAGGATCCGTTTTGCTATAAACTGAATACTTTTTTTTTTAAAATAAAAGTAAATCATGTTGGCACAGGTTTAGTTTTTAGCCTGTATATCAGCATTTTATTTTTCTGAAAAACGAATAAAGATTGGCAATACGTAA
>BMAU01012996.1:0-27217 GCA_019973935.1 Trichonephila clavipes | reverse complement strand
CACACCGATACCGAAGCCGTTCCCAAAGTCTAGCTCCAACTCCTATGCTTTTCATAAACTAGTTACTTAAAATATTCTGAAAACATGCTTAACTAAAAAATTATGTTGCCAGATTCAGAGAATGAATATTAAATACAATACAAACATTAAATATTATCCAAAAGGAAATTTTGAACATATTAGAAGTGGCAACATACTCCCACCTAGTGTATAGCGAGCAAGTGGAAAAACAACATCGTGGGCCGGAATTTTCCACCGCCAAAACCTCTTTTTTATCTGAATGTCGATCAACAAGGCGTATCCTTGAGAGGAATTGGTTTGTAGCAACCATATGTGTGTGTGTGCGATACTATTCTCCTCAGAAAAAACTCCACGTAGTAATACGTCGTATTCCCGGCATTCGGATTTTTTTTAATGCTGATGTTTTCTGAAAATATTACCAGTGTAATTGAAGGGGTAGGTTAAACGATTTCTCGAATTCACATTTTAAACTTTTTTATCGCAAAAACAGATTTAAAAAAACTTTATGTTTAAGTTAAATTTCAAGTTTTTTTTCAAAGTAAAGAATTCTTACTTATAAATTCGAAACTAAATTACATTATTTTTACCAATACGAGAGATAAGTATCAAATTAAACGTTGTTTTAATTCTTTGTCAGTACAAAGGAAAATAATTATTTATAATTATGAAAAATAAACATTTTAGTATAATCAATGCAGAATGTATAGTCAACATTGAGACAGAATCTAATTTAGAGAGAGAGAAATCTCATCTGTGTTACTATCCTAAATCTTTCTCTATTATTTCTCTTATTTCTTTCATTACCTTAATTTCTAAGGAAGATAATCACTCAGATTTTTCGAAATAATCAAATGATTTTCCGAATTTTCTTCCTTTATATTTATTCAGAAATGATTTATTTTTTACAGCATAGATTATTTCATATTGTTTTTTTTCTCATATAATAGTTACAAAGCATTTGTTACAATTTGGAAGAAAATATATACTTACAGTACTGCATTTACACATTTCACAATTTCCATTATTTTCTCTTTCTGTATTTACAGATTTTTCAGAAAAAAATAACGATTTACAAGAAACTGTTGATATATTGTATGAGTTTGTGAATAGTTTGAAAAAGAAAAACTCATTTCTGCTCAGATAATCATTTTATTTAAATTCACTAAATTATTATTAATTTTTAAAAATGATAGTTTTGCATCGACTGTTGTTTCACAAAAAAAAATAGGTAAAATCCCTCTACTGAGCCGATGATAGGCATCGGATCGTGGCTGGCTTTTTTATTCCATCACTTCATCGACTGTTAAATCAGAGCTGATAGTGTTTGTGGTGTGGTAGTTACTGATAGCTATAGGTTCATCCCACGTCACTTGACCATGTTTCAAAATCCATGTCTCTTAACATTGTTACAACAGATTCCAACAAATTTGGCTCGTTTGTAATGTGTTCTAACTTATCCACGCACTTCTTTACGACACTGTTTTTGGTCATCGGCAAAAATTTTGAGACAACCTTCACACAAATCTTCCTCGTCTGCAGGGCCGGACCGTGACCTTTGGGGGCGCTGGGCTAATTATACCTGGGGGCCCCCTAAATAGTTAAAATTTTTGTCATTTTCTTTAAAAATATTTTGTGGGGGAAAATTTAAAATATACGAAATTTGTGTGTGTGTGAGTGTTGTTTTTTTTATTTCAAACAACTTAAAAACATATAAGCAATAACAATTTACAAAAAAAAATTCTACACTTTTGTGAAGCAAATTCTTTTATTTGCTCATCACGTTTTAAGTCTTTGTTGAGATCTGTATTAGTAGGAATAAGTGATAAATAATTAGGCCTAGTATTTTTCATTGTTGTCCTATCTTTGTTTTCTATACAGGACATTTTAGAGAACGCACGCTCCACTTCACAACTAGTAACAGCGATCGTTAGAAAAATCTTTAAAATGGTATACAAATTTGGAAAAACGTCAACAAGTTTCTTATCAAAAATTAAATTGATCACATCACAACAAGTATAGGACTCTAGCTCAGTTTGTTTTAAATAATTTTTGAGCTGAACGCCTTCATTTACTAAATGTTGTGTGATCTACTTCATCTGAATAATAATCAATAATAGCGCGTATGTTGCAAAATGAAGCTAAATAAAAGTGCCACTAGGCGGCGTTGTTTTTGTGACGTCGGTCTGCGAGTTAACGAATATATTCAGAGACTGGTTGGACGCTCGGTGGTTGCCGAACGTTTATTTTTAATGTATTTTAATGTGACGTCCTCAGTAGAATAAACGAATAATTATCTTGAAAGACGTCAAGTCTTATTTTGACCAAAGTTACTCAGCATCTGGTAGATGCACCTGCAATTGAATTTCTAGAACATAGTGGCGTCCACGACAGGATTCGAGTACTTTGGATTTGAATATTTTAGTTGAGCTGTGAATTTTTGATATAGAAAATGAATTTAAATGCTTTAAAAACAGAACGAAAAGGACTGAGGACGGCTTTTTCTAATTGTTTGAAGAAAATCGAATATGAATTAGCACAAGAACTCTGCAATTTCGAGAATTCAGAATTCAGAATTTGAAAATTCAATTCAATGATAAATTTGCGAGAATGGACTCTTGCCAGAACGCGATTTCAGAAACATTGTTGTTGTCTGATAATGGTGAGTGCTTATTCACTGAAGATTTGGAAGATGCTGAAATCTACCGAGAAAAGTTCTGGGAACTTACTACGAAAATAGAACTGAAGTCACAAGAGTGTACTGTTCCGAGCGATAAAGAAGCAAGGAAATTTAAACTCCCAAAAATCGAACTAAAAAAGTTCAACGGAGAGGCGAAAGAGTATTTGACCTTTTGGAGTCAATTTCAAAAGATACACGAAGGTAGAGGAATTGCGGCAGAGGATAAAATGCAGTATTTGTTACAATCGATGGAGCCAGGGTCCAAAGCAGAGAGATTAGTACTAAGTTTCCCTGCTACTGCTGCAAATTATCCAAAGGCTATAGATACACTGAAAGAATGATTTGGACGAGAAAACTGATTAGTATAAATCTACGTTCGAAACCTGTTAACTTTGGTAATGAAGAATGCTGCTACCGGAAGAGTGAAGGCAGATTTACCCTTGCTTTATGATGAACTTGAAAGCAAATTGAGATCCTTGGAGAGCTTGGGGAAGACTCAAGATAAATACGGAGATTTTCTGACGCCCTTAGTGGAGAGCTGCCTGCCTGAAGAAGTGTTGGTCGCCTGGGAAAGAAACAGAAATCATCAAACAGAATCCGAGGGATCTCGCTCTTTAGAACAGTTGATGAACTTTCTTCGGCAAGAGGTGAAAGGAGAGGAGATGGTTCTTTTGGCACGGACCGGCCTCACCCTCCACCAGAATCCACGAAAAAAGGATTATCATGCAACACAGATAAATAAGGTAGAAACGACGACAGCAGCAGCTTTAGTATAAATATGGACAACCCAGGTAAGATAATTTTAAACTGTATTTTTTTGTAATAAGTCACATCTAAGTGAAAAATGTTACTCAGCAAAGAAAATGGCAATCGCTGTTAAGCATAATTTATTGTTAAAAAAGGGGGCATGCTTTTCTTGTCTCAAAACTGGTCATTTAAGTAAATTCTGTAATATTAAAAATCAATTAAGTTGTTCTTATTGTAATAACCATCACTTTGAAATAATGTGTTCTGAAAAAGAAATAATGTGTTCTGAAAAAGAAATGAAAACGAAATTGATTCCAAAAAATCGGAAAGTTCTCCCTCTAACTCCAGCAAAAGCAAAACTGTATTTTTGCAAATGTTTTGCGTTATTATTCGGTGTCAAGGTCAGGAAAAATTAATCCGTGCTGTGATTGATAGTGGATCTCAAAGTACTTACGTTAGCGAAAATGTAATAATTCATCTAAAAGCCCTTCCGCTTAGAAGCGAAACAGTAATTCATGCAATCTTTGAGGGGAGTGAAGCAAAACAAAAAAAATATGATCTATTTCCGGTAGAGGTTAGTAATTTAAATGAGGTTGATTCACAGACATTGTGAGACGCCTTGTCGAAATCACGTGACGAGGGTAGCAACATTTCCCCACGTTTTGAATCAGTGTGTAAATTTCGTATGCTTGAAATGTTTACTTCTTGCGTGTGAAGCTTATTTCTGAAATTTTATTTATTTTTATTATATTTTTGCATTATCCTTGTTTAATAATTAGATATGAAGTATTTTTCGTAATTTTTTAGCATAATTTTTGTTTCAGTTTAGTATATTTGTCATTAGGTGTTCGTGTGCGAAGCCGGTAGCTTCTTGCAGTGTTTGTTTATATATTTATTAATAGTTCTAGATTATTTTTTAGCATCCTAATAATAAGTCCTTTGTTTTCATGTAGTTTATTATGTTTATTTACGCACGAAAATGACTTACAGTATAGAATTGAGACCAGAGTATTGAATTTGGAAAAACTTCTCATGTGTGTATAACTACTTATTGGTACATATATTATATCACTCCTCATAAATTCATAAAATAGTGTAATTTATAAGAAACGTGCAGATATGAAATAGCCCCACTTTGTGAAATGTTAATGTTGATACCTTTCATTCTCTGATTCCCTTAGTAAACACCCGCTACAAATATTTAATGTTTTTAGAAATACTATCCCTATAATTTCTCATAGAAGAGTATGAAACATTCAGAAACAGGAAATGCAAGTAAATACAATTTTGGAAATGAATTTATAATAAGATTTGTCAACGACATGGATATATTTTTGTTTATTTAAAAAATTTCATACCTATTTCTAATGTTTAACAAGAAATTTATACTTTTTGAGAGCAGAGTGTATAAAATAATAGTTGGTTAATAATGAAAATTTTTAATTAATAATTAGGAATTCTTCTGTGACGGAAATGGAATTGTTTTTAATATCATTTAAAGGTTTGGGATATCTTAAATAATCTCCTTATAAACAAACATTTCATATCTTTTATAGTTTGACTTCCTTTGTAATTATTACCCTTGAAAAGGTTTGAATTTTTTTAAAAATGCCTGTTTCCAACATTCAGAAAGAAATGAACTTGACTTTTTAAAAATAAATTAAGAAACATGCTTAAAGAAATAGGCTTTTTAATAAAATTATTTTAAAGTAGAACAAATTAAATTGTTTTCATGAAAATTTCTCATGTAATGAAGCAGAGAATTCTTGTCGGACAGTCTTATTCAATATTCATACTCATTTTAATGTACATTATTTATTGACACTTACTTTTAACATTACATGAATACACTATAAGTAAATAAAGCAGATTCTAGGAATGTAACACTATACTATAAGGACAAATAGAGAACAAATAGAGGATCTAACGAACTAACTTTTTTTTGTTGTGTCCATGGACAATCAGATTATGTCGTGAGCTCTCTGAACCGCCTCCGCAAGTCTCGGAGCATCAGCGCTGTAAATAACCTCGCGTAGCTCCGAAGCCAGTGGCACCATTCCGAGCCGTATAATATGCGGAGTAAGGGCCGGACATTCTATGATGTGGTCTGGCGTTAGTTGGGCCTCGGTGGAGTTCTTGCAGGGGATGTAAGTTCTAGTTTTGTCTGATGAGATCTTCATATCTTTAAAATGGCCCTTCCTTAGTCTTGCAATTATGGATGTAAGATTTCTAGAGCAATCAAAATCGACAATGAGGGGTTTTTTGTAGCGATGAGGCAGAAGTCTGTAATTTGCGACCGCATTTGCATCGACAAACGTAATGGTGGGACAAAGTTGGTCATCGTTTCTGCCCTCTTTGGCCAGGGAGTCCGCACACTCATTCCCCTCAATGTTTACGTGAGCAGGAATTCATTGCAATAGGCAGGATTTCCCCCTGCAATGCAAACTTTCAAGTAGGACATTGATAGCAGAGGTTATGTTCGTATCTCCTTTAACGATTGTTTCTAAGGTCGCTCTTGAGTCGGAGAAAATAGCCAATCCCTTAGTTGTGCCCGAGAGCTCCAGATGGGTCGAATACAGGATGAGTGCCTCCTTAATCGCAAGAAGTTCGCTGGTAAAATTAGACGCTATTAATCCAGTGTTAATTTTGTGCATTTTTCTTTCTTTATTTGGAAGTTGGAAGAGAATGCCAGCTCCTCCCTTGTTGAGAGAAATGTCAGATGAGCCGTCTGTATAGGCGACCGCAAAATTCTCCTGAGAGATTTTCTCTATCGTTTCAAGGCCCTTCTGTTTGAGAATTCTAGCATCTTCTTTCTTTGAGCAAGGGAGCAGGAGATTTGGAGTAATTTTCGCATTTCTTTTGGAGGCCTTCTGGGGAAACGAGGCTCTTGCATAAGGTTCAAAATGGAATGTTCTTAATTTATTTGAATTCTAATATCCTCATCAAGTTGTAGCGTTGATGATCTTTTAAGTCTCTTCGTATATGTCCACTCATTGAATACTCTGGTGGAGATGTGATCTGCCTTGCAACATCGTAATTTGTTGGTGAACTTAAACAGTGGCAAAGGTTTCGCCTACACTCGAGAGGAGGGAGACCCCACTCCCTTTCAGCTTTTCGTTGTTAGTTGAGGAAATTACACGAATAATAATTTTAGATGCATGATGTTGAATTGAATCCAATATCTGTTTAAGGCAGTGTTTTTCTCAAACTTTCAATACTGGCGCCCCCTTTTCAATCACAATTTTTATCGCGCCCCCCCTTATACGCACCATAATTTTTGAATACCAAATAATAATGCACTTTTTCGATAAAAGCAACGATATTTATTATAAACCGTACAAATTCATGACATAAAAATTAAATTTTGTATATGTTACTTTTAAGCAAAAAAGTTAAGTAATAGGATAAATACTAAGTTATTTTTCCTTTCTCTGATTTTTAAATTGGAACATCTTACAAAATGCGGTGGTTGCTTAGAAGACAAAATATAGATATCAGCTAAATATAGAAATGAACTCAGAGGGAATCAATTTCTTATCTTAAAACTCCTTTCAAAAACTTTGCTCTGTAAGACAAGCCCATGGAATTAGCTAATAATTATTAAACTTGTTCTTAATTTAGTATTAATTAATTAGTCATAAAATACTCTGTGCACCACTCATAGATTAAAAGCAGTGTTTCTCAAACTTTCAATACTGGCGACCCAATTTTCAATCATAATTTTTGTCTCGCCCCTGTACAACAATAATGTATTTACTGCAATAAAAATGCACTTTGAGAGAGAGACGCTAAAGTTACAATACGATCTTAATTATAAACCGTACAAATTAATACGATAAATATATTAAATTTTGTGTATATTTTTTAAGTAATATATATATATTTTAAGAAAATTACTTAAAATATATATTACTTAAATTATGTTATTTTTCTTTCTCTAATTTTTAAATTGGAACAGATCGCAAAATGATGTATTTAATTAAAGATTTATTTCCTTCAGCATATTCATTTCTCAAAGCACAAATGTCATTAGAAAAATAGTCTAGTCAATGTCGCTCTCTATCATATCCATCACATCTGGCATTATAGGGTACGTTTGCGTGAGTCTGGGCAACCTATCGGACGTCTGCGCAAAACATGTAAAAATGCTTTTCCTCGTACAATTCAGTCAGTTTTGGTCGACTCGATACTCCTATAGCTACCGAATCTAGCTTGAATGTACATTTTTTTTAAATTTCGTTAATTGTAATTCACGGTAATTAAGTATTTACGGCAGTAGATTAAAACAATATCATACATACATTTTTAAGTCGTAAGCAAACATTCGACCATAATAAAGAATCAACAAGTACACAGACGAACGAGCATGGTTCGAAAATTAAATCAAGGCGATCTTCTCAAAAATACTTAAATTTTGGATTTACCACTACTGAAGTAAATGATGGAAAAAAGCCCCAGCTCGATATGTGTTAAAACTTACAAATCTGTAGAACAACATGTGAAAGTTGTTTTTAAAACATGTAAATCATTTAGCTATGTTGGCAAAGAATTTTTAAAAGTATTTTCTGGATGAGGACAGCTTGGTAGCAAGTTACGAGTGGATTAGGGATTTATTTCAAGATACTCAGAAGGGCTCTCAACTTCCGAAGAAGAAATCTTCATAGATTTCACATCAGTGAAAAATTAAAATGCAATTTTGTAATAAATCGCTCTTTAGATTTGGGGTAGAGGTGGATGAGGAATTATCTGTACTGAAAACAAAGCACTTCGTATACTATTACCATTTTCAACATCCTACGTTTTCAAACCGGATTTTCTGCAGTGGATGCCTTGAAGACAAAATATAGATCTCAGCTAAATATAGAAAAATAACTCTTTAAGTGTCAATTTCTGATATTAAAACCTTCCTTTGAAAAACTTTCCTCTACAAGACAAGCCCGTGGAAGTCCTAATAATTATTAAACTTGTTCTTAATTTAGTAATAAGATTGATTGATTGAATATTAACGTCACTGTTCAGCTGCACGAGGGCTTTGACGACGGACCACGTAATTTTTAACCATGGTCAAGTGACGTGGATGACACCTGAGCTGGCACTCTTCTCTCCCAACTACCACACCAACGGGAAAAGTCTCAGCTCTCAACAGATTTAACATGCAGCGCTGCCTACGTGGCGGGTCTTTAGTGGTACTGGGCTCGAACTCGTGACTGCGGACCAGGCAAGCCACGATCCGATACCTATACCACTCGGCTACCGGCCAAATTCAGTAATAAATTATTTATAAAATACCTTCTTCAGTACTGATACATCAAACGTATACTGGCTGAAACACCGACTCTTCGCACGAGTTCATTTTTTAAAAAAATAAAACATTCTTGATATAATAGCTGAACTGTAAGGGGAGTAAAACTGTATTGCACGACATTATACAAAAAATGTAAAAAATGATTTTTTTTTAAAGATAAATGCTATAATTGTAAATAACTGTTTAAAGAACTGTAATTTTAAACTTCACACAATTAGCATTTAGAATTAATGTTAAATTATGAAAAAGAATATAAAATTCCGATGAAGAATAATTGTGTTACTTTTTAACATTTAAAGCGAGAAGACTTCAAAAAGTTTAACCCGGGAGCAGGCGCGTACTCGATACTAACATTAATGGTAGTGCGGGGACTCAGTCATCCCAATCATTTGTTTAGAATTATTTTTACTGTACACGATACAAATCGAATTCTAGTGAATATTTTAATTTATAGAAGGTAGTACTTACCTTCTTTCAAGGACTATTCAATTCTTTGATGATTTGAGAAAAAAATCCAATAAAACTGAACTAAAATGATTCAAAATTACAAGACCATAATAAAGGACGCAAATCCAGACACTTTTTCAATTATCCTACAGAAATGTTAAACCAATCAATTCTTTTTCCAAATATCGCAAAACTCAATTATTTACAATTTTCCTAAGCGAAAGCAAACGCATAAAAGATGGGAGGGGAACTAAAATTGATAATAACCATACCATAAGATTGAAGGTCAATCAAATGATTAGCAAACGTACTATGCAGCCTGGCTGAAAAGTGAATCATGACTTCCTTTTCTTTTCTACAACTAATGTACAGTATTTCGATAATAAATACAGTGGTGAATTTTTATCTTCTTAGAATTTTCTCAGGTTCTGGGTTTCGTTTTCTTTTTTAACGAGTAATATTTTATGTTAAAAACGCTAATAAAAAAATCACTCATTGAGGAAAAACAGCAAATAAAACAAATTTTTTTTTTTTCTTTAATTTGGTTTTGGGATCAAAGATAGCTATTTGATGACGGATAAAAAGCTAGATAATAAATATAAATTATGTCAGTGTGTTGTTGTGTGTATTTTTTTTGTGAGCTATTTGTTTTACTTCTCTTTCCGGTTGATAAAAAAATCTTTAAATTACTCGATGCTCGCGCCCGCTGTAGGGTCATCGCACCGCGAGCGCGCCCTACTTTGAGAAACACTGGTTTAGAGGATACGGATGCCAGGACCCAGATTGGAGTAGCATATTCTGATGCAGGTCTAATGATGAGAGTATGCATTTTTGAAGGTTCTTGGTCTTGATCCCAAGTAGTTCCTGAGATTTCAAGAATCATTCAATTTACTGAGATGCTTTGATAGTAGTTTGCTCAATATGCGTTGTAAAACTAAGTTCAGAATCTGGGTACATAGGAGATAGTAAGGAAGGGTGACTCTTTTGATGTTTGTAGTCTTACAAGATTTTAATATCTGCATAAAAATGCCTCAATGCCGTCTGTCCGGTGGAGAAGATACAAACTAACCAGACTCTGGACCAGAACTAACCAGATTAAATGAGATATCCTAAGAATTTTAAAATTTCAGATCTTAAATCTATACAATCAACTTTCTGAATTTACATAAAACAAATTAGAATACTTAAATCATGCAACTTATAGAAAGAAGTTTCGAATAAAAAAAACAAATACACAGATAAAATGGTAATGTAACTATTTTTTGTAAAATATCATCGATACAATTTTTTTCATGTCCAGTACATTTTCAAGTACAATAAATCTTTGTATAACAATTGTTTATCACTTTATAAAATTACATGTGCGTACTAGCTTATTATATTATTTTTTAAACCACCTCAATTTTCCTTACAATAATTTTTATTTTGAAACAACAAATCTTTACATTGCATATACTACATCAAAATAAAATTGACAAAGAGTTTTTTGAATTTTAATACTATTACAAAATTCTACAATCTGTTCCTTTAAAATATGCGAAGCATTATCTGTTTTTTAATTGGGAATATTCGATTTTACCACTGAACTATACAAACACTTATCACATACCTGTTTCTACTGGTGGCTATATGTATAGTGTTAAAATATGCTTCAGTTCCTCCATAAACTTATTTGGATTCAATGTATTGACATGTTATTTTGTTATTACTGATTCATCTAAGTATCATTTTATATAATTTTATTTTTACTAAAAATTGAAAATGAAACAACATTAAAAAATAGATTCAAATTCTTGCTCTGAGTTTCATGTCTGAAAATAAATTAACAAATATAAAATTTATTTCAAAAGTTTGTTAAGAAGTAAAATCAAAAATGCTCAAAAATTTTCCAAAATTTGAACATACATATTAAACTGCCAACTAATTTCACCAATCAAAGAATCATCCAATTTTAAAAAATTATATCACTATATCACTGTGTTAAACATGTTCATGAACAGTTTCCACTATTGGTTGTCATCGTAGCATTTGGCGGTTTTATGATTTTAAGAGATTAGAGAGTCTGCATGTTATAATATACAGAGTGCTCGAATTTGCTTAAAACTCTCAATACACGTCACAATAAAAAATATCAGTGATTTTGGACAACAACCCATTAAAAATACTTTTGAAATTTTTCTGAAAAATTACCTTTCTTTTTTTTTTTACTGAATTTTGCATTAATGATTATTGCGAACAAGCAATTTGTCGTAGTTATTCATTTAAGGTAAAATAGAGAATTGAAAAGGTTAGCATAGCAAAAATTTAGTAATGATCTTTCTCTCTATTGCTTTTAGAAAGTAAATATCCTACAGAATCAAATGTCTATATGTAAAATCATATTTGGTTTCATGATTTTAATTACTGATAAGTATCATAGAACTGATCTAAGTATTCTTCTTGGGTCAATATTTGTAAATAACTCAATACTACAAATTTATTCAGGACTTAAATTCATAAGCCGTATAGTATCAATACAGATGAACCTTTTAGACTTTAATACTTATGTAAAAATTAAAATCCAGAGTATTCTTATGCTTAATACATTTCAGCTGGGGTTGCATAGATTTCCTCAATAAACTGTGTTATACTTCAATAATATGTATATAGTCCATATATGTAAACTTATCATCCAAATTAATAAATTTTAATATTTTGATAACCCTTGTGCAAATGCCAATAAATGTTATCCATACGTAAAAAATTGTACATATCTGTGTGACAAATTTATATCTAGTCAAATTCTGAAAAACAGTTGATGTGTTAAGAAATCCCTATACTACATAATAAATACGATACACCACACAAATATTTTATAATTTTTATTTTTGTGTAAAAGAATTATGAATTCAAAAAATAACATTATTTTGACCATGCAGGAGAGAACAGGACTTTTATATTCTAATATATATATATACACACACAATTTTATCTTCCATAATATACACAATTTAATTAAAAAAATTTAATGTCATATTTTTTTACCACATCTCAGAATGAAATTCTCGATAAATAATATCTTTTTACTAAAATGGTGCTGCGAATAAAGGCTTTATAAATGTTGCATAATTTTTTTACTTATAACTGTACAAAAGGTAAATGGTAATTTGCATTTCAATACACTGCTGGACAATTGCTAAGGACGGATCACAAATTGCTATGTAGCATAACATTAAGCGAGACATGAGGCCTGCAGTAGGATAAAATATAGTTGCCACACTGTCTCAGACATTAGAATAAAGAATATTTATTGTTCTGGAAACTACAAAAGCTGTGAAACATCTGAAAGAAAAAATGTTCATTTGATCTGCGTACGGAGAAATGGAACAATGCATCTAAAAGTCAGCAGGCACCTTAAAGAAAGGTATCAGTACGGGATATGTCCACCGTGGAGTGTGATGCAACATTCCACACGTCGTACCATACTTTGCACAGCACTATCCAGCAGCTGTTGAGGGCAATTTATCCCATCCCTCTGTGAGTGCACGGATGAGGGTGTTCTTGTTTGTCGGAGGATAGTTTCGACCAGCAACTTGCCTCCCCAAAGCATCCCACACATTTTCAATGGGGTTTAGATCTGGAGAACGCGCTGGCCATACGAGACGTTGAATACCCTCGCTGTCTAGACAATCCTGAACAGCGAGTGTTCGATGACATGTTGCGTTGTCGTCCATAAAAACAAATTTATCACCGACAGCACCACGGAAAAGACGAACATGAGGAAGTAGAACTTCATCAATGGATCATTGGCCCGTCATAGTCCCATCTCGCAAACACATGTAGGCGCGTGCGGCCATTGATCATGATGCCGGCCCACACCATGATACTGCATGTCGGATATCGGTCCTTTTCCTGGATATTTTCTGGACGATAAGCAGTACCACTCTCGCGCCAGATCAGTTGGCGTTCTACAATCCGATGACAGACTGAACCTTACCTCATCTGAGAATAGTACGCAATCGCCCAGTCCTGTTCAGTCCAAATGTGATGCTCACGACACCATTGCAAACGGGTCAGTAAGGTGCTGTCTGGTCAATGGGACACACACAACAGGTCTGGCGTGCGTATAGTCCTCCCTCCCCTCAAACGTCTGGCAACAGTTTTTCGGGAGATCTACTTTCCTGAGGCAGCAAGAAACTGGATTTGCCACCTGCTGAGCTGTGGTGCGCCTGTTCCTTTTGCTGATAGGACGATATATCTGTCTTCTGCAGGCGTCGTACTTCTTTAACACGACCTCCCCTTGCCGTCTACTACACATTCCAGTAGTTTTAAATGACTTCCACAGCCGTGAAACAACGCTGTGAGCGATGTCGAACTCCCTGGCAACATCTGTTATTTTTCTTTGTAGTTGAATTGACTTTACATCTTAATTTTTGCTACTAATGTCTGATTAACTCTTTCATTCTTTCCATTGCATTGTGGTCTATTTGCTGAAGTTAGTAATTGTCTAATATTATGATGTTTTAAGAATTTCTTAAATTTAGATGATGAAGTGAATGCAGCATTTCTATCACTTAAAAGTTGTTTTGGGCATTGAATTGAAAAATTTGTTTTAAGCAATTTGTATAAGTTTCAGAAGTGACACTTTTGGATGGAAATGTCCAAGCATATCTGGTAGCATGATCCAGAACAATATGCAGGTATTTCTTTTTTGTGAATTATGATAATTAAATCCTCCTACAGTGTCTAGTGAGATCATTTCAAATGGTTCTTCTGCTACAGGAACTTCTTGCAATAATCCATACTTTTTTGTGTAGACTTTTTTATTCAATTGACATGTTTCACAACATTTAACAAAATTTGAAAATGTCTAATATAATGTCTTTCCAGTAGTAAATTGGAGAAATTAATTTTAACATCTTTTTTACACCTGGGTGACCAAATTGTTCATGTGCAGTTGTAATTAATTTTTCTCTCAAAGATAACGGTACTACAATTTTAATTAAATTCTTTTCTTAACTGTTAATACATCATTAAATTTTATATATATTTTGGATCATTAATGTTCTCTGAATTTTGGTATTTAATAATTTCATCAGTATTTAAAAAATGACAAATGGGTGATATATAATGGCATACAGGGTTCCTCGACAACATGTCTGCTTCAACATTTAATTTACCTTTTATATAAACTATCGAATATTCATACATATTACGTCTATCTACAAAATTGCATGTCTACCTATACAAAAAAATGAATGTGTGTGTACAACAAAAACATTTTATAATTAAGATAACATAAAAAAAAAAAATCATTTATTTTGATCAAATATTTTTCAATTTGAAAAAAAAATGTGACAAATATCAAATAAAAATTTTAATGAAAGTTATATTCTATAACTACCTTATGTTTTCAAATGTTATTCAAAACATATCTACAACATTAATTATCACTTAATATATCAAAAAAAATTGTAAATATACAGATTTATAAAAATATATGTGCATAAGAATTCAAACATCGGAAAAAAAAAATTGATACACACCTGCAAGAATTATACATCATTTCTCATCAAAAATTATTTCTTTCATATTTTGGAATATTTAGATGATTCCAAGTCTTGACTTAGAGACTAATCAATGATAAGTTCAGTATCTTCTAAATCAGAAAAATGTTTATTCATTTCTTCGATAAACTTATCTACTTTTGTCACAGGACGTGTCTTTTTCTGTTCACCTTTAAACTTTCTCTTAAGCCCCCAACGAAAGTTTTCCGTAAAAAACGAAATTAGTTCTTTAGTGTCGTTTAATTTTAATTTGTGAAATCTTCGAATATCTTCTTGTTTCGTCGCATCGAACACCGTCATTAATAGTTGTTTAATTTCTTGATAAGACTTTTCAAATAAATGGTTTTCGTACCAAAATTTAAGATAAACTCCCGTGAGATATCTAGGAATATTTTGCTTCTTCCATTGCTCGTCTTTTTGATATTCCAAACATTGTTTATCAAAACATTCAAGAAAACTCTTCAAACTACTAAACTTATTAAGATCAAATTCAGGAAAAAAGAAAGTTTCCCTGGATGTGTTGACTGGTGACTCCTGCCGGAAAGAGTCGTCTTCCATGGTAGTATCGTTTTCAATGCAGTCGCTCGTTCGAAAAAAAAAATTGTTGAAGTTCATTCCATTGGTTTCCTCGCGTATTTTTCGGTACTTTAAATCATCCTACCGGCTCTTGACAGGCCCCAGGCCTGCTGGTAAAAGGAGGAGGTCATCATCTTTATAATATTCCTTTATTACGCTTTCATCATATATAATCTAACATGGCGGACCTTTTGCCGCGCAACCGGGCGTTACCAAATACAACATCGCAGCGAGGAGACACCAGCCAAGTCCTTCCTTAGTATGCGTTCGCCTTCGTCAGCGCTCGTTGCTCCTTTTAACAGGCTTGTTTACTCATAAATCCTTACGCGATGGTAAAGAGTTCGCTCTATTTTCATTTATTACTTCCTTAATTTTGAACCTAAACTTTTCAAACCTGACATATATATATACTCTGAAGATGAGTAAAATAATTAAAATTTAAGTCAACTCTAAATATATTTTATCTTTTTATGTATGTTCTCTATATAATTTAATTTCAAATAAAAAAATATTTACATTCCTGTAGATATCTATCCAAATTCCTTTTAGCAGAAGTTTCTTTTGTGAACACAAAAATAGTATAGGAATGGAGCTGGCGACAGTTTCTAAAAATGTTTGGTATTGAAAACAAGATTATTCAAAGGGGTCAGAGCATAATAAGTGAGGAGATGATTTAAAATCCTTACGCTTCATCACGTTAACCAAACACTCGAATTTTTTTACCGGGATGTTAAGAACAGATTTTTTCCTATGCAATTATCTGATCTTTTACTGTAATCCAGTTATAATGTAAAAGAGCAAGAGCAAAATAGAGCACAAAAGAAGTTTTAGGTTAGAGTTAAACGAGAAACAAACCAAAACATATTCACGTGCTCTCCTCCTCACGTGATCATGACGTCACATGAATCAACCTCATAGGACGTATACTTGTAGTTTTGAAGCTCTTTCTGAAAAAATGATTTGCGGATTTATTCCGAAGATTGAAGATAGACAGGTCTTGAATGAATTAAAAAGAAAGAAAATAACTTTTACTGATTCTTTTGGAAGGGAAACGGAAATCAATCTTTTAATCGGTGCAGATGTCTTGGGAAAATTATTAACAGGGAATTCTATAGAATTAAAGTCCGGCTTAACTGCAGTAGAAACCAAACTAGTTTTTGGACAGTATTTGGAAAGGGTTCATGTGTAAAGGATAATATTTTAACAGCATTATCGATGCATTCTATGAACATACCAGTTAATAAACATATGCACAATGCCTCAGCCACTCCCGTAACGGGAAGAGCCATATAATGGTAATATTTTGGGTGCGTTTATTCGTTGATTGATTGATTGAATATTAACGTCGCACTGTTCAGCTACACGAGGGCTTTTGGCGACGGACCACGTAATTTTGAACCATGGTCAAGTGACGTGGACGACACCTGAGCTGGCACCCCCCTCTCCTAACTACCACACCACACCAACGGGAGGACGTTTCAGCTCTCGACAGATTTAACGTGCATCGCTGCCCTACACGGCGGGTCTTTAGTGGTACTGGGCTCGAACCCGTGACAAAGCAAGCCCCAGTCCGATACCTATACCACTCGGCTACCGCGGCCACTGCGTTTATTCGTTGAAAGCGGCACGCTAAGAAAATAAAAACTGCGAAAATACGCTACGCCAGTTCGCTACGAGTAGCAAGGGTACCCACTCTATACCTCTGATGCAACCCCCCTTGGCAATCGTCCAACTTTTTCACGGATATTACGCAAGTCACGTGGTTTCCCCCACTCTCTTCCTTCCGTTTGCTTTTTCACTCTAACGCAAAACTGGGCAAATTTCCCATTCAGTCTCGCGCCTAAAGAAGCTTCACTTCAAAAAATATCTGTTCACAAATTATTTTTCTATCTCTCTGCAAAACGTTGATTGTCGAAATTCGAATCAAAATTACTGACCTACAGCACAATCTTACAGTGAAAAATAAATGTATGGAACATTTCAATTGCAAGTGATTCACTTAGGATCAATTCTGTGACTTCATAGTCACATAATGATAATCACGGGTCAATCAGTTCAAAATCTCTAATGACGCCATAGCCACACGATAAAAGTAATAGTGTGTTTCCAGCTGATCACAGTTCATGTGCTTCGTTGTTGCCAACTTTTGATATTTCCAGAAACGTTCTCTTAAAAAAATATAAATTTATCAACAACGCACATATTTTGACAAAAGGCATTTTATTTAAAAGTACATGCATAAAATAAGATTTTTGTTTAATTTTAAAATCTTTTGAATAAATTTATTTTTTATAACATCTGAACATTTTTACTCAATTACAAGATTTGAAATTTTACCAAAGTTTTACAAATAGAACATCAAGGACAATTAATTTGATGACCGTTTTGAGTTTAATGAGCACGTGTTTGTCTTTATCATGTGACCGGCATTAACTGAGCCAAGTATGTTGAATTTTGAAAATCTGTACCAACAAGCAATTTTCTAAATTGACATGATTTGTCTGCCAAATATATTTCCAGTTTTGAATCCTTATAAGTTTTCTCAACAAATATTTTTTTTCCATTTTATTACTTTTAGCATAAAAAAAACCAAAATATCATTCAAAATTAATTGATATGCGGCTAAAACAATCTATTTTTGAAAGCATCCTCAAGAACTAATTCTTATACAAATAACTTGGTAAAAACAATCGGAATTCAAGAGCCACATTTAACAAGTTCTGACTGTTTAATATTTTAGAATTAAATGTTTTAAGTTACTCATTTTTTTCATAATTAACCTGATTGAAAATGTTTCTCTTCTTTCTATTAAGGTTGCGTATTAATAATCATGCAGATCTAGTACATTCTCCGGGAGCTGGTATCACTTTTAATTGTGGCACAGTAGAGGTGGATATCAATTGCCCCAATGTAATTCGGCACACTGTTCCCTCCCCTGAGGAAGGTCAGCACCACCTAAATCTATGAAGTGTTTAAGAGGCACTTGAGCTCGGACGATGCGAGACTGTACTAAGAATTTAATTTGCCAAGAACACTCAAGTCAAACAGGCACTCTGGAAATCTTTAACATGCCGCATAATAATATGGCCTGGACGCTGTTTATTTTTTAAAAGATGAAAATCCACCGACTTCACCCAGGGTCGAACCCGCAAACTTGGGCGTACATGGCCAACGCAAAATCAACTATGCCACCCAATAGGCTTGGTAGAAAACAGAAAAAGTTTAACAAAAACCCAAGTTTGTACTTTTGCCTTAATTCTTACATTATCTTTAAATTCCTATTACTTAGATTCGCATAAGAAAATGTGCTATTTGAGTAAAAGTTTCATAATCAAATTATAAGTAACATTTTTTTTCACCCATTCTATATTCCATATTCTATTTTTTGTTTGTTTGAAAAGTCGGAAGTGTCACACGTTAGATAATAGATCACTTCCAAAAAGGTTGGATATCCTTGACGAAAAGCAGCAATATCCATTTTCATTTGACAAACAGAACACATTCATCATGTAAAACAATATTGTTTATTTTTATCAATATGAACACATTTGTGATAATAATTACTAGACACTCTATAATAATACAGCATTAAAGTAAAATTGACATGATAAACAATAAGCCTGATCTTTAAGGATTAAGTTAATGAATGCAGTTATATCAGATTAAATGGTTCTAAATTAAAGTACAGTTTATTTTTTCACACATCTGGTATTTTTTTTATTTTTCAATGTGAAAATAATATTTTTAAGTGATGCATAGAAGAAAATAATTCTCATATTTCTCCACAAATATAAGGCTTATAAACTTAGTCAGGCATAAACATTCTTAAAATATTCTCCATCTCAAAATAGTTGTACAAATTGCTAAACTAAGGTTTTTGTTTTGCATTAACATGCAAATGTTTTTATTGAAGTATCACTTTGTGAGTAAGCCCTTTGTTGCATATTTAACAAACATGGTGTTTTTCTTTGACATGAATAAGTAAATGCGTTTTCATGTTATAACTTGGAGAGAAAGCCTTACTGCATATTAGACAAACATGAGGTATTTCCTTCGTATGAACACGTAAATGCCTTTTTAATGTACCACTTTGCGAGAAAGCCTTGCCGATTATTTCACAAACATGAGGCTTTTCCTTAAAGTGAGCTCATATGTCTTTTTAACTGAACACTTTGAGAGAAAGCCTTGCTCACAAAGATAAGGCTTTTTCTTAGTGTGACCATGCAAATGCCTTTTTAACGTATCCCTTTGTGAAAGATCTATTGCATATTTGAAAAACATGAGGCATTTCCTTCGTATGAACACGCAAATGCCTTTTTAATGTACCACTTTGCGAGAAAGCCTTGCCTTATATTTCACAAACATGAAGCTTTTCCTGGGTGTGGACACGCAAATGCATTTTTAAATCACTAATTTGAGAGAAAGCCTTGCTGCATATTTCACAAACATGAGGCTTTTTCTTGGTGTGGCCACGCAAATGCCTTTTTAAGTTAAACTTTTTCGAGAAAGCCTTGCAGCATATTTCACAAACATGAGGCCTTTCCTGCAAGTGAAATAGCAAATGCTCTTTTTTAATGCATCGCTTAGTGAGAAAGCCCTACTATATATTTCACAAACATGAGGCATTTCCTTTGTGTGAACTTGCAAATACCTTTTTAATGTACCACTTTCAGAGAAAGCCTTGCTGCATATTTCACAAACATGAAGCGCTTCCTTCGTGTGAACACGCACAAATGCCTTTTTAAAGTAACACTTTCTGAGAAGGCCTTTTTACATATTTCACAAACATAATGCTTTTCGTATGCATGAATAGGCAAATCATGCTTTTTGTTATCATTTCTAACTTGAGCCATCTTGCTTTTAAACGTAGAAAATTTTAATTTATAACACAGCTAAAAGAGATTGATTTCTCTTAAATACAATATTGAAATTAAAACTGTTTTTGTTTTGATAAGTTGTGCATCAAATTAAATGCAGCTGGATATTGCAGATTCTAAAACAAAAAGCGGTGAATTGTATTTTTTTTTCAGATTCCTTAATAGATTTGTAGGCAATTATTTCAAATAAACTAAAATCTAGAATATATTCAATGAATAGTTAATAAATTGTATTCAAGGGGAACTTTAGAATATTAGCTCATCTTAAACAATGGGAATTTTTTTTAAAGAAATATGACGGGAGATTAATATTTTGCTTGGAAAATATTTCAAAGTGATACATGTATCTCATGTAGGTGTATATGTCAATAAACGTACAAAATATGCTAAATAGCTTCAAATGGATAGTATAAAAATCAGACAATTGTGTTAAGCATAGACATACAAATAAAAAGAAATAATTGTCATTTTTATATGGTAAATATTTCAAATTCCCTCTTCAACTGATCAGGTATGTCTTCAATATATTGCTATTTTATTACATCAAATAATAATTAAAAAGCCGAAATTCTTAAAAAGTCTGCTTAAGTATTTCAATTTCCACTATTTTTCCTTTCCGAATGAAAGAATAATAAAAATATTTTGTCAATAGTCAACTTTTGAAAAAGGTTTTAAATACATTTGGAATCCTTATATAAAGAGACAAACAGCAGTTCAAACTGCAATTTTTTACAGTTTTATTAAAAAATACTTCTTTTGTTGTTCTTTACCTGAGTGTATCACTCACAAACATTGAGTTTTTTAATGAAAATACTTAGTTAAAATTTACTGAGAAAAGGATTATTGTACACAGTGGGCTTCCTGTGTACTAAATTTGATAAGGTTCTGTAATTTTCTTCAACGGTTTTCTATTTGCCAAACACCTTTTGAAATTATCACCAGCTGTCATTATATGAAGGACATTGGACATAGAAATCAGATTCTGAGAAAGATAATTAATTTAGAGTATTTTCACAATGAATTAGCATTATCTCTACAATTACATATAAATGAATGATTAAAGGAGGTTAATTGAGTACAGAAATATCAGAGCATTTTTTCTAACAGTGTAAAAGGATTAGTCAGGTCATTTACATTATTTTTACTCTAGGTGAAAATAAGAATAAATGGCGACTCGGTCTTAAATTTCCGCATTGAGACATCTTGGAATATATATCGTGTCAAACACATGTTTGAAATTCAATCAAATAAAAAAATAACATTAAATAGAACCCTTACTGCAGTGCTTCTCAAACTTTCAATACTGGCGCCCCCCTTTTCAATCACAATTTTTATCGCGCCCCCCCCTTATACATAATAATTTACTGAATGCAATAATAATGCACTTTTACGATAAAGCAACAATATTTATTATAAACCGTACAAATTCATGACATAAGTATTAAATTTTGTATATGTTACTTTTAAGCAAAAAAAAGTTAAGTAATAGGATAATTACTAAGTTATTTTTCCTTTCTCTGATTTTTAAATTGGAACATATTACAAAATGCGGTGATTGCTTAGAAGACAAAATATAGATATCAGCTAAATATAGAAAATGAACTCAGAGGGTCAATTTCTTATCTTAAAACTCCTTTCAAAAACTTTGATCTGTAAGACAAGCCCATGGAAGTAGCTAATAATTATTAAACTTGTTCTTAATTTAGTATTAATTAATTAGTCATAAAATACTCTGTGCACCACTCATAGATTAAAAGCAGTGTTTCTCAAACTTTCAATGCTGGCGACCCAATTTTCAATCATAATTTTTGTCTCGCCCCTGTACAACAATAATGTATTTACAACAAATACATGTATTTACTGCAATAAAAATGCACTTTAAGAGAGAGACGCTAAAGTTACAATACGATCTTAATTATAAACCGTACAAATTAATACGATAAGTATATTAAATTTTGTGTATATGTAACTTTTAAGTAATATATATATTTTAAGAAAATTACTTAAAATATATATTACTTAGAATTATGTTATTTTTCTTTCTCTAATTTTTAAATTGGAACAGATCGCAAAATGATGTATTTAATTAAAGATCTATTTCCTTCAGCATTCATTTCTCAAAGTACAAATCTCATTAGAAAAATAGTCTAGTCAATGTCGCTGGTCATAAAGTTCACGGAGAGAACTTTAATTATATTTGTTAGTGCAGTGTTTCTCAAAGTTTCAATACTGGTGACCCAATTTTCAATCATAATTTTTGTCGCCCCGCTGTACAACAATAATGTATTTACTGCAATAAAAATGCACTTTGACGCTAAAGCTACAATGCGATCTCAATTATAAACTGTATAAGTATTAAATTTCGTATATGTTACTTTAAAGTAATACATATTTTAAGAAAATTATTTAGATATATATTACTTACTTATATATATTATTAAGTTATTTTTTCTCTAATTTTTAATTGGAACAGATGGCAAAATGATACATTTAATTAAATATATATTTCCTTCAGCATCCCTTTCTCAAAGTACAAATGTCATTAGAAAAATAGTCTAGTCTATGTTGCTCTCTATCATATCCATCACATTTGGCATTATCGGGTACGTTTGCGTGAGTCTGGGCAACCTATCGGACGTCTGCGCGAAACATGTAAAAATGCTTTTCCTCGTACAATTCCAGTCAGTTTTGGTCGACTCGATACTCCTATAGCTACCGAATCTAGCTTGAATGTACATTTTTTTAAATTTCCACGTTAATTGTAATTCACGGCAATTAAGTATTTACGGCAGTAGATTAAAACAATATCATACATACATTTTTAAGTCATAAGCAAACATTCGACCATAATAAAGAATCAACAAGTACACAGACGAACGAGCATGGTTCCGAAAATTAAATCAAGGCGATCTTCTCAAAAATACTTAAATTTTGGATTTACCACTACTGAAGTACATGACGGAAAAAAAGCCCCAGCTCGATATGTGTTAAAACTTACAAATCTGTAGAACAACATGTTAAAGTTGTTTTTAAAACATGTAAAATCGTTTAGCTATGTTGGAAAAGAATTTTAAAATTATTTTCTGGATGAGGACAGCTTGGTAGCAAGTTACGAGTGGATTAGGGATCTATTTCAAGATACTCCAGAAGGGCTCTCAACTTCCGAAGAAGAAATCTTCATAGATTTCACATCCAGTGAAAAATTAAAACGCAATTTTGTAATAAATCGCTCTTTGAATTTTGGGTAGAGGTGGATGAGGAATTATCTGTACTGAAAACAAAAGCACTTCGTATACTATTACCATTTTCAGCATCCTACGTTTTTCAAACCGGATTTTCTGCAGTGGATGCCTTGAAGACAAAATATAGATCTCAGCTAAATATAGAAAAATAACTCTTTAAGTGTCAATTTCTGACATTAAACCTTCCTTTGAAAAACTTTCTTCTACAAGACAAGCCCGTGGAAGTCCCTAATAATTATTAAACTTGTTCTTAATTTAGTAATAAGATTGATTGATTGAATATTAACGTCACACTGTTCAGCTGCACGAGAGCTTTTGACGACGGACCACGTAATTTTGAACCATGGTCAAGTGACGTGGATGACACCTGAGCTGGCACCCCTCTCTCCTAACTACCACACCACACCAACGGGAAAACCTTTCAACTCTCAACAGATTTAACGTGCATCGCTGCCCTACACGGCTGGTCTTTAGTGGTACTGGGCTCGAACTCGTGACAAGGCAAGCCACAATCCGATACCTATACCACTCGGCTACCGCGCCCAAATTCAGTAATAAGAATTTATTTATAAAATACCTTCTTCAGTACTGATACATCAAACGTATACTGGCTGAAACACCGACTCTTCGCACGAGTTCATTTTTTAAAAAAATAAAACATTATTCTTGATATAATAGCCGAACTGTAAAGAGAGTAAAACTGCGTGCACACACACGACATTGTATACAAAAATGTAAAATGATTTTTTTTAGATAAATGCCATAATTGTAAATAACTGTTTAAAATAACTGTAATTTTAAAACTCAGAGAATTAGAATTTATAATTAATGTTAAATAATGAAAAAGAATATAAAATTCCGATAAAGAATAATTGTGTTACTTTTTAACATTTAAAGCGAGAAGACTTCAAAATGTTTTAACCCGGGAGCAGGCGCGTACTCGATATTAACATTAATGGTAGTGCGGGGAGATTCAGTCACCCCAATCATTTGTTTAGAATTATTTTTACTGTAAACGATACAAATCGGAATTCTAGTGAATATTTTAATTTATACAAAGTATACTTACCTTCTCTTTCAAGGACTATTCAATTCTTTGATGATTTGAGAAAAAATCCAATAAAACTGAATTAAAATGATTCAAAAGTACAAGACCATAATAAAGGACGCAAATCAGACACTTTTCAATTATCCTACAGAAATGTTAAACCAATCAATTCTTTTCCAAATATCGCAAAACTCAATTATTTACAATTTCCCTAAGCGAAAAGCAAACGCATAAAAGATGGGAGGGAACAAATATTGATAATAACCATACCATAAGATTGAAAGTCAATCAAATGATTAGCAAACGTAATATGCAGCCTGGCTGAAAAGTGAATCATGACTTCCTTTTCTTTTTCTACAACTAATGTACAGTATTTCAATAATAATTACAGTGGTGAATATTGTTTATCTTCTTAGAATTTTTCTCAGGGGCTGGGTTTCGTTTTTTCTTTTAACGAGTAATATTTTATGTTAAAACGTAATAAAAAAATCTCTCATTGAGGAAATAAGCAAATAAAACAAAATGTTTTTTTTCTTTAATTTGGTTTTGGGATCAAAGATAGCTATTTGATGACGGAAAAAAGCCAGATAATAAACATAAATTATGTCAGTGTTGTTTTGTGTATTTTTTTTTATTATGGAAGAAAGCATTTTGTTTTACTTCTCTTTCCGGTTATGTTTTTTAAAAAATCTTTAAATTTTCGATACGCTCGCGCCCCCCATGTAGGGTCATCGCGCCCCCCCAGGGGGACCGCCCCACACTTTGAGAAACACTGCCTTACTGTGTTTGACGTTTGTACAGTCTATTTACTAAAAATTAATTGTAATAAAAAGAAAAATTTGCATAAATAGTTAAAAATTTGGTTTTGGATTTTTTTAGTGAAGTCAATCAGTATGTAAGATTCGAAACAGGCAGAGGTAAAAGTGAAATATTCAAGTAAATTTGTGTTAATAGCAATTGAGGAAAACCTTTAATTACACTAAGTAGTTCTTACACAATTGAGAGAGCATTTATTGACTGCACATTAAGTTTATATAATTAATTTTCATTTCCGTTGAATTTTAATTAATTCCAGTCAGAATGCCTAGAAAAAATGCGAGTTTCGTGAAAGAAAGAAAAAAAAAGGAAAACTAGCAGCAAGTCCAGTTGAGAGTCTATATATCACCAGGTACTGTTATCACTTTCATTTATAAAGTTTTGGTGCAAGTAGTGGCATGTAATTTACGGAGTACCTGTCCCCAAATGAGGGACGTACCTACTCATCAGAATTAATAAAAAAGAGATCTTAATGGATGGGGTGACATAAAGTAAGAGAAGAGAAAAATTAAAAAAGAGAAATAATTAATGGGCAGAACATAAACTGCTAAAAAAAACAGTGGCGGACGCAGTCCGCGCACTAAAGAAAAAGCTGCCCTTCTATCTGCGCTTTGGTTGGCCGGAGCTAGCCAACGCAGAAAGTGGGCGTGAAAACAAATTGGGAGGTTCAGAATGGACGAGCGACAGAAGAAAAGGAAGTTTTTGTGCTGTATACACCAGAATCTGCAGTAATCATTGGATCCGATGATGATTGAAAGCCGATTATCTTAACTGGAGACTTTAATGTTAATTTTGCTTCAGAAGCAAAGCCACTCATTCAATTCTTGAAGTGGACGCTGAATTTGACAATTAATACTGATTCTAGAGAAGGAGTAACAAGATACGGAACCACAATTTGCGGAGTTTTCTTGATTGACTACAGTTGCGATTGGCATCGCCTCTCCAACTAATCAGCATCAAGCAAATGACACAATAATGTTGCTGCTCTGTTCCTTCTCTAGATGTACAAAAAACTTCGCTGTGCAATGTTGGAAAAATTTTCATGTTTAGAAAAATGTCAAAGAGGTATTTCGAATATAATCCTAAAAGAGGAAACCAACGAACTAACTTATGAAGAAGAATTTATGAAAGCCGAAATATACAGTGATAGAATTTCGGAACTTAGTGCAAAAATAGAAAGACTGTCTGTAAAGGAAACAGAAAAGAAAGAAGTCCCTGAAAAAAAATATTAATGCTGAAAATTGAACTGAAAAAATTCGACGGCCATGTCAAGGAATACCTGACGTTTTGGAGTCAATTTAAAAAAATTCATGAAGATGAAAGTCTGCCAAATGAAGACAAATTTCAACATTTGCTACAGACCGTCGTCTCAAATTCAAAGGCGGCTCGAGTTGTCGAGAGTTTTCCCGCAACAACAGACAACTATCCAAAAGCAATGACCCACCTGCAAGAACGTTTCGGGAGATAAAATCTACTTGTGCAGATCTATGTAAGAGATTTACTGTCGATGATAATGAGAAATGCAGCCACCGGACAGATTTCCCAGCGTTATATGATGAACTGGAAGCGAAGATTCGAGCTCTGGAGAGACTAGGGTGGAAACAGGACAAGTATGGCGAGTTTTTTAGTCTTTTGGTTGAGTCATGTCTCCCGGAAGACATATTATTAGCGTTTGAAAGAAGCAAAAAGTTTAAAGAGGATACCCCTGGTGAAGGCCGGACTTTGAAATTATAAATGAGCTTCCTTAAACAAGAAGTTAAAAATGACGAAATGGTTGAACTCGCTAGGAATAATTTTTCAGCTCCTGTCAATCAAAAGAAAAAAAAAAGGTCAACAAGCCGGATAAGTTCACCTCTGCAGCTGCGTTGGTAAGCACACATGATAGGAATGGCACAGGTAAGAGAAATTTATTATG
>BMAU01012995.1:0-23184 GCA_019973935.1 Trichonephila clavipes | reverse complement strand
TAAATTCAAATTATATATTAGAACTATTGAGGATAATTAACTGTTTCATTTTCTTTATTTTAATCAATACTTTCAGGGATTTTTTTAAAAATGATTATTTTTGTTATGTGTCAAAAAATAAAAAAGGTTCAAATTTAAAATCTTTTAAAATTTCGGACACTGCTAAACATGAATAATTTTTAAGCTTCTGTATTACATTATTTGCAAAAAAATTTTATGTATTGTTAAAAAAAAACCCTTTTAAATCTTTTTAGTTTTTCATAATTTTAAAGCCACAGATATTCAGGGCATCTTACATAGAATCCCTTGTTTTGTATTGTTCAGATAACAAATTATATTTGAATTTTGAATGTCTGAACATTAATTTTATTCAAAGAGAACTTTAACTTCAAGTTTATATTTTTGAACTTGAATCTTCAAATAAAAGAGTATTTAAAAGCATCTGACAAATTTACAGTTAACATTTGCGCATATAAATAAATATAAAGATCCTTTTAAATTCCAAGTTAAAAAATATATATTTATGCATAATCCCTCATCATTCATGTTCCATTAGTGGTTGACTGAAGAAAAGGTTATTAAAATTTGGACATATTTTTATAATCTTAACCATGCAAAACTAGGAATTTTGTATTAGCTCCACTGAAATTCTGCATTGGAATTTCGAAAAAGATATTTATGCGTGTCTCACATACTCAGTTGAAAAACATATATTTACCATAAATACTAATAATTCTTTGGATATTTAAAATTATCATTAGATTAATTTTAATATATATATATGGATAATTGCTATATATATAAATATATATATATATATTATTCGACTTCTAATATTTTTTCAAGTATTCCTTAAATTTCATATAATTTAATTATTTAGGGGATATTAAAGTCGCAAGCTGCTCTCTCATCCTAAAAAAATATACTTGATCTGCTTTGGCGACGGACCTGTGCATCTAAAGTGGTCAAGGTATCCAATCATGGTTGGCATGTCTCAGTTTCGAGCCCAGTGCCACAAAAGACCACCGTGTAGGCAGCGATGCACAAATCTATCCAGCAGCTGAAATGTCCTCTCTGTTGGTGAGGTGTGGTAGTTAGGAGAGGGGGTTCTTGTTTGCTCGGTGTCGCCCTCGTCCAGCAACTTGACTAAAGCATCCCAAAATTACAATGAGGTCCATCACTAAAAACCCTCGTGTAGCTGAACAGTGCGACGTTAATATTCACTCACTTGGCGACGGACCTTCGTCATTTTAAAACCATGGTCAAGTGACAGGATGACGCTTGAGCATAAAATAAATTTACACGGCGGATCTTCAAAGTGGTGCTGGGGTCGAACTCATGACACGTCAGCTACGAGTTCCATTCGAACCATTAGGTACGCGCGGCCAAACAATATGGTTGAAAACATGTTATGAGGCCCAAAATATGCTGCATTTGATGAACCTTATAATAGATTTTTGCATAGAAGATAGATGTGTGATATGCTAAAATGACAATATGTAAAACAATCCGAATATCGATGACAATTTTGAAAATTCATCTGAGTTTAGTTTGAAACCCAGTCCTGTTCAGTCCAATTGTATAGTCGCGATAACAAATTAAAGTTTAACGCATTCAGGTATAAAAAATAAAAGGTATAAATGACATTGTTGGGAATAATAAGTTTTTATAGTTTTGAATCAGACTTCTTTGAGGCATGTAAGACTATTAAAAAGGCTGATGTAGAAGTTAGAAAAACTAATATTTAAAATATATGGAAAACAATATCTGCAATTCCATGATCTTGACGAGCAGAAGACGGCATTTTTACTTAGTAGGGCAGAGTAAGCATAAGGTAGGAGCTAGGAGTAAACAACCAGGCCTCTGCAGTTTTGTCAGGTAATGAACTCCCATTTGTTGCTTTCTCTCTCTTCAGTAAGGAATATAAAAATAACAAATACAAAAAATAAGTCATGTAAAATTTCATATATTTTAATAACAATGAATTGTGAACTTAATTTCCAATTCATTGTCACGAGTTGGCAGTAACTACGGTACTCTATCGACCGTACTTCTTTATATATATATACACTGCTGGACAATTGCTAAGGACGGATCACAAATTGCTATGTAGCATAACATTAAGCGAGACATGAGGCCTAGTAGGATAAAATATAGTTGCCACACTGTTCAGACATTAGAATACAGAATATTTATTGTTCTGGAAAGTACAAAAAGCTGTGAAACATCTGAAAGAAAAAAATGTTCATTTGATCTGCGTACGGAGAAATGGAACAATGCATCTAAAAGACAGCAGGCACCTTAAAGAAAGGTATCAGTACGGGATATGTCCACCGTGGAGTGTGATGCAACATTCCACACGTCGTACCATACTTTGCACAACATTATCCAGCAGCTGTTGAGGCAATTTATCCCATTCCTCTGTGAGTGCACGGATGAGGGTGTTCTTGTTTGTCGGAGGATAGTTTCGACCAGCAACTTGCCTCCCCAAAGCATCCCACACATTTTCAATGGAGTTTAGATATGGAGAACGCGCTGGCCATACGAGACGTTGAATACCCTCACTGTCTAGACAATCCTGAACAGCGAGTTTTCGATGACATGTTGCGTTGTCGTCCATAAAAACAAATTTATCACCGACAGCACCACGGAAAAGACGAACATGAAGAAGTAGAACTTCATCAATGTATCGTTGGCCCGTCGTAGTCCCATTCGCAACCACATGTAGGCCCGTGCGGCCATTGATCATGATGCCGGCCCACACCATGATATTGCATGTCGGATATCGGTCCTTTTCCTGGATATTTTCTGGACGATAAGCAGTACCACTCTCGCGCCAGATCAGTTGGCGTCTACAATCCGATGACAGAATGAACCTACTCTCATCTGAGAATAGCAATGCCCAGTCCTGTTCAGTCCAATTGTGATGCTCAGACACCATTGCAAACGGGCAGTACGGTGCTGTCTGGTCAATGGGACACACACAACAGGTCTGTGTGGACAATTTCCTCCCCTCAAACGTCAGGCAAACAGTTTTTCGGGAGATCTGCTTTCCTGAGGCAACAAGAAACTGATTTGCCACCCGCTGAGCTGTGGTGCGCCTGTTCCTTTTTGCTGATAGACGATATATCTGTCTTCTGCAGACGTCGTATTTGTAACACGACCTCCCCCGTGCCGTCTACTACACATTCCATCGCTGTGAGCGATGTCGAACTCCCTGGCAACATCTGTTATTTTATATGCCCTTCTTCGATCTTTCCAATAATCTTGGCCACGCATAAAATCATCTATGTGATGTCGGGAAGACATACCAAAATTTTAAGTTCGTCTATTAAATCTTTCCTGTAAAACTTTGACTTGAAACAACAACTGTCCACATGCGTCAAAACCTTTAAAGCTCTTATGAACGCTATCACGTGATGAACAGACGTGGAAAAAAAATTTGCATACTCATACTTCTTCTTACTAATATCCCGCCCTTATTCTAATTTTCCACATTTTGCTTCGTTTCATTTTGTGGTTGCTATGGATGATAGTGCTATCCTTCCTTAGCAATTGTCCAGCAGTGTATATAAGAAGTACGGTCGATAGAGTACCAATAATTTTAACGCAATTTTATATTTCGTTCTCGTAAACTTTACTCCTTTTAAAACATGTATTGCCAAAATACTCTCCTTTTGTATATTTATAAAATTTTAAAAATATAATGGTTATCTTACCCAACATTTTAAATCAGGGGCGGCAACTGTGTAGCTAAGACGTGCCAAACCAATCTGTCAGTTTCATTCAGCGTGTCACATAGTAGGAAATTTTTGAAATCCTTCGATTCTTACGGTAATATTTGCAGGTTTAAAGAATAGAGGTAAATAATTTAGATTTACAGTTTTATTTTATATTAATTATGGATCAATAAAATACATTTGTTAACATAAAAATAAACAATATAAAATGTTACTATTTCTTCAACAAAGATAAAAAAAATTAAAAATGTATGTTTCCAACATATTTATTTAAATAAGAAATAGACAAAGTGAAATATAAATTATTCCCTTCATTACAGTTAAATAAAAATTGTAATGCAATTAACTCTTTCACCACTCTTCTTTCATATCGCAAAACCAGGGGTATAATGCGTGACACGATTCTGAGCATTCAGTTGTTAAACAATTTCTTTGCGGAGTCGAAATATTTTTCATATTAGGAAAGATTTTTTACTTTGATATGCCGAATCATAAGTGGAAAGCAGAGTACATGCAATTTTCTTTTTTCAACAATTAAATCCCCTAGCAATAACACTTAATTATTTACAAAATAGCTGTAAATTTATCCTTAGAATTATCTTTCAGATTATTTTGTAGTTCCATATATGTCCATAACTCAGAAGATGTTTGTCAAATAAGGTCTATTATCAACTTCCATCCACTCAAGAATTGACAAATTTGTAGAGTAGTGCTGAGTGCCACTAAGAATTGTAACACGTGCCACAGGTCCATAGCTTGCCGACACCTTTTAAATGTTCTTATTAACTAACCATCTCCTATTCAATCACAATTTATATGATAAAAAAGGGTTTTCATTCATTTTATATGGAATTGTATTAGATTCAACCATAAGTAATTTTGTGTATCAAAAAATTACATTGTTTCGGGATCCCCTTAGAGCAAAAATGAAAGGAATTTGACATAATTATAGTAAGTTTCTCTAAAAGGGGAAACGTTCACTCTTTCAAAATACACTGCATAAAGGTTTTTTAGGTGTACGAAGTTATATTCACTATTATTCCTAAAATAAATTTTGATATGTTGGTTTTTCGTTAAGTTTTGAAGTTATTTCTTCAAATATACTTCTCCATTACATTTCTTTCAAACTTGCTATTTTCTTTTGCGGCCACGGTAGCTTGATGGTCATGGTTATGAACTCGTGTCCAGTGTTCGAGCCCTGGTACCACAAAAGTTTAGCGTTGAAGAGAAGCTGATGCACGTTAAACACGTCGAGGTCAAAAGTCCTCACGTTGGTGTGATGTGGAAGTTTGGAAGGGGAGTTATCAGCTCAGGTATCGTCCTCGTCACTTAACCGTGGTTCAAAATTATATACGTAGTCGCTCGTCAGTAGCCACCGTGTTGACTTAGAATGCAATATAAACCCTTGACGTGTGCACTTGAGTTAATTCGAGTACGCTAAACAGTTCCAAATATGCACATTAGATATAATTCAAACGAGGTCGGGATTTTAAATCATATTGGTTTTCGAATGAAACTGATAGAACGATTGATAGAAGAAGGAGGTAGTGATTCTAGTTCTCGAAACTTTGTTTCCCCTAAAATTTTTGAAAATGTAGTCCGCTTAATTGGAAGGCACTTCCCTTCATATGTAGAAAGTGACTGTTCAAAAAAAAAAACATCGCGAAAATGTGTGGTATGCAACCTTAAGATAAATCATAATGGAAAACGCATTCGAAAAGAAACTCGTTTTCAATGTAAAGACTGTAATGTTGGACTGTGTGCAGTGCCGTGTTTCGAAAAATATCACACTGTGACATTTCTGTAAACGACATGTATGTGTCTTTCTCATACTTCTTTGATATTTTTTGCTATTTATACCTGTTAAAATTATTTTTTATAAAAGGTTTTTTGTAATTAATTGTAAATTGAATAAAACCTTTTCTTACAATTATATGTATTTGAGGATGAAATCTGATTTACTTTTTATTCAGGAAATTTTTAGTAAATTTCATTTTCTTAGCCAACTTATTTCTTTTTTAAAACATGCATATTTGTGTATTATATAATTAAATTTCTAACTATCTAATATTATGTCTGGCTTTTTTCTTCATTAAAATCTTTCAGGATTTTACAAATTATCTTGCCATTATTCATTATGTACTTAATAAGGAAAAATATATCTAAATATACATAATTTCTAGCCTAATAAACATATAATTGTTTTTAGCTACAGTTTGGAAAATTCATTGAAATTTGTATCGGGACAGGATTTTAACATATTATGAATGTGTTTTTGACTGCCACTATGTTATATATTTATCTTTCATTCTTTTTACAGTATGAGTAGAAGTCGTAAACAGTTTTGTCACAGTAAAATTAATTTTTGTTTTATATTCAAATTATACTATTATATTGATTCTGAAAATAATAGGTTAGTTTGACAAGCCATTATTTCACAATTTAAAAGCATTGAACAGTTTTGAAATTTTTAAAACTTTTCTAAAATGTTAAATTATTAAAAATATTTAATTATTGTAAGTGATTAATATTTCTTAGATTATTGGAAACAAAAGTATAAAATTTAAAATATATCTCTTTGTTGAATTTTAATAATTATTTTTATGGCTAAACCTGAAAACCCAATTTTTTAAATATTAACATTAAGATATTTTTAAAAATAACTAGAGCTCTCAGACCTAAATCCATATGAACTTTTATAGAACATATGTAAGGGAACATTTACAAGATATTTCAAGACTCTATCTTGAACAGGAAAACGCCTTAGGGATTAGAAAACACTCTCATCTTCAAAATTAAAAATCTGAGAAAAACATATTTAACCCTCTAACCGGATAGCACGGAAAATTCCGTCAGTGTAAAGATGCTTCGAAAATGGACTGCACGGATTTTTCTGCCTTCAAGTAACGTTTTCAAAAGCGGATTAGCCGCACTTTTCTGAAATCCTTTCCCCTTTTAAGGTTTAACAACTTGAAAGATAATGAGGGACGGAGGGAAGCAACACAGCAGGAGTTTTATGGCTCACAGGGAACCCCGTGTTTTGACCCTTCGGCAATCGTAAAAAATCGAGGGAAATTTCTTTAGACCCCAGGAAGTGTTAATTTGTTACCTCGTTTTTTAAAAGTTTTGTAAAGTCCCAACGCATAAGTAAAATATGTTACAATTCCCTTTTGGTTTCATATTAATTTGAAACTGTAACAAGTTGGCGCGTGTCAGTGCAATCTGCTATTTTATATAGTTAGACAAATTATATCTTTTTTTAAGTATATTCTTTCTCTTCATTTTTCTTATTTTAATCAAAGATTTTAGTTTTTGAAACATGATTATTTTATTCTAAGATACCAAAACAATTAATAAAACACCAAACTCTTTAAAATTTGGAACCTTTTCAATTTTCCAACCACTAAAAATGAATAAATTTAAACTTCATCAAATCATTTGAAACATTTTCTTTACACTTTGATAAAAATAATAACGAAAAAAAAAAAAAAAAAAAACTAAGATTTATTGGGTTCTTTTTTTTTAGATTTCAAAGCCTAAGTGTTCAGGGAAGTTTAAGTACAGTGTGTGTGTGCCTGTGTGTGGTTATATATTGTTAAAATACACCGAATTATATTTGAATTTTAAGTGCTTGAACTTCAGTTTAAATCAAAGACAACATGAATGAAGATTTTCACTCATTTTTTATAACTTGAATGTTTGAATAAATGGTAATCAAAAATATACGGAAACATTTACAGTAGACATTTATGCATATAAATAAACATAAAAATCAATTTTAAATTCGAGCTATTGAAAAACATTCGAATTATATATTGTTCAAAATATCTTTTATACAAAATACCTCTCAACATTTATCTTTTTTAAAGGCTAACTGAATAAGTAATTAAAATCTGAATATTTTTTGAAATCTCGACCTTATAATGCTAGAAATTTTATGTTAGAAATTCCATTTGAAATTTCGAAAAAAAAATGCATCGCGCAGTTAAAAATTATTTACCATAAGTTTTAGCAATTGTTTGAGTATAATAAAAATTTCAAATTTTATTATATAGCTTCTTTGGTATCTTTTAATATATTTCGGCCGCGGTAGCCGAGTGGTATAGGTATCGGAACGTGGCTTGCTTTGTCACGAGTTCGAGCCCAGTACCTCTAAAGACCCGCAGTGTAGGGCAGCGATGCACGTTAAATCTGTCGAGAGCTGAAACGTCCTCCCGTTGGTGTGGTTTGGTAGTTAGGAGAGGGGGGTGCCAGCTCAGGTGTCGTCCACGTCACTTGACCATGGTTCAAAATTACGTGGTCCGTCGCCAAAAGCCCTCGTGTAGCTGAACAGTGCGACGTTAATATTCAATCATTC
Source organism: Trichonephila clavipes (assembly GCA_019973935.1). NCBI lineage: Eukaryota > Metazoa > Arthropoda > Arachnida > Araneae > Nephilidae > Trichonephila > Trichonephila clavipes. The sequence continues at coordinate 15,087 of BMAU01012995.1, read as the reverse complement.
ATTTAATATATTTCGAAGATTTCATACAATTCAGTTGAAAACCGCATGCTAAGAGCAAAAAATATACTAAAAAATTGATGAATGTACAATTACAATAAATTCTTACATAGAAGCAAAACTGAGAAGCTAAAGCGTAGGAATGAAAAATTTTGAGTATATCTGTAGTTTTCGAAATATTTATTTTAAAGTTCAGAAAATTTGTCTGCGTTATGTTATACTTAATATTAATTAAATGGTTAAAATAATATGTTAATATTAGTCATGTAATCGTTTGATGACACATTCAAATACTAATAAAAATTATCATGGTCATTGATGCGAATGTCAAGAATTTTATGTAATTTTAAATTCAGACATTAAGATATTGATGTAGAAAATATAAAAAGACCATCTAAAATACATGAAAATGCAGTTTGCTATAAAATGATATTGACAAACAAAATCCGGCATTTTCACTTACTATGGCAGAGCCGGCTTAGTCAGGGGCGATCTGGAAAACAGAGAGAGAACCGCGGTTTTGATGGATGCCGCTCTAGCTTTTAAAAGTTCCCAGGAAAAATTATATATATAAAAATTACAAATGCAAAAATAAATCTTGTAATTTTCCATACATTTTTATAACAACGAATTGTGGAATTGGCTTCCAATGCATTGTTGTGTTTGACAATATGTAAGGTAACCAACCCTACTTTAAATAGATTTGTACTACTTTTTCGTAACCGTATTCCTTTTAAAATTAATTCGTGCAGCCGAAATACACCTTTTGCACCCTTAAAAATTTATGTAAACTATAACGGTTAATTTTAATTTATGCAACTTGTGAAATGTTCATAACTAACCATTTCCGTCTAAATAGTTTACATGAAAAAAAAAGTTTGGACTCCCCTCATTCATTAGGGATTTATATAAGATTCTAACATTAAATTTTATTTTTCACCGAATAAGATCGAGTGGTAGTGTATCGTGCTTCCACACCACAGGTCTGGGGTTCTCTTAACGGGCTGCGCAAGGTCGACTCTGCCTTTTATCGCCGCTACATTGGGTCGATAAATGAGTACCAAGCTTGCTTCGGGTCTTAATCACTGAAGGTCTCTGTTCAGACAGACCACCAAATCGGGACATCTGTGCATGCCCCTCAGCGTCCAATGGTCACGTGTATTATGATGGGCACAGTAGTTCCTGGCCCTCATGGATTGTTGTGCCACTGAGTTTGAGTCTTAAGTTTGAGGATTACCTCACTTTGGGGATACCCCTTAGATAAACATGTATTTCCACTCATTTGCAATTAAACATTTTTCTTTCAATTACGTTTATTTCAGAAGGAAGTTTGATTTTTCAAATGTATTTGCTTAATAACATGTATATTTGTGTATTATATTAAAAATTTGATCAATCCAAAATTACATGTTTTTAGCTCCCTCTAAAAGCTTTTAGGATTTTACAACTGATCTTACAATCCATATACGTTTTATAGTAGTATATTTAAAATGATAAGGACATTTTTTACGACTGTGTGAGCTGTTATGCCTCGTTTATAAATATAAAAAATTGCATTCAGCTACAGTTTTTAAAATGTACAGAAATAAGTGGAGAAACAGGATACTTACATATTATGAATATTTTTGACTGCAGTAAGATATATTTATATTTCAGTTTCTTTACAATTTGAATAGAAGTTGTAAGCCACACACATTTTCCGAATAGTTTGATATTGAGTATAAACCCATAGGCTGTTAAATATTGTAAAGTGTTTTACTTTGATACCAGCACACATTAAAATAAGGCTCATTTGCAGTTATATGATCAGCTTCAGTGATATTTAAATTTTAAAAAATAGTCTACACGTACGAAAACATTCTTTCACAACCGCACACCACATCTCTCTCTCATACTATATCTTCCCTACAGCAAGAAATATTTGTGTATACTGAAAAATTTAATACAGGATACATTTCCAAGTGTTAAATTTGTTTTTAAAATTTGGTATGAATACATTGTGGAACTGTCGGTTAACTTCACTGAACAAAATTGTTTTAAGTGTACTGTTTTGAAAGACAAGATTAATTAGGGAGAACTTTTCTCACAATAGAATTTGTAATGACTGAATTGTGTGAAAGTGTAGTTATCGATGTGTGACATTTTACCTTGTTATAAAAGAAACAGAAAGATAAGAAATTTAACTTGAGTAGAAAATGGTTAGAAGTACAGTCATGCGCATTTGAAGAAGTATATCTCCCATTAAAATTAAAAATTATTGACTGAATGTGTTATGTCCATCACAAATGCCGATGTAGAAAAGATATTTTTATTTAATACAAGGAGTTCGAAAAGGAGAGCACTAGGAATGAAAATTTAGATTTTTCCGAAAAATATCCAGTTAACATAAAAATATCATTTATATGATTTAAATTTAAATAAATTAAAAGTATATTGAAATCATTTTTTATGTTATTCTGAATTAAAAATATAATTGAATAGAGAAAGATCTGTTTTATTTCATAAATATATGCACCATTAATTGTCTTATTGTTTAAAAAAAAAGATAGGGCCTTTACTCTTTTTACCTCATAACTTTTTTTAATAACAGGAAAGTGAACGCGTTTTCTTACTCTCATATTCAAAAATGAATACAGGATGCTTTTTTTCTAGTTCAAATCGCAATACCAAAATATTTTTTTTTTAATTTTTAAAAATGACAAGAAAATAAATTTTGTTTGAAGAAAATATAACTATTTTTCAACTTTTAACACGCCATTTATTTCTCATGTTTTTTTTACCCTGCATTTTAATTTAATTTTACTGTGACTGAATCTATGGAAAAAACGACAGAGTGGAACTACGGTTTTCATACAAGATTGCCCAAGGCAACAACAGCTAGCTGTAAACGATTGCTATCCTGGTTCTTACTGATTAAAGACGCCGAACCAAGTCATAAAGTTGTCCCCTTTCGACCTCCCAAGTTTTAAAAGGGGGAAAGAATTGAAGTCTGTTGCATTTTTGAAGGGAATAGCAATATAAGAGTAAAACGTTTTCTGAATAACTTTTCAGGAGGAAGGTATCCAGTTAGAGGGTTAAAATTTGTAAAGGCATAAAAAAAATTCCAATACCTGTAAAGCTTTAATTTTTTAATCTGTTACTATCCAACTTATGCTCTACATGAAAATTCTACTTGAAATATAAATATGACTGAAATATCTTTTTTAATTCAAAATATTCTAAGACATAACATTGATAACAACTGTTAATTTGATCAATTATTCACTTTTATCAGAACCTTATATATTCACAAGAGTTTTAAATGCAAAATATTCATATATAAATTAGTAGTTATACAAACGTAATCCAGAAATCACCAAGTTTGTAAATAATATCTATTTTTTCTCAGTTCCCCATCGTGGCAGTTAAGCAAGTTTAAGTTTTTGTTGCATGACTTTAAAATACTGCAGTGTAGTACTACAATAGATTTATTGTAATGTAGTTTGTGGTACATCAGGGAAATATTTAGTTCATTCTGCAACATTTGTATTCTGTAGTCTAATTGTAATATTACCTGAAAAAGCTGCATTTTAGATTTACCATTTTCAGTCATATTCCATCCCTTTCAAGTATTATTTCTCACGGTACCCTGCGTACATTTTGGTCATGGCATTTTTCAAAAGGAAAAAATTAATGAAGACAAAGTATAGAGCTTTTAAATTATATAAACTATGTGTCAAAAAATATATTGGTCTTTAAATCAATCTTAATTAAGTAAATGTGAGAAAACTCAAAAACTTAAAAACATGAGCAAACAGAAATGATTTTAGAAATTAAAATTGTAGTTAATAGCCATTTCACACGAAATATTGGATTGTGTTCAAAAATATTTTTAATTAATTCAATCTAGGAATGCAAAAACGCTTTAAAATGAAACCGAATTTAAAATCAAAACTCAGAAAATTAAAATTTCTTAAAACCTAATTGGTTTTTAGATCAGAAATTGAGCAAGTTTTCCAAATATATGAAATATATATTTGCAATAAATCGGGTGAAGTTTCTGTTGGCCGTGAAGTGGAGAAAATGTCCATTTCACAATCCTCGCCCTAGGCCACAGCTGTGAATGAGAAACCTCCCGTTTCGAACAACACAGAGACTGAAAAGCAATAAAATCATCCCCTGCAAAACCATTTCAGGACCTCCTGCAGTTTTAACAGGGGAAGGCATTAAACTGCTGTGCGTTTTTGAAGCAGTTCGCGAAATTTATCCGAAACGTTTTGGCTACCGCTAGCTTTGAAAAAAAGTAGACCGCTTTCGAAGTGAAATTCAATTAGCGGGTCATCCACTCAAAGGGTTAAGAGAAGCTCGTAAACCAAGTAAGATGATAGGGAGTACTTCTGTCCCACGCTCAGTAGCATGGCACTTGATTGCACTTTTCAATGGGCGGTGCAATTCTTCGATCATCCCATTAGCTTGAGGGTGGTATCCATTTGTACGACACTTCTGAACACCAAGTAGTTTGCTAAGAGCTTTGAAGAGCGTGGACTCAAACTGCCTGCCCCTGTTGGTTCTGAGAATTGCAGGAGTTCCAAAGCGAGACACCCAAGAGGAAAAGAAGGCTTCAGCCACAGTCTCAGCAGTTATGTCTTTGAGAGGTTGGGCCTTTGGCCATTTCGAAAAACGATCAATCATTGTCAGGCAATAGGTGTAGCCATTTGATGGAGGTAGAGGTCCAATGAGATCCAGATGAACATGATCAAAACGTTGGGAAGGTTCTTGAAATGATGAAAGATGTGATCTAGTATGACGATGAATTTTGGATTTTTGGCAAGCTAGGCAGTGTCTTGCCCACTTAGCTACATCTGATGAGATTGATGTTCAAACAAAACGCTGCTTCATCAAATGTACTGATCGACGTATGCCAGGATGGGATAAATTATGCATAGCAGAGAAAACATCTTGGCGATGCTGTTTTGGGATGTAGGGTCTGGCTGTGCCCGTTGATAGATCACACATAATTTCAGTAGACGAATTGGGAAAAGTTACCTTTTTGAGTTCCAAGGAAGTTCCAGATGCTATTAGGGTGTGAAGCTCCTGATCAGTTTGTTGTGTCTCAGCAATACAGTCATAGTCAATTTGACTTGGGAAGGTGATTGCAGAAACACGAGAGAGAACATCAGCAGCAATATTGTCAGATCCTGGAATGTGTACAATATTTGTGGTGAACTGAGAGATGAAATCCAGCTGACGGATCTGCCGTGGAGAACACTTGTCACTTTTTTGCCTAAAAGCATAAGGGAGGGGCTTGTGATCAGTAAACACTGTGAAATCTCTAGCTTCCAGCATATACCGAAAGTTTCGGATAGCCGAGTAGATAGCAAGGAGTTCACGGTCGTAAGCACTGTAAGACTTTTCAGATGAAGTAAGTTTTCTGGAAAAGAAAGCCAATGGCTGTAGCTCAGAGTCCACAACTTGGTGAAGTGCACCTCCTATGGCATAATCAGAGGCGTCCACATGAAGAGCAAGCGGGCAGAAGGTGAAGGATGAGCAAGAAGTGCAGCACCAGCAAGTGCTTGTTTACACCTCTGAAATGCTGTAGTTGCCTCAGAAGACCAGTTTAAAGGCTCTGAGTCCTTCTTACCTTTAGAATCTTTTAAAAATTCACTTAAAAAATACTGTTGTTCAGCTGCTTTGGGCAAGAAACGTCTATAAAAATTTAACAGTCCTAAAAATTTTCTCAGAGAGCCAACAGTCTCTGGTTGTTTGTAATCAAGAACTGCTTGAACTTTGTCAGGTAATGGCTTAATGCCATCAGGAGTGATAAGGTGGCCAAGGAAAATGAGTTCAGTCACACCAAATACACATTTAGAGATATTTAGTTTTAAACCATATGAGCTCAGTCTTTGGAATATAGTTCTTAAGTGAGAACGATGCTCCTCAGCATTTTCTGAGTAACACAAAATATCATCCAAATAGACAAAACAAAAAGGAAGTCCGCTTAGTACTTCATGCATGAATCGCATAAAGGTTTGTGGTGCATTCACAAGGCCAAAACACAAATGGGTATATTCGTAAAGACCCCATGGAGTTGTTACAGCTGTCTTAGGAATATCACACTCAGCTATAGGGATTTGGTGGAATGCCTTAAAAATGTCTATTTTGGAAAATATCCTCTTGCCATGTAGTGCATGAGCAAAGTCATTCAGATAAGGCATGGGGTAGCTGTCGAACTCAGTAACAGAATTCAGCTGCCTGTAATCCCCAACAGGTCTAACTGTAGAAGATTTGGGCACAACATGAAGAGGAGAACTCCAGGGACTTTGAAGGTATAATAATGCCTTGAGCAAGAAGAAATTCAAATTCTACCTTCACTGCATCATACAGTTTAGGGTGTAGCCTTCTAGGACTGGCAGTGACTGGTGGGCCAGTAGTAATAATATGGTGGACTGTGCCATGTGATGCAGATTTGGAAATTAAAGAAGGGTTGCTGAGGTCTGGATATTCCGATAAGATGTTTTTAAAACTAATGTTTGCATCTACAGTGAGGATTGAGGGCTGTACAATATTTGAAAACACAAGGAGTGAAAAGAGAAGTTTCCACATCCACCAACCCTTTTTTCTTAAGGTCGATTAAAAGGTTGAAGTGCTTTAGAAAATCAGCACCAATTATAGGAAATGATACATCAGCAATTATGAAAGTCCAGATAAAAGGTCGCCTCAGACCCAGGTTCAGTTCTTTACGGACCATACCATAGGCTGGAATTTTAGTATTATTAGCAGCAAATAAGGAGAACTTAGACAGAGGTGGTTTATTCATAGTTGGAGAAGGTGGGATGACACAGATTTCACTTCCAGAGTCTATGAGGAATTTCTGGCCAGACTTGCGGTCTAATAAAAATTACCGGCTGGTATGTTGCGAGGGCTCTGCCATTCCAGCTATGACAGAGCTTACTCGTTTTTTTGCACAAATGCACAAAGTGAAACACACTTGCGGACCTGCTCTTTATAACGGCGATGATAGTAGCAGATGCCACTTCCTCTATTGACACTCCTAGAGCGTGAATGTGATCTCCGGCGGTCAGAACTATATCGTTGATGGCGAGAAGAATTGCGCTCGCTTGTCAGTTCAGCAACTTGTAGAGACAGCTCTTGGATCTGCCTGGCAAGAGAGTCCATGGTTGGCTGAGCACTGCATGAAGATGACTGGGATGGTGGAGGAACAGTTGTGGCAGCACAGATAGTTGAGGATGAACCAACAACCTCAGAAACCTTATCAGCGATGATAGCCAGTTTATCCAAAGGCTCTGAGGATGCAGACAAAACAGTCTGGATATGTGGCGGCATTCTTTGAAGCCACAAACTTTGCAGAAAGTCATCCTGGAGTTGGCCATTAGACAGCTCTTTCATTTTTCGCAACAGGTGGCTGGGCTTCTCATCTCATAGCTGAAGGTCAGTAAGCAGTTTCTTAATTTTTTTAGTATCCGAGTCGCTGAATTGGGTGATGAGCCGCTGCGAGAGAGTGTGATATTTGTCACTGTTCGGAGGGCTTAACACAATGTCCGACACGTAGGAGAGAGTTTCAGCATCCAGGTTTGCAACCAAAGCAGAATACTTAGTATCATCACTGGAGATACCACTGAATGTGAATGCATGGTCGCATTGCGCAATCCATAGACGAACGTTCGATTTCCAAAACGGCGGCAGCCGCAACGCAATACGAGCGACTTCAACGGTTTCACTAGTCATATTGTTGAATAAGCAGGAAGCGAAACGAATCTCCGAGCAGATGCTTCAAGTGGCCTTGAGGAGAAGGAGAAAAATCTTTCGCTACGTACTGATCATCCGTAGTAGAAGAATTTGTATTGCATTCGCCAGTAGAACAGAATAGCTTACGTGTTTTTAAGTCCAAAAGGGGTCACCACTGCCGCGTTGCGTGATTAAACATTCTTCACTACAACACGGTTGAATGAAATAACAATAAACATTTATTAACTTTAAAGATAAAAGATTAAATGAGCAATTAAGAGGTAAGCTTCCAAAAACTACAACACATGGTAAACCAGGCACGCTACAAGAATAACAGATCAATTCAGTTCAGTTTTGGAGTCGTTTTGTTGAGTTGTAAGGTCGCTGCATATCTATCGCAAACAAACTTTTTGTTAATTTTTCTTTTTTACCCGAATGAATCTGCCAAAAATATTGCGCGCCTATTAACAATGAAATCTCATCTCCATTCGATTTGTTTACGTTGGACATGAGAATATTTTTATAGCTAAACGATTTCTTTAATTTATTCGCCGACATTCTGAACGGAGTTACCGAAATGACATCCGTCAGAAAAGCTTCAATAGTGATCGTGTTTACAGGGTCATTAAGGTTACAGAGGGTAATTTCCACAACTTCGTACCTTTTTTGAATGGGTGTTCACAAACCGAATGTGTAAACCAATAAATTTTCTTCGCGGTTCACGGGGAGTTTCATTTCAGAGGCTACTGTTTTTTTAAAAAAACATAACGAGAGATTTATTTCTTTTTTCTCCGTTTCGTTTACCAACAAAGCCCTACACGTTTCGAGAAGTATTTCATCAGGAGTTTTATTCACATTACAGCATGAAATAGTTTTCGTGGAGGTGTCACATTGCGGAGAGGGACCACTAACACCTGCGTTCTGAAAGGGGGATCCAGGGTCAGCGGGGATGTATGCGGGGTTGAAAGAAGTATTGTATATCAGCTCGGAGAGACGACCCTTACAATTAACGCAAACCCTTGCCTTCATACAAGCCCGAAATATATGGCCTCACGTGAGACATAGATAACAAATGCCGTTTTTCCTAAGAGATAATTTCCTTTCCTTGATTGATGTTGGACAAGAATCGGAACTATGATCATTTTTATTATCAGATCCTAAACAAAATACACACTTATTTACATTGACAAGAAACGCGGAGGTCGTCGGGACATTATAAGTATTTTTATTTCTTCCATACGCTGAATCTACGTTATATTTATGAAACTTATTGTGTTTATGATTCTGTTTCTCGTTATAATAATTTCTACTTTTCTTTCGGGGATTGGATTCATAGGAATTAAATTCTTTAGTTAAATGCTCAAAATTGTTCTTTAATTATGTTTAATGCGATTGTATAGTTATTTGCACTTAAAGTTAAACCTCTAATTGCTATTTCAGCTTCATCAGTTAAATAAGATTTTAAATAATTAAATTTCTCAAGTCACTTAAATTTGAGTTATTGTGAATTGCTGCTTCGAATTGGGCAAATAAATCACTAAATTTTAAAATATTTCCGTCAAATTGTGGGATTTGCAGCTGAGGGAGTTTTAAACTTGAAAATTGTTGTTCGCTTCTAGAACTTGTATTAAGCGTGTTTCTCGACTCAGTTTCTTTTTTGTTTAATATTTTATTGGCTCGCACTTTACAAGTGATTATTGTTTCTCGGTATATTCTTGTTGTTTTTCTATATCCTTTTCTAGGTCGTCCATATTAGTAAGAATCGTGATATCTTTCTCAAAATATTCAAGTTGTTTTTCTTTATCAATTAATTTTGCTAAAAGTTCTTCTACTAAATCTCTTGATGCATTTTTCTTCTCAATTTCAATTTTAATTGAGTTCGATAATTCTGTTGCCGCCCTTCTGAAAGGATTTCGAATTTGTTTACGCGAACTTCGATATCCCTTTCGTATAAATTAAATTTTCAAATTCAAATACTGTTCGCAAGATTTCAACTACACTAACAGTTCGCAATAATTTATCTAAAGGCTGGTCCCGAGTTTCAGGCACCAAAATAATGTTCAAATTCAAAGTTCAAAATAATGTTCAAATTCGTATTTCATTCGTTATCGTATTTCAAAAATTCAATTCAATTTCGTTCAAACAAAAATAGATATAATAAGGTCTTACCTGTTAGAAGTTGAGGCGACGCTAGGAAAAATGCTACCGCTCAGTTGAGGGACAAACGTTTATTTACAAGACAAACAGGAATACTATATACACTTGAAAACAAGCGACTGCAGCGCCGCTGAACTAGAGTTACAACACCCTCATAGATAACAAATAATGGTAACTCTTAAACAAAAAATATAAGAAAAAGAAACTACTTAAATGATTCTTGTAAAAAGGGTATTAGACGAAACACACAAAATTTCTTTTAAAATCCGTAATTTTTAAGCAATTTTTTCATTCTTTGAACAAAACTTGGATAATAACTTCTGGAAAAAAAGTTTCATGTGATTATGGTTATAAATAAAAAAGTTATTCAATGTTTAATTAAATTTTGAGTATTTTTTAAAAAATTGCAAAAAAAAAAGTTTTTGGTATTTTATATTTTAAATCATTCATTCGAAAAGAACAAAGTATAAATATTTTAGTATAGATTTTCGATGCCTTATGATTGTAAGAAATTCGTGCAGATAAACTGAAAACTCTTTTCATAAAAACGCATCAATGTTGGCTCACTTTAGAAAAAATCGTAAGAAATGCAAAATTTTGTTATTTTGTATAAAAAATATATATACCGTATCGTGGCGAAATAAGTCATCTTTCGTTTCTGTAATTATTTTTTGTCTGTTTTTGGTAGGAAAAGAATGATCGTAATTTTAAAAAAGAAGAAAAAGTAGTTCTTCCTTCCGACAGCAACTTGGCCCTTGCGCAGAACACAGCGTAATGCAATTATGTGTGTTAACGCTTGTAAAATTTCACTCTTCATAATTTTTCCATACCGTAGGCTTTATATGAAAATCGATTCTTAAAGAGCAAACTCCGAAAAAGTTTAACCTCCTTAAAAGAAAGTAACACACATTATTTAAATGTGTAACTAAATTCAGGTGTATAACTGTCGACGACTTAAAAAAGTCTTATGTAGATTTTAATATTTTCTTATATGTTTTTAATCGCGAATCATTGTCTAAGGCAAGGATCTTCTTCCCGTAGCCCACTGAGGACATTTGGTAACTCTTCATTTGAATCTGAGGCAATTTCAGAAAAAATTGCCTTACCTGCTTTTTCTCGTAAGAAACCCAATTTTTTCAGTTATTCTTGATATTTAAAACCTTTTATTAATACTTTTAGTATCCATTTGAGATAAAAAATTTCTTAAAATGACTAACTTTTCAAAAAAATTTTAATATATAAAAAATATAAGTATGCATAAAATCTCAGATGTTTTCAGAAGAAAAGGAGGGCTTTTATCTTTAACACACAAAGTATTTTAATTCCACTTCCAATTCACGTTTTTGAAACCGATAAATATATGTACAATTTGTAACATCATCTCTTCGCTTGGAATCAGCTGCAGTCTTGTAAAACAAACCTATTTTTTTCTTATTTAAATTTCCTGATTACATTATTTTTTTACAGTCGTGTGATCAGCAGATCATTGTAAATTTATTGGTGTGGCCCGCGGATAATTGTGGATTTATTGACGCACGAGTGTTATAGGTTGAAGACCCCTAGTCTAAGGGAATACACAACGATATAATGATAAGGAAAACTATTGATTCTGAAGCATATGTATCCTTTGAGAAATTGGAATTATCAACTAAAATAACTTAATTTAACCTTTCTTAAAACTTTCTTTAGACTTAAAAACATATTTAACGCTGACAAGCAGACAAAAGAAATTTCTGTAAGCAAAGATAATTAAATCATTGAAGAAAGAATTACACCACAATTCTATGAGGAAAAAATGTCGTAGACATATTACAGAAATGGGTTCTTATAAGGAATGCGTCTATTATTAACTGTATTGTTTTGATGAGATTGACTTTCGATGTTGCCAATTAAATTGTTGGATCCAGAAATGAGGAACAAAGATCAGACATGGAGTAAACCTTATTTCAATTCTCGTAGCAACCTTGAAGGAGCTTATAGAGTAGCAACGTGTTTATCAAAGTTGTCGAGTGGTGTAACGTAAGCCCCCACAACCCCCGAATCGTGGGGGTGGACGCTATGGTTTTGCATTCTCTTGTAAGATCCCGTTTAGGGCCCAAAATCTGACTTTGCAAGGGGCACTAACTCGTATTCTCCATTACGCCACTGAAGTAGTCTCAAATATGCTCTACCGGATTCAGGTCTTGAGACCGAGTTTGGCCTTCTATATGCTTCAATCAGTGATCCTCCAATCAGTGATCATACATACACAGCTCGATGAGGTCATGCATTATCCTCAATCAGAGTGAAATTTATTACCAATAACATTAGCATATAGGGGGGCATATCCGTCAAAAATCTTGTCCCAGTATCTTACACCCGTCAGAGTTCCTTCATAGAACTCATGCAGATCAATGTGGCTACCAAGAAAGATCTCCACCAATTCGATAATTTCGGCGTGCTTGTAAGTGTGTCTTTTAACATTGTTGTGGATTGTGTAATATATCTTTCTTTATTATTTTTCAATAATTACAGATATAGTCCGTCGTACCAAAAAGGACATAATTCTATCTTTTCTAAATACGACAAAACCAAGAAACTATCTCTTTCTTAATACCAATTTCGATCCAGCGGCCAACGCTAAAACAAAGAAACTCCTTTTTATGTCATCGTTCCGTGCAAAGGCTAACGCTCTTCCTCCTTACAAATAACAACCTATCCCCGTAGATGCGGAGAATGGCGTTAAATACTCAAAAATCTACCACCAACAGTATCCAGACATTACAGTTCGGCTGTACCTATAGCAGTTCCCTCCAGATCAGCAGGGTGGCCGTGGTAGCCTAGAGGTTAAGGTCACAGATTCTTGTCTGACATTTCATGAGTTCAAGTCGACACACGTTAAATCTGTCGAGGCTCAAACGTTTTCCCATTTGTGTAGTGTGCAGGTTAAGAAGGGGGAGGTCGCCAATTCAGGTATCATCCTCCTCACTGAACCATGGTTACAAATTACGAGATCCACATTTAATAGCCCTCGTGCTTTTGTGCGATGGCTTAGAAGATATACACACAACTGGTTGTCTTACATTATGAAGACATTTTGACTCCGTAGAAGTGGATATTCTTTTTTCTGATGAAATAAAAATCTGTAAAGAAGTTGAGGAACGCACAACATTGCTTCTCCTCCTTCGCACCGAAAGAGCAACTCGTGGTCGACCTTGAATCTTTCTGGTAGGTACAAAATCTGCAGATTTGAACTAATTTCGATGGCCCTAACTGGGAGCGACATTGATACGCCTAGTACCCTCAACTTGTGACAAGCTCATTTCCATCCATGCAAATGGCCGTCCCGTTAACGAACTATGTAAAGACTTCTAGATACAGTTAGATTCTACTGGATATTGTAAACGAATTACCTAAATGATTGTCAATGGCTTTTGAAGACCAGCAATCATGATGTGTAAAATGTACACACGATGTTGCGAGAGTTTGAACTGAGCTCATTTTCTGCAACTAATATTTAAATGTGTGTGTCTACTTTTTAAAAATAAAAGCAATGGCTGATATTTTTCAATTCCAACTAAAGAGTGTTTTTTTCAAGGTATAGAAGTTTAAGTTGGCATTACTTTCCAAGATGGCGACCGATTTAACAGCTGTCAAGTGATTTATTCTCAGTTTGGTTTGGCAATTCATCAAAACGATCATCAAGCAAGGCGTAGATTCGTCGAATGGGCCCAAAACGAGATTGCCGTTGTTCCCGATTTTCATAAGCGAATTTTGTTTAGCGATGAAGCGCACTTCTGGTTGAATGGCTACGTCAACAAACAAAACTGCCGCATTTGGAGTGAGGTTAATCTACAAGTGTATGTCGAAACACCGTTACATCCAGAAAAACTGACTGTTTGGTGCGCTTTATGGGCTGGTGGAATCCTTCTTCAAAAACGATGAAAGCCACAACGTTACAGTCAATGGTGATCGGTATAGAGCTATGATTACTAACTTTTTCATTCCTGAATTGAACAATCATGATGTCCAGGAGCTGTGGTTCCAACAAGACGGCGCAACATGTCACACAGCTCGTGCCACAATCGATTTATTGAAAGACACGTTGGGTGACCGCCTAATTTCACGTTTTGTACCTGTGAATTGGCCTCCAAGATCTTGTGATTTAACACCGCTAGACTATTTTCTGTGGGGCTATGTAAAAAGTCATTGGTCTATGCGGATAAGCCAAAAACCCTTGACCATTTGGAAGACAACATTCGCCGTTATTGCCGATATACGGCCACAAATGTTGGAAAAAGTCATCGAAAATTGGACGTCCAGATTGACTACATCCGGAGCCAGCCGTGGCAGTCCTATGCCAGAAATCATATTTAAATGTAGTGCCACAAGATTATCTTTCGAATAAAAAAAAAATTCATGTCAATCGAATAATACATCGTTGTTTTATTGCAATTTAAAGTTCTATACCTCTAAAAAAAACACCCTTTATTAGTTCACACTCTCCCTATAAATATTTGTACATATCTTGTTGAAATTTTCAACTGTTAATAAAATACATTTTATTCATTCACTCGAGTTCAAATACATTTTTTAAACTTGTAGTGGATGCCAATTGATGTTAATACAGTTTTTTTTTAAATATTAATTCATCATTTGAATTTAATTAATGAATAAATAGAAAGAAACGAAAATAATAGTCAAACACGTTATATAATAAATTATAGTTTTAAAAAGAAACTAAAAAAATCAAAACACGCTTTTATAGTGAATTGAACTAAAAGTAAAAAATAATAATTCTTAATATAAGAATAAAATGATAAATATGCGCGTTGGACTACTAATTCAAAGGTCGTGGGTTCGAATCCCACCTGGGATGGCCTAATTTCTGAGAACGGGGGATTTCTTTTACTATACAATTTTAATGGAATAATTAAATTAAAGTACAGTAGAACGCCGTTTACCGAATCTGTGGGACCGGACACCGTTCGATAACCGAAAGCCGAATGCGATCCGTGCAGTATATGAAACCGGACACTATAGGAATATTGAAAATCATAACATGCGGAAACGGGCTTGGACAAAAAGCAAATGGTGCATTTTACCTGTATTGTGAAAAATAATCACTTATTTTCGCTGTATAATTGTACACCTTCGTTTTCGCTGCAAGGTCTCTGATTCTCTTTGAGCAGCAGTAGTTGAGTACGACAGCACACTAATTGTTGCTCG
>BMAU01012991.1:12500-14069 GCA_019973935.1 Trichonephila clavipes | reverse complement strand
AAAATAACTTGCCAAGTTGGCAACCCCGATTTAACATGTCATATATATATGTTTAATTTTTGAGTCGTGCTTCGTTTCATATATCGCCAATAGGTTGCGGTTATATGTAAGTACCTCATTTTTTCAAATTATGCTTTTGCATTGATAAAGTTAGTTCAGTTCTTTTATGTCGGTTAATGTTAGTATTGTACTTCATTTTTCAATTTATTTTTATGCTCGGGATATTTATACTTTGGATAATTTTTTGTAGTACTTGCGTATTATTGCACAATCGCCAACGATCAAGACAACTCGCCACTTTGGCAATTCCAACTTTGTGTGAGTTGAATTAGCAATCATGTGCTTCATTTTGTATAATGTCACCAATAGTGTGTGATAATACATAAGTACCTCTAATTCTGTACATTACTATAACATTAGACTGGCCGCAACATACCAATTTGGCGTGATTTCAGAATCATGCCAAAATGAGTATGTTGAGGAAGCAGGTAGTGGTAAGATAAATTATTTTTGGCACCTATGTACTATCCTAACAATCGCCAACATTCAAAATAACTTGCCAAGTTGGCAACCCTGATTTCAGCGTCATATATATGCTGAATTGTGAGTCATGTGCTTTGTTTCATATAATGTCGCCAAAAGGTTGGGGTTATATGTAAATACCTTATTTTTTCAAATTATGCTTTTCCATTGATAACGTTAGTTCAGTTCTTTTATGACAGTTAATGTTAGTATTTTACTTCATTTTTTGAATTTATTTTTATGCTCGGGATATATATACTTTGGATAATTTTTTTATTTAGTACTTACGTATTGCACAATCGCCAACGTTCAAGACAACTCGCCACTTTGGCAATCCCAACTTTGTACGCATTGAATTGGCAATCATGTGCTTCATTTTGTATAATGTCACCAATAGGTTGCGATAATACATAAGTACCTTTAATTCCATACAAATTCATTAGACTTGGCAGCAACATACCAATTTGGCGTGATTTCAAAATCATGCAAAAAAAAAAAAGTAGCCTACCAATATGAAATTAATATTATGAGTATTATCTTAGCCTGTTTTATCTTTCCCTCCAGTAATACTTAATTAATTCAATATATAATTTTTTTTTTTATATTTTAGTACTTACATTTTTTGGTTATTATGTACTGCAAATATTTTTTTGCACATTGTGATGTCTTTGGCAAAATTAATCAGTGGTATTTTTCTTAAATATGTTTTTTATCTGTTTTTGACAATTTTTAAAATTTTGTTTGATGTCTGTCTGAAATGCAAATAGCAAAATAAATATTTTACAATATATATATTGTGTTTGTATGAAAAATGTGTATACTGCTTTATTCAAAATATTGAGTCGTCTTTTATTTTTGATATCTTTTAAGATTTAATTTTATGTTATAACTAGCTATACCCAGCTAAATGTTGCTGTTGCTCAGTCAGCTTTAAAATACTGCTACACCATAAAGTATGTCATGAAGCTTACAAAAGTAATAACAAACAAATCTATATGCATATAAGACGCATTTCTTGTCTGTCTGAATAAACTTTCTCTTTCACAC
>BMAU01012991.1:0-7500 GCA_019973935.1 Trichonephila clavipes | reverse complement strand
GACACTATCGATCGGGTGGCATTAGCAAAAACAACATACATTTATGTTACATACATACATTACATACATTTATGCTACATACATACATTACATACATTTATGCTACATACATACATTACATACATTTATACTACATACATACATTACATACATTTATGCTACATACATTTATGCTACATACATTTATGTTACATACATTACATACATACATTACATACATACATTACATGCATTTATGCTACATACATACACTACATGCATACATTTATGTTGCATTCATTATGTTACATAAATTACATACATTACATACGTTTATGTTCCATACATGCATTACATACATTACGTTACGTACCTACATTTATGTTACATACATACAATACATACATTTATGTTACATTCATTATGTTACATAAATTATGTTACATTCATTATGTTACATAAATTATGTTACTTACATACATTACATACGTTTATGTTCCATGCATGCATTATATACATTATGTTACGTACATACATTTATGATACATACATACATTACATACATTATGTTACGCATATACATTGCATACATTTATGTTATACACAAAATGTTGCATACATACATTATATACATTATGTTACATATATACGTTACATGCATTTATGTTACATGCGTACATTTATGCTACATGTATACATTACGTACATTTATGTTACATGCATACATTACATACATTTATGTTACATGTATTATGTTACATACATACAATACATACATTTATGTTGCATACATACATTTATGGGGGTCACTTCACGAAAATCCATGAAATAATCGATTTTTCAATTTTGATTGAAACATAAAATACCATTCTTTTTTTCTAAAGCAGTTTAAATTTTGCTCTAGCTTAATTAGAAGTATTTTTAATATTTTTTTTTTTTTAAAAGTTGTTTACATCTGTCAAACCCCAAAACCGCTGATTGCCACGCCCTCTCAAATCAAAACAAAAGACACATGCTACTTTTCAGCCTTATCAAATGGTTTAAATTGATTAAAAGAATTTATTTTGATCAGCAGCTTATCCAGGAAAGAAGTGAAGTGTATAGTTATAGATGTTTGTTTACTTACAGCTTATTTTTTACCTCCTTAAATGCAACGGATTTCTGCGATCGTTTTCAATAGTGTTTTCCATCAAAAACATTAATAAAACATTTACAAAACGTTTTTAAACTCTGTTAAGTAATGAAATGTTTAAAAAACGAAAGAGTTTGGAAAGAAATGTACAACATTCCAAACTTTTATGGATTTAAATGTTGATAAGTCAGACAATTTCAACATAAATAAATCAGCTTTAAAATCTAAGTTAGGTAAGTTTAATAATGAGTATGTTTCTTTTTAGATTCATTTGAATGTTTCTGTGAAATTCCTGACAATATACTGTTCTTTTGTGCTTTGAAACAACATTAATTACATAAAATTAATGTAAAAACCAAGGTATTCACATAAATTTTGGTCACCAAATCTAGGGTTTGGCTACAAAATTGTTAATATGTTGTAACTTTTGTGGTCTTATTCAAACATTTCTTATTACCAGGTTTTCTAAAACAGTAGTTTATCAAAAAGGTACAAAATTATATGAAGTGGACACAATAGAATTTCATATGCTATGAGGTCTATTTAAAAAAGTAGCAGTTGCAAAAATATTTTGCGGAGTTATGCATTTGTCACTTACACCATAGTGGTTTTGTGATTCCATGCATACATTAAATAATGTGACAGAGAAAGTAACCAAAGTGTCTATGGCTTTAGCTGCTGCCGAAATAATATTTATTAATGGATAACCAAATGTACCAGTGGCTATCAATGGTACCTGGCTAAAAATAAGCTATATATTTCTAAATAGTGTTGTTACGGCAGTTAGTTTGGACACTGGGAAAGTTGTTGATGCTAAAATATTATCGCAGAAATGTTTGTGAAATTTTAACAGCGATGTACGTAGCAATGAGTGTTCGGCAAGTTACATTGAAAATATTACGGGAATGGAAGTTGAAGAGTTGCACTTTTTTTGTATCTCTCATCACTCGCAGACATTACACAATTTACGATATACACAATATTTGGACTATATGGGAACTCTAAAGCATACAAATCAGTTTTAGAATCTAAAGATATGTCAATATTGAACAATTAGAATATGTTAATCATGTTGAGAAAATGATGCGGACATGATTTAGGGCCTTAAAATTAAAATTAAAAGACAGAAAGCTTAAAGACAACAAATCTCTAGGATGCCGTAATGGCTTGACAGATGCTGAAATAAACAAATTGCAAAGTTGCTATGTTTTGGCTGTTCAAAACAACTCGAAAATTTGTCAGCCATAAGGCAAGCTATATGGGCTATAATTTTTGATAAAATGTTCACAGGTTTGAATCTACGACACGGTTTATGCTCCATGGGATGTGACTTGTGGTGTAGATTTAATATTTCCACATACTGAAAGGTTACACATACAAGCATAAACACGACTTACCTATTGCAATTAGGAATTACATAAACAAAGTATTTAGAGGTCACTAATCTTGAACATTTATCTGGATGCTTGCTTGATAAAACTCAAAATATTAGTGAAAGCGGAAATAGTTTTTGGTGTATAATTCCAAAACTGTATTTGTGCAATTGGGAATTTCAAAACTATAGTACATGAAGCTATATACTTATATAATCAAAGCTTCATTACCAAATTGAAAGTTTTAGATGTATTAAACATTCAACACCTGAATTTTACCAATGTCGAGCATTACAAAAAGTAGATCATCCGTGTATTAGGAAAGCAGAATAGTCAGTTTTACAATGAACCAAAGAAGCCAGAATTAAAAACAAACAATTAAAATGTACGCAAGAAGATGATCTTGCAGATGACATTAGCAATCCAAGTTATAGTTCTGGTATGCATTAGTTAAAAGTAAGTTTGTACTTTAAATCACTATTTCTCAAAAGTGTAAATTTCAACACAAAAGGAACATTTTTGAAAACACTACTTATTTTACAGCCTTGAAACTTTGCACATATGTTAACACTATACAAATAAATATTTTAATGAGAGTTTTTGTCAAAAAAATTATTCAAAAATATTTATGGATTAAAATGTACAAGAATTTTCATCGTTTTAAAATTTTTGACGTGTTACTCCACATATGAATTTTTTAAAAAAAACTAATCAAAATTTTGAAAAATGCTCCCATTAAAATAATAAAAACAATACAATGAATACACAAAAAAATCATGACTGTACAACCAGCCAATTTTTAAAAAATGTTCCTTAAACTTGGTCATTTTTAACATTACGGAGATAGGGAAAATGCTGCGTGAAGTGACCCCCTTATGTTGCATGAATTATGTTACATACATACATTACATACATTTATGTTACATATCATTATGTTGCAAGACCTTTTTAAAAATCCGTGTTGTGAACCTATTCGTTTACTTTTAAATTATATATCTATAGAGACAGATTAAATAATGTTAGAGAATTCTTACTTATATTGCTTAAATCATAAATTACCTATTATTTTTTTATGCATACACTTGCATTAAGTTTAATGCTATTGATTTATTTATAAGATTTTCTTTTTTTTTATTATTTGTTTAAATATTTCTTCAATTCTCTTAACTCTTCTTCTTGCTACTATCACTAAATGCTGACACTTACTGTTTTATTTGGCAAATTTCAACAATAAATAGCTTATTATTTTTTTATAAGTATTTCTTTCCTATAACATACCTTTTAAATCTTTATGGGGTTTTCGAGTTTTCTTAATTCAATTGATAGCATCTTTTTTATTGAATATTTTAACATTTTTTCCTAAAGTGCGTTCCTGTTATGGGTGTTTTGGTGCGTTTTAATTTAGAATGAACTTAATTGTTTTGTTTTGTGTTTAGATTTCATCTTTTAAAACTATTTTCTATGGAAATTTGGAATTTCCTCTTTTTTTAAGGCATATAGATTTATATTGTTATTTTAGTATTTGAGTTTTGTATTTTTAGAAAGTAATTAACTCCTTTATGTGCTATTTTCTCTTGCCAACACAACAATTAAGGCAAATTTTTGCACATTAACACAATGCTTAATCAAACAATCCATTCTTCTATTCATTGTTTAGTTTTAAACTAGATATATAACAAAAGTGTACACACAGATATAATAAGTTACATATACACGTATACACACACATTTAAGTATGACAAACGTGCTCCCTTTGGTGTTGTGTGGAAGTTCAGAGAGGGTGTGTTTGTGCCAGCTCAAGTGTCGTCCTCGTCACTTGACCAAGGTCCAAAATTACGAAGCCCGTCGCCAGAAACCCTCGAGCAGCTGAATGGTTCGACGTTATTATTCACTCACTCACAAAAACACAAACTGTAAAACTGACGCATAATACGCACCTATACTTTCTAGCTGTATTTTTAATTTTTTGGGTACATTCGCTGCACATTTTCTTTCTACGAAGAAACTTGAAATGTACGCGCGGAATGCTTTGAAGTATGCGTTTTGAAGTCATTTATTCGAGGTAATATTCTAAGCTTTAAAAAATAGTATATCTCTAGTACTACAACCCTGAAGTTCATAAGAGGAATGTCCTTTTTTTGAATAAACAGTGTTTTGAAGTATTCAGAAGTCTAATTTTCTATGCTCATCCTTTTATTTTATTTTTAAAGCGCATACTTTTTTTACTGGAGTGTAAAGCGTACCCTTAAATTTTTATCTTATTTTTTGTGTTCTCTATGCGCGTTATACGCCGGAGTTTACGGTTTATATAATGTATGCATTACATTCAACAATTTCCTTTTTGCAACAAGAACTGTAAAAGTTATTTTTCTTAATAAAAACAGTAATTTCTCATTATCTCCGAGTGTAAGAGTTATTACGCAACTCATTATGTTTACTTTATTAATTAGAGTACTATTGAGCTGTTAAAACAAGTAGCATTCTCTAGATCTTTTTTGCTGAGCAAAGAACAAACAAACAAAATTATTCTGTGTATTATTTTATTCTTAATGATTATATATTATATTTTTCGAGAATTCTGCGCATATAGTCATTTATATGCTAACCTAAATTTCCTTTTACGCTATCATTTTTATTTTTACTTACCGAATGTTTTTCTGGAAAACAACACTAATTAAAAAGAATTTCTTAGTCTTAAATATAGAAAAAATTATGAAAAATAAAGCTAACCATACTATATTTAATTATTTTCATTTGTTGAAAAAATAACTTAATAATACGTGAACAGTATTCGAAATATTCTCATAATTTGTGCAAGGCTTTAGCTAGTTTATTAAGATATATTGGGTAACAGAGAGAAAGACCAATTTTTTTTCTGGAATTACTCCAAAATCTTTATTTACTGAACTGACAAAGGTTCAAAAGAAGGCAATCGTATTCTAGTCACGAAATGAGGGAAAGAAAGAAAAAACATTATGTTGCACTTTACAACTAATCCAGGGGGAATTTGAAAATAGACATGTGACGTATAGTATTTATTTTAAATAAATGTGCAGTGAATACTGTTAATTTGTTTAATACTTTGTTCTGTTTTTTCCCCTTTTATTATTTGATTTCTTCATCTTTTTTTTTCACTTTTCTTGACTTTCTACATGCTATTTTTTTGAAAAACTCATTTATACTAATAAAAGCATTCTATAATTTATTTATATTTACATTGAATGTACGCATTTGTAATTTCTATTGTAATAAAAATAATGTTTAAAAGAAAATAACTCTTTTTTTTATTAATGTCTTTATTATTACAGAATGTTTTTTTATATCAATGGAAAGATCTTTTTTATTTTTTACATTATTGTATTAAATATGCAATTTTTTCTTACATATAATTATCCTCAATTATATTTACAAGCAAGTGATGTTTATCCGTAAGCTACAAAATTTACTATTTATAGATGGATTTTATAATACACATATTGATTTCTTTATCCATTAAAATTTTTTTTACCATTAATTTTATTTGATTTTAAATAATTTCTATTAAGTTGCTTTTAAATAAAATGTATACTTTTCCTGTTATGTTTATAAATGCAACATTAATCACTTAAAATTATTGAATATTGTAAGAATTTTAAATTATTTTGAAAAGTAAATATTAAAAATGTTGTTCGCACTTTTAAAATGCACATAATCTATTCTTACAGATTTTTAATCAAGGAACAAGTTCACAAGTAAACGTATATCCACAAACTTTAAAAAATTTCAATTTGCTTATGTCATTTTTATTTTTATGACAAATAAATATGATATGACTGCAGTATATTTTATTAAACAAAACATTTTTAAGATAATTTTTATTGACATGAAATGTATCAATAAACTGAATAAAATTTTATATTGAACAAGTAAAATAACATTATCTATTAATGATGTTAAACGATCGAAAAAAATTGATAGTGAAACTTACTAAGTACAAAATACATTGGTTGTTAATTAAAAACCGTTTAAGTTATATAATAGCGTTTTATTCTTCAAATGTTACATGTTTCCATTTTTCAGAATTTTATTTTTATGTGCTATAAAAAACATGTTGGGGAAATTTTTCTGTCTTCAAACAAGCATTTCTGCGGTTTTTTATTTGTATAATTTGATTTTGTTATTCAAATTCTGTATTTCCAATCGTACTCGAGTGAAGAACGTATCTCCTGTTGATTTATTGTGTGTGTGTGTGTGTGTTAAGGGTTGAAAAATACTTTTTTCCATAAATATTCAGTAGAGATGAAATAAAGATCGTGGTCATGTGCTTCTAGCGCTAAGCCTTCTTTAAAAAGCTAATTTACATTTTAAATGTACTTCTAGACTTTGTTACTGGTTGAAAAGTTTGTGTATACATTTATTTTTGCTGTTTTGTATTACATGAATGTTACTTGTACCTGGATATTTTTCGTGGTAACTTTATATTGCAAAACATGATACAACATGCTTCACTAAAAATAAAAAGGTTATATAATTGATTTTTCAGGACAATCATCAATTTTGCAGAAACTTTTTATCCAAGACAAAACACAAAACTCAATTAAGATATCCGCCGATTCAATCAGAGAAATGTGAATTTTTTATATGTTACCCTAATCCAAGTTTCATCGAAAATTCTCTTCGGTATTCCCGTACTCCGTTCTTGAAATTAACTTGACAAGTATTGTGAACAAAAAACTTTTTTTTGTTTGTTTAAACATCTAGTAAGTTGTTTCACCAGTTCTGTAAAGATATATTGATAGTACTTTAGTAAGTCTGAGATTCATTAATTATTTTCGTAACCCAAGTTTCTATATTTGGAAAAACCCTGCTCGGTATTCATTAAGTATCGCCTTTTACAGCTATCTAAACACTTAACAATTCGTTACTATTCCTTAAATTAATTTAAATAAACCCAATGCCAGTAGTCCAGGCAAATTCAGTTCATATATATATATATATATATATATATATATATATATATATATATATATAAATAAA
>BMAU01012990.1:2062500-2291196 GCA_019973935.1 Trichonephila clavipes | reverse complement strand
TATATCAGATTAAAAGTGCATTTTTATTATGTCTGAAAGTATTTTGTTTTAATTCATTCCAGTAAATTAATTATTTTTAAATCTTTTATTTTCGATATGCTAGCGCCCCCTCGTTGTGTTATCGTGCCCCCAGGGGGTGCACCCCACAGTTTGAGAAACACTGAAATAAGAAAATGCAGGTGTGTTACAGGTCACAGAAGATGAATCAAAGGTATGCAAGACATTCCACAATTCATGTAATTCCAGATATGCTTCTGTTATACTTGTAAAGCAAGATAATTGTCAATCAATGTTAAGATATTTTAACTCGAATCTTTTCGCGATGTACAAATTAAAATGATTTTCATAACCATATATTTGAACATTTTTAAACCTCCTCTATCCGGAAGTCTCTATCTATATTTGTAAAAGTCGCATTCGATATTTATTTTATGAACACAATAACCCGCTATGTACTTTAAAACTTGATACTCTTCTATTAAAATATCATCTGATTTATTTTTAAATTCCCTGGGGATTGCTTCTTTCGAAGTTTGCATTAACTGTTCCTTTTTTGGAAAACAAAAAACCGAAAAGTATGGTTGCTAAGTTTATTAGATTACCAGTTGGGCACACAACAATAACGATGCATTATTATAAAATGTGTGCAGCTTTAAGTTATGTTAGTAATAAAAATCTTAGTATTTTTAAGATAATTAAGATTTGACACAATAAACAAAACATGGAGTTCACATTGAAACACTAATTTCTTTTATAAAACAAGATATCTTAAATTTATACATAATTAAGAATGTTGGCCAAATGCATCAATTTATTACATCGTGCCCTCAAAATTAAATAGAAAGAAATTCAATAAAGACACAAGAACAAAATTATACAAAAATATAAATATCATGCCTTTATTTATAGTTATTCTTACTGATATTACTTGAGTAATAAATACACACGTGGAAAGATTATCTAATTAAATAAGCCCACAAGAAGGAAGACTGAGTAATTACTCAATATCCGGAGAGAACGTCCCTCTTTTGGCAACTTAGACAAAAGGGGGCGGGCGGACGAGAAGGAAATTCAAACCAGAATACGGAAAAAGCCGAATGAGCGTTACAAACCCTAGCGTGACGTTCAATCATGTTCACTCTCAAGCAAAACGCGTTAAAAAAATTTATCATTTCAAAAAGATGTTGATTGTGCTCTAAAATATTTTTAATTAATTCAATTTAAGAGTGAAAACTGCTTTAAAATCAAGTAGAAACCAACACCATAGCTCAGATGTTTGTAAATATCTTAAAAAATAATTTGTTGATAGATCTGAAATTTGGTGATAAATTTCTCAACAATATCGGCTACAAGAAAGTGAGAAAACAGTCCGGTAATTATGAAATTTTTAGGGCACTGTGTTTTCTTAACTAGCCTTTGCTCCTTATAGCAATGGGTAACTATAGTTAAGTTATCAATCAAAGTTCTAGACTACTCTTTGCAATAGTCTTGATGTTGAACAACTTATGCATTTATTTGTTTTATAATTCAGTAATATTTCATATTTTTTTTACCTACGTTTACTAATAACTAAGGTATGTTTTTATAATGATTCGAAAGAAAATTTTCCCAATAAAAGTTATAAAAATCATTTAATACGAAATAAAAAAAAGTTTTAAAAGCTTTTTTACATAGATTTATTGTTAATCTTTCTTTTAGCATATTTTAAAAAAGTGCACTGATATTTCCTTTCCCAGACTGGAAGCTATCCTATGAAACAAGGTAACTCAATATGTCTCCATTCCCCTTTTTTTATTCTTCTCGAAAGGAAAAAAATACTGACCATTCAGCATCAAGCTAAAAGCTTTTCCCTTACCACAAAGAATGAACGATTGATCTCCTTTTTTATCTAATTAATTGACTTATTATATTCCCTTCAGGACTCTTTCCCTTTTCTTATTTGACAAAGGAAACAGCTTTATACGAATCCATCATAATGAATTCTCGAAATAGACCACTGCAGAGAAAACTCTTCACAAACATTCTGAGTTACTGTTCTATATTATCTGAAAGAATGTTCTTAATTTATTTTTCGTAAATTTTCTGTATTCCATAAGAAACTACTCAAATTAAGCATTCTTATCAAGTAATTACTATTAAGAGTTCCTTTAACTAAGAATGCAAAATAATTCATAATTTCATAGAGGAGCTTCCCAATTTTATATATAACAGTGCTTCTCAAACTTTCAATACTTGCGACCCAATATTCAAACATAATTTTCATTGCATAATCCTCCCTCCATTCAATAACTATGTATTAAATTCAATAATACCAAACTTGAACGCTAAAGCTACAATACGATTTTAACCTCTTAAATGCCACCAACGTATATAAACGTCAAAGAGAAATTCCCCGGACGTATATATACGTCTTTCCGAAGCACGATCTTTTCTGTGAACTATTATTCATAAAATTATTCCGAAGGCTTTGGAATGCAATAAAAAAACTCGACAGTGTTTGTGAAGGATTTACTTATTCCACAGAGGATTTTGCTTACTTATTCCTTTTCTTTCTCTCCCTCTCCAATTCATCATTTATGCATACCTACATTTGAAACGGTGGCAATGCAGAGCAAATCATTATCTTTTAATTGGCAGTTAAGGGATAAATTATAAACCGTACAAATTATCAAGATAAGTGTTAATTTTTGTACACAATTTTTTACATATGACAAGCCCATGGGATCAATTGTAATAAATAAACTCGTTCTTAACTTGGTATTGCTAAACTAATTATGAAATACATTTGCAGTACTGATACATTTATAATTGTTTTTATCAGTGTAAATGTGCATTTATTTTTTATGTCAGAATGTATATTGTTCGTTTACTTTCAGTAAATTAATGATTTTTTAAAGTAATCTTTTGTTTTCGTCTTTTCAATATTCTCACGTCCCCCATCGTAGAGCTATCACGAACCTAGGCTCACGCCTCACAGTTTGAGAAACGCTGATATATAAAGAACTCGATTTTAATTACACTCCTTTTATACTAATTTGTAATGTTTTAGTTACAACAATTTGTATGCCAATTTATAACATATTTTTAAGATTTATGAAAAAGCAGAAAGCCATACTTGTTTAACTATATACGATTAAATGCATTTTTTTCTTAACTTAATACATGCTTGTCATTTATTAAACACAAAATAAGATCAATTTTACTTTAATTTCGCAATTGAAAACATCTTATATGCATATTTTTTGTAAAGTACACAATAATTTGAATTAATTTAATTTTAATTACATCTACAAGGGTAGTCTGAAAAGTTTCCGATCTCAACGTGCAGATGGCAACACTTGTCAATAAAAGTTAGTGAATTTTGCTGTTCATCTGTTGACAGTTACTCACCAAAGTTTCAGCCATTTTGGACGCGCAGTTGTTATGTAATAGTCGTTTGAGTGAGTTGCTCTGAGCGTTTTTGTGAAAATGGACAAAATGGAGTATCAAGTGGTCATTAGATATTTGTTTTTGAAAGCAATGCGCATACACAAATCAAAGATGATATGTGTGAGATTCTGTGTCTGGAGACTCTGTATCATCATTTACCACAATGAGTTTTGGCCAGCTGAATTTAAACATGACCATAAGAGCTTGGAAGAAGATGAACGTTCGGGACGTCCAAATACTGCAAGTACCGACATAAACATAACCAAAGTTCACCGAATGGTTGTAGACGAACACCGAATTAAAGTGGGAGAGATAGCAGAGAATTTGTACATGACAACAGAACGTGTTTGTCACATATTAAATCAACATTTAGGCATGAGAAAACTGTCCACGCGTTGGGTGCCGCGTTTGCTCAGTTAGACCAAAAACGTGTTCGAATCAACATTTTCAACGCTTTGTTGACGCAGTTTTGGCACCGATTAATTACTGTAGCTCAGTGTTTCTCAAACTGTGGGGCGCGCCCCCTGGGGGGAAGCGATAACCTTACGAGGGGGCGCGAGCATATCGAAAATAAAAGATTTAAAAAATAATTAATTTACTAGAATGAAGTAAAGTAAAATACTTTCAGACATAATAAAAAATGCGCTTTTATTCTGATATAATTAATAGGCGCGCGCCCGATATTAAGTCATCAAACATAAAAACTTCTTCAATACCTAATTAGCTACCTTTGATCCTATAACCAAATAAAAAAAACTTATATTTGATTTGCTGTAATCCCATGATGAAGAGATTTTTTTATTACGCTTTCTGTTTAAACCTAACATACTACTCTTTCAGAGATAAAACAGATCCCAGACCCAGAATCAAAAATATTTAGGAACATAAAAAATTCATCATTGTCATTATTTTTGAAATACTGCATATTATAGCTGTAATCTGTTTGACCTTCTAAGTTATTGGTACAGTTAGTTATGACCCCTCTCTTATGTGTTTGTTTCTCATTTAGGGAAGTTGTAAGTAATGTATTTATCTGTTTCGCTTTTTTCCATGCAAAAGAGTTTTATGATATTTGGAAAACCACGGAGAGAGCACACACTTTGAAGGATTACTTGGCCAAGATATTTTTAAGAGTATTCTCAAACATATAAGGCATAACGAAAAACGTTTTACACAATTTTTAGCAGTAACATACATATTATCATAATGAATATACTTTTTACCCGGAAGTGGTCGCGCGGGACACACAGATTACGAAATCATTTATTCTGGCAAAACTGTTTATTTGTTACCAAAGAAAAATTGAAAAGTCATTGAAAAAAGGTAAGTAAACTTTCACTTAATTAAATTATTCATCGGAATCACGATTTGTATCGTGTAAAATAAAATAATTATAAAAAAAAAGGATTAGGGGACTCAATAACCCCGCTTGACCGTATCGAGTGCGTGCCTGCTCTAGAATTAAAACATGTTGAAGTCTTTTCGCTTTAAATATTAAAAATAATACAATTATTCTTCATCGGAATTTTATATTATTGTTCAATACTTAACATCAGTGGCGCACACAAGGGGGGATCCCAGGAGTCCGGACCCCCCAAAGCCCTTCATTTTTTTCTGATTTATTATAATTCCAGGAATATAGTATGCGAAATTTAATTAAGTATTTGTTATTAATGATAAATTTTATTAATTAATGCTAATTATTTATTCAAGAATTAGTTTTTTACTGCGTTTTGTTCCCGAAAATCGAGAAAATCAAAAGGAACCTGATACAAGATTGGTGAACTTTCTACCCCGGAACTCCCCTCCCCTTTAAAAATTCATGTGTGCGCTACTGTTTAACATCAATTATAACATCAATTATATGGTTTATGTGGGGCTTAAAATTACTTATCACTTAAAACTAATTATGATTTGAGCATCCATTTAAAAAAATCATTTTACATTTTTGTAAACATTGTCGAGCACTTGGCTTTGCTCTCCTTACAATTCAGCTATTACATCAATAATGTTATATTTTCTTATAAATGAACTCGTTTAAATAGCGGGCACTTCAGCCGGTATATTTTTAATGTATCAGTACTGCACAGAGTTAACTAATTAATTAATACTAAATTAAGAACAAGTTTAATAAGTATTAACGTCTTCCATGGGCTTGTCTTGCAAAGTAAAGTTTTTATAAGGAATGTTTATGATTAGAAATTGACCCTCTGAGTTCTTTTTGTATATTTAGCAGATATCTATATTTTGTCTTCTAAGCAGCCACCGCATTTTGCAATATGTTCAATTTAAAAATTAGAGAAAGGAAAAATTACATAAAAATTATCCTATTTTTTTATTTATTTATTTTGCTTAAACGTAGTATACAAAATTTAATACTTATGTTACTAATTTGTATGGTTTATAATTAAGATCGCCCATTGTAGCTTCAGCGTCAAAGTGCATTATTATTGCATTCAGTACATTATTAATGTATAAGGGGGGCGCAATAAAAATTGTGATCGAAAAGGGGGGCGCCAGTACTGAAAGTTTGAGAAGCACTGCTGTAGCTGAAACTTGGATACACCATTATACGTCTGGAACAAAAATTCTGTCGAAACAATGGACTGCAAAGTGGGGAACCGGCTCCAAAACAAGCAAAAACTCATACTACACATCCTTAATTTACAATCTAAAGGCAGAACTTGCGGAAAAACGGCCACATTTGCAGAAAAAGAAAATCCTGTTTCACCAAGACAACCCACCGCCTCACACCCCAGCAGTTGTCAAGACGAAAATCCATGAATTACTGTTTGAACTGCTTGACCATCTACCTTACTCACCAGATCTAGCCCCAAGAAACTTCTTTTTGTCCCTCATCTAAAACTTGAGCTCAGAGGACAGGAATGTTGGTCAAATGAAGTGGAAATCACTTTCGTGAACAATTATTTTTCAGAGAAAACGCCAAGTACTATTTGGATGGGTAACACAGATGGGTGCATAGCTGGGAGAAGAGTGTAGAGTTACAAGGAGACTATGTTGAAAAATAAAAAAATAAAAAACAATCAGAAAAATTGTCTTGTATCTTTGTTAGGTAGGAAACTTTTCTGACCACCCTCGCATATCATACATAGGAAATTATTTATATATAAGTTCCAGAAAAGTTTTCATAATATTAAATGCCTAATATATATAAAAAATATATATAAGCAATTTATTGCAAGTTACAGCTTGAAAGTGACCGCTGAAATAAATATTATACTTGAGAAACACAAAAAGAAATAACTCTACAAACTCATGCTGTAATTAATTTTTTTTAATGAAAGATCATCCAGATTTGGTATAAATTAACGAATATTAATATAACCAATTATAAGAAGTAGTGTCTCCTATTCAATGATATTTTTTCTTTCGAAAACATTCTGGCTTAGAAAAACTGGCAGGAGAAATTCTTACATATTTTCGTACACTATGTCTTCTAAAAATGATCGTGAACTTAGTGAATTAAGTTGAAATGATATAATTGAGTAAAACTATAACAAATCACGTAACGCGCGAATAATAAATTATCTCCTCACAAAGCATAACGTTTTTTGTAGTTCTCGTCTTTCCTCTGTATTATTAAAAAAAAATTCTCGTTGGGTTTTTTTCATAATTACTTTTCTGTTTATATATATATATTATATATATATATATATAATTATATGACAAAATTATGATACATATATATTTATAATTTCATCATTTTCAATGAGCTTCCGTACCCTGTCATATATATAAATACAGAAATTCTTATTTGATTCATTCAAACTAAATAAATGCAAATCCATTTTCTTTCGTTTGGGGCGAAGTCTGGTATGTGTGATGCGAAGTGTAGTAGATCTGAAAGTAATTCTTGTGTCTCCTCCTTTCCTCCGCCCCTTCTCCTCTAAAAGAGAAAGATTTCGGCAACTTTGAACATTTTTGCAACTCTGGTAGTTTCTAAAACTTACCTGAATCATAAAAGTTATGCCTGTTTTGTTCTTATTGGGTTTATTTCCTTTACTTTTCTCTTGCAAAAAAAGTGGCAGTAATTTATATCGTCGTAAACTTTACTTGCAAATTCCAAACTTTTTCCGTAACATATGCTCCGAAAAACCCAAAATAAAACTTCAAGCCTGAGAGAATCTTGGTCGATTTGTAACGTGAAAAAAATTATCGTCGAATATTTTTTTTGTTCGAAATGAGCTTTGCATTTCTTAAGAAAATTTAATAAAAATAAAAACTGTGACGTGTTAAAAGTTTTATTCAACTTATTACTAGGGCCTTATCTGTAAGGAAAACTATTTTTAATAGTTGCCTCTAGTAGTTTAGTTTTTTAGGTAGAAAGCAGCACAAAAAATAAAATATTATTACTAAATATTGTTAATTTAAGGATATTGTTGACTGACCCTTTACCAATGGAAGTTTTAAAGTAGAGTGAGAGCAATTGGAGAAAAATCTCTCAATTTCACACGATTTCCAAATGACAGAGATTTTATCTGAACTGGGCCCTGAACCTCCATACTTAAGAATATAGAATAGTAATTATGAGGAGAGAACAATCAAATATTATTGGTAAGAAACGTCTTTCCATTCCAAATTACTTAGACTATAATCCATAAGAAAACCGAAAAATAAATAAATAAATAAAATTTAATAAGAAATAAAATAAAAATATATAATCATAATTGTTTATTTGTTAGTCAAAAATGTTAAATTCAATGTTTAATTTTAAAGTCAGCAATAAAAAGTACACATATTTGCAATGAAGAAAAAGCACGCTTAAAGCCTTTTATTGATATTTCAGAGAAAATAACATGTTAATACTAATAAACAATTACATGAACAAAAATTATTCCATAAAAATATTTGAGCCTATATTCCAAATTAGATTAATTTCCCATTAATCCAGCTATACTCAACCGGCGGTCCACCGAGCCTTTTTAAGTGGCCCAGCCATGGCCCATTGCTCTGAGAAATTTACTTATTTAAGAACATTGTATATTAAAAATTTGGTGGGAAATCCTTTGTCAAGAAATCAAATATATAAATTTTGCTGTTGGTGTCGTATGAGTACGAATTGATATTCTTTTTCTATTTGGAACGGTTACGGTTAGTGATAACAAGCAGCAGTGAAGTAGCGGCAATTTTATGGGTGGAACTAATTTTTAACTTATCGTTCAAGATATCGTTACATCGTTTCAAGACGATTGGGAGGTTGACTATTTTAAAGTAAAGAACAAACATTGATCAGTAATTGTTTGATATGTCGCGAAAGTGCTGCATTTAAAAAACAACAATAAACAGGAATCATTCAACGCCACTTTTCTTCAAAGATCCCTTTCAAGAGGTGATAAATAGGCTGCTTTCTCTTGAATAATCTTTGAAACCACAACAATTATTTCGTCAGTGGTAATATCACAGCTGTAACAAAGATCTAGTTTAAGTTATCTAGTTAGATTAAGTTTGTATATTATTAGTAATCATGAAACCTTTTACTGAGATGCAGAAAATGTAAAGGAGTGTTTCTTAAATGCTTCTAATTTAGAGTTTGTGACAAAAATAAAAAGTAATAATTAAAAAAGCAAAACAGGAGTTATAATATTTTGATCAATTTTCCGCATTTTAAATTTCCAATGTTATCTCGATCTTAAAGCATTTCTACCTCCTCCCCTTATTTATCTTCATGTTGCGACCCGCGTGAAATAATTAATCTAACATATGTATGCTGCCAACGTGAAAAAGCTTACAGATGTATGCACCCCATCAGATAAAAAGGTTGAGTATAACCCTGTATTAGTTCTATTGATGTCCACGATTTAGCTTTTTTTATAAGCACAAAAGTATACAAGTACGTTGAGCCCAAGAGAAAATTGTCCCTATCTTTATAATATTTTTCAAATTTAGGTGAATTGAAACACGTTGCAAGAAATAACAGTTTTATCTATTGCTATAAAGTAGTATAAAATTTTTAATTACAGTCTATTTGAAAATTTATTTTTGTCTTTCATGCATGTAAGAAAAAGGCAAAAATGTCAAAAAAGAGGGGCATATGAGATATTATTTTCAGAACTGCTAATAATTTAAAAAATTTATCTTTTTAGTAATTAATTTAATCATTCTTCAGACCATAGAAATAGAAAATGTTTTCAAAGTGACATTTGGGATGCTTTTCCAACTATCTTCAACGACCACTATAAGCTCATATTTTTTGATGCATGTATTTACCATTCCCGTTGGTAAGTTCACGCTCATAAATTTTCCTTTGGGCTCCAATCAGCTATTCAAGGAATTGGAAAACATTAGTCTGATGCCATGATTTTGTAGGATTTTGTATGAATGAATTTTTCTGAAGTAATATGTACTCTCCAGATGTTATGAATGCTCCTCCAGAGCAATAAACTTTGTGCAAGGATGTCTTTGTATTCTTCTGAATTAGAGTTTACTGTCTCTTCAAAAAAGCAACTGGTGTCGTTCCAATTGCAAAAAACTTCTTCAAATCACACCGGATCTGCCGCCATATTCTATTTATCTCTAAGTTAATCTAGATGGTTCACGCCAAATATCAGACTAGAAATATTTAAATTCGACTAGTACATCGAGATTAGACATTTCATATGAAAAACAACATTGTCTATCTGATCTTCAATAGCAGCATATTACTTTACAAACTTTAGGGGGACATTTCAGGGATCTTGCTTACCGTTGTGATTTTCGTTTTATTTTACTAAATTTTATATGTGAGTGTTTTTTAAAACTCTTTCCAACTCCCCGACTGGTGTATGAGATTCAAATCAATCACAATTTGGAATTAAAGAAAACTTTTTAGAGTAATAGTCTAATGATGGCTGTTGTTTGATGAATAAAATAAATACAGATGGATGACCAGTACTTTGAAAATAATTATTACTATTTTTTTAAAAGAAATATTCACCACATTTACAAATCTGTTTTATCTTTTGGTTACTGTAGAACTAAAATCATATATATATATATATATATATATATATATATATATATATATATATATATATATATATATATATATTCCTTTTAATGCTAAGGATTTGACGTTGTTCACTCAATGTCTATTGCTTGCATTTATCCATTTTTTCAAAAAGTAAATTCTATCTGAAACGGGTGAGTGGTTTGCTGAAGCAGATTCACAGTTTAAAGATTAAACTTCACAGAATATGAATAAAACAATAAATGCTTTAAAACTGAGGTTACCCTTATCTTATTTTCTTGCTTTTCACTTGCATAAAACAAAATAGCTGATTTTTAAAATTAAAAAGAAAATCATTTTGCTGTTTTTTTATAGGGATGGTTATAAGAGATTTTCTGGATAATGATTAAAGTTATATAAATTTTTTGTTGTTATTGGAAATAAAATATGGTTTTAAATGACATGCAATCACTGTTATAGTTAACCCATTCATTACCAACAACGAGATATCCTGTATTAAGTGTGTGTATCTAAACTGCCTGCTACGAGATAACTCGCAGTGTGTGCTTCAATTTTTGATTCGTTACAAACGGCAATTTGAAATAGAAATTATTGGGAATAATGAATAAAAAAATTACATAGTACAAATTATATTACTTATTAAATTTATTATAAAAATTATAACTTAAATGACTAGGTAATAACATTATAATTATATATATATAATATATATGAATGTATTACAAATATATTTTTAAAAAAGACATATTTTATTGATATTGTTGTGTATGATAAGCATTAAAGCAAACGTGAAATATTAAGGCACCCTTGACAAAAATACTTTGTCCCCTTATATTTTTTTTTGTTTTGTACACATTCAATATGGCTTTGTAGGCATTATTTTTTTTCCTGTGACAGGAAGATGTTCCAAGTAAGGAAAATAAGTTTTATTTGTATTAAAGTTGCTGCTTTCTCCTTCATTGCTGCCATCGCCATCAATTTAATGTATAATAACTGATTGCCTAAATTAAATCTTTGCCATCTTATTCCCTCGATTTCTTTGGTTATAGAACAAATATGCATTATGCAAGAAGATTTTGAAGTTGTGTAATTTTCTTGTACCAACGGATGGGTTTTCCTGAGAAATGAGTAGTAGGAGATACGTTGGTGAGAGCAATCAACCTTTGTCATTCCCAAAGTATAATCTCTGATTATACCTGGTTTGATCAAAATTTTACCATTTGTACTCTTCCCTCGAACCATTTGTCTTTATTCATATTTGATGTAGTCTGCGCATTCCGAAAAGTAAAATTAAACTAATTGTATATGAAGATACTTAATGAAAAATAACAAAGAGATAACTCGTTAGTGGCCCTCAGTACAGGCATTTTATTTAATGACGTCAGCTACGAGCCATCTCGTAGTGTTTTTTGCCCAATAAAAACTACTGTAAATTCCATTACACTATTAAGTCAGTTAGTTAATATTGCTATATTTCTTTAAAATGAATTCTTGGCACTCGCGCCTAGACGTTCTAAACTTACCTAGGATTGAACAGAACAATAACATGTTAGTACGGGTTATGACAGTTTTTCTCAAACTTTCAATATGTGCAACCCAATTTCCATCGCCTCCTCACATTCAATGCCAATGCATTAAAAACCTTAATGATATCCTTTGAAGATAAAGCAACAATATAATCTTAATTATAAACCGTGCCAACTATCAAGACAAGTATTAAATTTTGTATATGTTGCTTTCAAAAGTAATCGCTATTTTAAGTAAAATGATAAGTATTAAGTTATTTTTCCATTGTACAATTATAAGTATGTGATATCGTTGTAAATATATTTTTTATTTTCTATTATATCAAAATATTGTTCCCTTTCCCCACCACTCTAAAACCACATGAAACATGGTAGTTTGTGTCACCCCTCTCCCACCAATATTCCGTCAAAGTGAAGTTCCTAGCTTCGACTAAATGGTGCTGCCCCCATCTTTTCACAAAAATGAATAGTGGGATTATTTCTAATCCTAGTATAAGCATGAAAATGAAACATGTAATATTTTTTTTTAAAAAATAGGCTTTGAGAGAGAGAGGACATATATATATATATATATATATATGTCCCCTCTCTCTCTCTATATCTATATATATATACTAAAATTAAACTTAAAATGCAGAAAAAGGACAAGTATAAATAGTAAAATTATCATTATCAATACTGCAGTTAATTTAAGAATAAAAAAAATAATAGAATTTTTTTAGATATTTAAATAATTTTGAATCTAAAGTATTTATAACCTATTCCAGCCACTATAAACCTATTGTTTCTTTCTTTGAATACAATTAATTCGTAAATATGTGATTGTATATTTCACAAAAAATATTACTTTATATGAGTACAGACATATGAATGAATAATTTTATATGACAATACTAATATCCCCTTGCTTTTTATTCACCTAATTCCTGAAATAACATTACCAAATTTGAAGTTATCACTTTTATCGTGTGGTCATAAGCACAACACTCTTTTTTTGTGTGAAATGTTTATTAATTCAAATTTCCATTAATCAAATCATTTCGCTTTGATTATGTTTTGAAATTTTTAAATTATCTTAATTAGTTAATTAAAATCAATTTCAAGGGCAATTTTTGCCTTAAATATAGTTTATATTACTTAGAAGCTGTATCATAATTTTTTTTTGTTGTTGAAAAAATGCCATGGCCAAAACCTTCTCAGGTTGATGTGAGAAACAATATTTCGAAGAGATGGAATACTATTGAAAATGATGTATCTAAAAATCAGTCCTCAGCTGAATACTGCAATTATGTTTCCGCGAATACAAGTAAGCTGAATTCAAGTATTGCAGATAAAACTGAATATTTCCTTGATGCACCGAACTACATTGTACCTAACATGTCTTAGTACTATATTTTTGTATTTTAAAGACGCACAGCAAGAGTTAAGACTTCCTAAACTGCCCAGATCTGAAAAAAAATTATGAGCAAACCGGGGTATTTTTAGCTTAAATTAGTAGCATTATTATTTTGAAAATAAATGCTTTGTGTTTCAAAACTTTTGTGAAAATCTTAGATTAAGATTAAACTGAATACAATGTTACGCAAAAATATATTATGAACTAAAAAAAAATATTTTCAATCATATTTAATTAAAATAGTGTTCTAATGTAGAGCATCCATTGGAAAATAACATATTAAAATTTAGATTTTTAAGGGCATTATAAGTTTTTGTTTTATTCCTTTACAAACTTTAAATGCGCTTTTCTCAGACTTTCAATTTTGAAGGTATAAGTATTTTTTTTAATTCATAAGGCTTTTTTCTGTTTAAGATATGGCCTTAAAGTTTTTTGTGTATACTCCCAAATGTATGTTCTATAAAAGTTAGTATTCATTTAGGAATGAGATATCCACAGTTATTATTTTAAAAAATGCTCAAGTTACTATTTTAAAAAATTCATATTTTTTCCAAGTTTTTCCAAAAAAAAAATTATTGAAAATCAACATGGCAATATATTTTCAAATTCATACTAATTTTAATTGAAATATTATAAGAAATATAAATAACGTAAAATGACTAAAAATTTTAAAAAATGAGCATTTTATAAAAGTTTGAAAAAGCTTCAAAATTTTTAACTTTTTAAAATTGTAAAATAATGGCTGTTCAAACTGTTTTTTACCTTAAGAATCAACTTAATAATACAATCTGAATATAAAAAACAACATAAATTATTTTTACTATTACTGAGTCCAAAACTTTTTGGAAGAAGGGTGCTGTGTAGCCTTCAATAAGATTGCAAATTCATAACAATTAAGACATTAAATAAAATAAAATGTTGTTAATGTATAAAAGATAAGCAATGGTATTCCAACAGATTTAATTCTTTAAAAATCAACGATTTAATATGATACATTTAAAATTATAATCT
Source organism: Trichonephila clavipes (assembly GCA_019973935.1). Lineage (NCBI taxonomy): Eukaryota > Metazoa > Arthropoda > Arachnida > Araneae > Nephilidae > Trichonephila > Trichonephila clavipes. The sequence continues at coordinate 2,276,867 of BMAU01012990.1, read as the reverse complement.
GTCAAAAGATATCAATTAGCTTATTTTATCTTTGACCTACCTATCAAGGGAATTATCGGATGTTTGGCAAAACCAATCATCAATTAGTAAGTAATATCGTTCATTAAGATACAAAGTTATCATTTTCAATTTTTATGAAAAAAATTATTCATACTTTGTATTTATTATCTTATATATTTAGTATGTATTTATATTTATACAGGCAATACGATTTATTTTTAAAAAACCTGATGTAAGGGTTTTCTCAATTTTTTTGGTTTTTCCTATGTATATGTATTATATAAAACTGTTTTTATGCTAAAAGTTTCACAGAATTTTACCATTTGGTATTTTAAAGAAATTTTTAACAGACTAGAAAATGATTATAAAATGAAATTTCTCGAACAATAATTAATCTACGCAAGAATTTTGATTTAGAAAGTACGTCAAACAATACGTAATGCTATTTTGTATGGTTTTTGTAGTAACATGATAAACATTCAAAAAATACTTTCTTCTAAATGCTTATTGTATATTCTTCAAAAACATGCATAAAATCTAAATTCAACTCTTTTTAAAAAGTCAGTATTGCTTAGATTAAAAAATGCAACTTTTTTGTATGTATTGATAACAATAGAAAAATATCAAAGCATTTGCCACAAGATTAAAAAATACGTTGAATTTAAATAATGAAAAACTAATTGCTTTCTTCTTTCTAAGATTATGGGTTTTTTTATTTACTATTGAGATGTGAGTGAATACGAATGTAAAAATTACCCAACTGGATATTTTCGACTTTGAACTTTAAAATTTTGGGAGATTATAGAAATATATATAAAGAATAACTTAAGCTAAAAAAACATCGATTCCGCACTTTGACCGATTTTTGTCAACTTTATCGCACGGTGTTCTCTTAAAAGCATAAAAAAATGAGGTACGAGAAGAGTCAGAAATGCAGTAAAATCTTCACTTAATACAATATCACTAACTAAACGGAAGTGAATGTAATATATCAAAGGCTGTATTATTAATACACACAATTCTTGGAGTCACTTCCGTAGTAATCAAAAAATAATAAAAGAAAGACTCAAATTTCTGTTTGCATAATCGAAAGCAATATGTACCCCTATGAAAGTTTCTCAATTAAAATAATTCGAATATTAAATATTTACTTTAAAGTAATGAGTTATCAATCCTTTAAAAAAAGGAAATGATAATTGAATTTTGTCAAAAGTTCCTTCCATGAATTAAAGGCAATGCCATAGCAACTCGATAAATATTTCCAAATCCAATCAAGAAAATCCCTGCTTGATTACATCTAGGTAAGTCAGAGATACCTTCGGGGAGGATCACGAATAAAAAGGATTTTCTCTCAATCTCAGGTGTTACAAAAGGAGTTGCTTTTTCAAATTAAGGCTCTAGAGTATCTTATCTCAGAGGTTCATTATTAGGAAAAGATTGATCTTCTGTTTCTGCTTCACTAAATACGTTTTCTCATTTCGTTTAAATCAGTAGTTCTAGTGATTTGTAAATCCTTTGTTTAAATATACATGTTTGCATTTTTTTCTTGCATTTTAAATTTTCACACATATGATTTTTACTGAAAGTTATCTAATATTTTATTTTGTACTGTGTGAGTATCTTATACATCAACTTTATTTTCTTTGTAGGAATTATTTATCGAGAAATCGATAAGTATTTAAAATTTGAGCTTTTTCGATTAATACATACTGAAATTTTGTTCTTATCTTTCGATTAGTTTTGATAGTAATTCGTCAATGTTAATGAGAATAACGATTACTTTTTATCCAAGAAAAATTGAAACTGTTCAGGGTGTTAAACTCTTTTTTAGAAAAGAATAATATTATATTGAAAAATATTAGGCAAATAACTGCATTGCATCTTTAATAAGGTTTGATGCAATGAAATACAATATAATACTTTTAATTCACTTGGATCAGTGGCTTTCAAACTTTTCCGTCTCATGGTACCCTTAGAAATATAAGGTGTTTTCGTAGAACCCTATTTCACACACGCTTAAAAGTATATATATATCTTAAAATAATACTTAACGTAACAGGTCAGTAGATTAACACAAATTTTAGGTACTTAATGAAAATGCGATATTAAAAAGTGTTACACTTGTTATCAGAAATATAATTTAAAACGAAATTAAATATAATTTACTCCTTAATTATGCACTCAAGGTGCCCTCTACCTTTGCATTATATTTAGTTACTAATGCATGTGTTTGCATATTTTTTACTTAGCCTGTTGAAGTCTACATCTGTTGAAATAATCTGCAGTCCTATTTCAAATTTTGCGTGTCATTTGTTTTTATATTTTGTAATTGAAGCAACTTACACTGAAAAATATCTTCCACATAAATGCATTTTTCTGAATGGCATTTAAATGAGTGTAGTTGTGTGAGGAATCCTGTGCAATTTACATGAATTTTCAACCCGAAATTTAGGATCTGCTCTTACTTAAATTTAGATTTTAGATAACTTGTTCCCTCTCCTTCACTATAGGTGTTTTCTCCCACAAATAAAAAAGGCACTATTTAGACTTGTAAGACATTTTACGAACGAATATAAAATTATATCGTGGAATCGGGGCTTGCAAATAATAAAATATTCACAATTTTGTAAACAGTTCACACAAAGAAAAATATGTTTTGATATTCTTTTATTTTATTATAATAAATTTTAAAAGTATTACTAAATGTAAAGTTTTATTAAGTATAAATAAAATTTTCAGTTTCTTAATGACTGGGATGAGCTTTAGATACATGAAATTGCACTAACTTCATAGAGATCATGAATTCATCTTGAATACACATTTGTAGTTTCGATTTTTTATTGACTCGTGAAACTTCTAGGTATGCTTCATTCCGTATCCCCGTTTCTCCACTGTTCCACAGAATACAGCATGAAGACCACTAACTTAGCTAGACATTAGTATAAATGTTCAAATAATTAAGGGCCATCTAGGTGTTTAGTTGATTTGTCGCTGCCTTTGTATGCCTAAGGTTGTGGGTTCAACCCCGGTCCAAGTTGGTGGATTTTCATGGAGCAGAAAATCGATAACGTCCATTTCGTATGATAATGAAGCATGTTAAAGATTCCTACAGTGCTTATATATATATATATATTTAGCATGTGAGCACTCTCGGTAAAATTAAGTTCCTAGTATCATTTCTCATCCTCAGTGGTCAGGTGTCTCCCTCTGAGGAAGAAACTGGACTTCAAAATTATATTGTGATGATTGGCATTCCACTTATATGCCATTATAAAAATTACACATACCATTATAAAAATTGACACCAGCTTCTGTGAAATGTACTAGGTCTTCAATGGTAAATACTAATCCGTATCCCCATTGAGGAAAAAAAAGCGTGTTTGATTTCTGCAATATCTCAAATTTTTAAAATTATATATTTATATTTTATTCAAGCCGTTTCATAAAATTAATTAAAAGGCCTGAAATAACCGAAAACTATTCTTAAATTCGAAAAATTGTGATAAAATTCTTGACTTTTTCCTTTGCATAGAAATAGGAAATGCCTAAGTATCTCATGTCTAAATCTTGTATTAGCGTTGTATTCAATAACACAAAAGAAATCATGAAATTTTATCATAATTAAAAGCTATAGTCGAAGAAAAAAGAAGACATACATCGACTAAGAATGTGATAGTTGATTAATCAGTATTGCGAGTTAATGATCGGTGATACTTTATTCCAGTCACGTATTGAGTCTTGATTTTACTAAAGACTGGTTGGGTAATAAGGTAGGCACATGTTATATCTGTTGAATTTAAAAGTCTTCATGCTGTCGTAAGATAATATTTGGTTGAATGTCCTCCAATTATGACTTCATTCTTATCTCATGGAATTTGTAATTACGATGAATGAAGCCTCGTTTTGATTCAATCAATCAAAATCCTTAAGCTGATATTTAACTTATTGAACTTCAACACCAAGTGTGGTCTCCCAATCTGTGATTAAAAGAAGGAATTAAAAAAAGAAGTTTTGCAATTAAATCTACTAAAAAAACATAGGTCTAACAAACAATCATCAGAGCTTAATTCATGTATAGATTATTGTTTGTTTATCTGTTTCCTCCTCAAATTTAAAAAATAATAATTTTAAGCGTTTTTCAAGACTTAGATCTCTAGCATTAGTACAACATTTGATATCACCATACACATAAGATAATTCGCTAAGAGAAAAATACTTTCGAATACCGATGATGAATAGCATGTGAATGAATTCAGTTTACTGTATTTATATAATTTTGTTCATAACGTGATTCATGGTTAACACTCAAGCATGTAAACTTTAATGATGAATCAAACGATGGATAATCAAAATATCTTAGGTTTTAAGGACTCTGATAAGCATATCCAGAAGTATATAATTCCTCATTTCCCTTATTTTTATTTATCAAAACTATTACTCCATTTGTTGCAAATCCAGAAAAATCTTAAACATTTGAGCTAATTTCTCGTTCAAGCATTTTTCACTCACGTGAAAACATTTCCTCTAGTTGGGCATTTAAAATTTAAATTAAAAAAAAACCATTTGTTTTGTCTCTCGGAATGGATCATTCACACCGCTCAAAAATGTCAGATGTTTCATTATTTCAGATATTGATATGCCATTTAAGATCCAACCCGTTGGATATTCTTATACGTTTTTGCTTCTGGAGTAGTCATAAGTAAGAAAATCACGAATCTAACGATTGAGCCGGTTTGCAGAAAGTGTATAGTGTTACTTTTTACCAACATAAAATTGTTGTGATCCATGTTTTACTTTCAGCTGCCAATCTAGTCTTGTTTTTAAATACAACGAAAACACGTCTTTTTTTTATCTGTCGTTAAATGGTAAATATAAATATATTTCTAATTGCTTGGATACAAATTTTTGTATTAATGGTTAAATAACTGTAAAATAGGAAAAAATATTAACTATACCAACGTTCCCTAGCGGGGCGTGCCCCCATATGGAGGTGTGATAACCCTACAAGGGGGCGCAAACATATCGAAAATAAAAGGATTAAAAAATTAATTTACTCGAGCGAAGTAAACAAAATACTTTCTGACATATAAAAAATACGCATTTATACTGATATAATTTATATATATCAGCTGGCAATATTAATTAATCAAAAATATTAGTTTTCACTTCAATACGTTCATTAACTATCTGATCCTATACCTAAATAAATAAAAAAACACATTTAGTTGTATTTGCTGTAAACCCACAATGAGAGATTTTGTTTATTACGTTTTCTTTTTAAACCTAAATGTTACTTTTCAGAAACAAAACTTCTGGAAGACAAAAAATTAATCACTGAAAAAAATTGTACATTCAGGAAGACAAAAAAAAAATTAATCACTGTTATTATTAATGAAATGCTGTACATTAGCTGTAGAAAGAAAAGGAAGACTTATTCACTTTTCCCCTAGGAAGTAGATTTGCTGATCATCGTTTAACCTTTGAACTTATTGGTATAATTATTTCCGTCCCTTCTTTTATGTTTTTGTTTTTCATTTAAGAAAGTTGTAAATAATGCATTTCTGTTGCGCTTTTTTTCCATGTGAAAGAGTTACATGATATTTGGAAAAGCACAGAGAAAGAGAGAGAGCACTTTGAAGGATTATTTGGATAAGATTTATTTTTATAGGTATTCTGAAACATATAAGCGTAATGAAATACGTGTTTTACACAATTCTTCTTTTAGAACCAACATCCATATTTTTATATTGAATACACAGGGTGGTCATGCGGGGTTCAAAGTCAAAGGATAGCAAAACTACAATAATTTGAACAAAATATGACGTTTTTGCTTGCAAATATCATTCTTGTAATCTTAGCGAAAAGTATCTGTGATTTGTGTCCTTTATAAATGTTACGTACCCTTTGAAATATTTTAATTCAGTTTTAATGGATTTTTCTCAAATTATCAAAGAAAAAATTAAAAGTCCTTGAAAGTAGGTAGGTATATTTTCTCTTAGTTAAATTATTCACTGGGATTGTGATTTTTTATCGCGTACAATAAAAATAATTGAATAAAGAAAAACATTTGGGTGACTCAGTCATCTCGCGCGACTATTAAGGTTAGTATTAAGTGCATGCATGCTCTCATGGGTTAAAACATTTTGAAGTCTTCTCGCTTTAAATATTAATGCAAAATGGGATGGATATGATAGATAGCCACATAAACTAGACTCTTTTTCTAGTGACATTTATACTTTTAGAAATGGTTGATAAGGACAATAAATTTTTAATTTAATATCATTTTGCAATATGTTCCAATTTAAAAATTAGAGAACAGAAAAATAACAATAATTATTCTATCACTTAAAAGTAATTTGCTTAAAATAAATATTACTTTATTGTAACAAATACAAAATTTAATACTTATCTTGTTAATTTGTACAGTTTAAAATTAAAATCGTATTGTATAGGGTTTTTTTTTGACAGGTATAGAACTTTAAATTGTAATAAAACAAAGATGTATTATTCGATTGACATGAATTTATTTTTGTTTGAAAGATAATCTTGTGGCATTACATTTTAAATATAATTTCTGGCATAGGACTGCCACGGCTGGCTCGGATGTAGTCCAATCTGGACGTCATATTTTCGATGATTTTTTCTAACATTTGTGGCCGTATATCGGCCCTAACACGGCGAATGTTGTCTTCCAAATGGTCAAGCGTTTGTGGCTTATCCGCATAGACCAATGACTTTACATAGCCCCACAGAAAATAGTCTAGCGGTGTTAAATAACAAGATCTTGGAGGCCAATTCACAGGTCCAAAACGGGAAATTAGGCGGTCACCAAACGTGTCTTTCAATAAATCGATTGTGGCACGAGCTGTGTGACATGTTGCGCCGTCTTGTTGGAACCACAGCTCCTGGACATCATGATTGTTCAATTCAGGAATGAAAAAAGATAGTAATCATGGCTCTATACCGATCACCATTGACTGTAACGTTGTGGCCTTCATCGTTTTTGAAGAAGTACGGACCAATGATTCCACCAGCCCATAAAGCGCACCAAACGGTAAGTTTTTCTGGATATAACGGTGTTTCGACAAACACTTGTGGATTAGCTTCACTCCAAAGGCGGCAGTTTTGTTTACGTAGCCATTCAACCAGAAGTGTGCTTCATCACTAAACTAAATTCGCCTATGAAAATCGACCATTATTTTCGAAATAAAATTGCACAATTTCAAAGCGTTGTTCAGGCGTGAGTTTATTCATGATGAATTGCCAAACCAAACTGAGAATAAATCACTTGACAGCTGTTAAATCGGTCGCCATCTTGGAAAGTAATGCCAACTTAAACTTCTATACCTGGAAAAAAACACTCTGTAGCTTTACCGCTTAAGCGCATTATTAATATATAAGGGGGGCGCGATAGAAATTATGATTGAAAATTGGGTCACCAATAGTAAAAGCTTCAGAAGCACTGAATTATACTCTATTAATGTGGCTTCTAGGGTTCGGGATTTCGTGTACCCGCACGATCGTGCGGGTAGGACGTCACTCGAGCCCCTGCGACTGTAATGGTAAGTACTTACCATGCGAATTTTCTTTTCTGTTTCAATAATTTTGTTAAAAGCCTACATAAAAGGAAATATATAGTTATATAATTAATACAATGGATGAGTCCCTTTTTCTTCTTTCTCTCTCGCTCTTTTTTTGCAATTACTTTTTTTCCTTTTTAAGCATTTTTTGAGGAGTATAGCATTTTTATCTTCTCCCCAGATATCTGAATTCATATCTGGGTTTTCCGGTGGGAGTAAGTATGGTGTGGTTTAAATATATATATAAATATTAAATAATAAAATTTTATGATACATTTTACAATTTTTCATGGAACACTCTATTGACTTTCAGCCAAAGACTTTTTCAAGAGTCTAAAAGGAGAAGAATTTTCACAGAAGAAATTTTTCAATTGATGAATAAATCAGATTGAACTTAGATCAGAACTTAGTGATTTCTAGGATGATAACAATGCTGCAAAAAAACATATGAATCGCATATACTGAAAAGAGAATCAAGTTTCGATGAGAGCGATGAAGGAACACATGGGAATATTTGAAATGGAAAGACAATTTTGGATCATTATTTACTATAAAAGTATCTTGAACGCATTCATTAATCTGATTTAGCTGTTGCAGATTCTTGGTTTTTGTGCAAATAAGATGCAACATGAAATCAAATTCCTCTAAAAATCAAAATGAATCGCTTAAAATTTATGCCAGAAATAGTTGAAGCGTTATCAGCCTCTCCACCTACTATGAATAGTATTTTAACTGATGATGAAGATAACAGTGTTGTAATTCCACTCGCAAAAAGATGGAAGCGTTGTAATCCACCTACTATACATGCTATGATATTTATTCTGGCTATTCCAGGATAGAACGCTTGGCATGTATAGCCATTTTTGATGTGTTGATGACATTTCAAGGCCTTGCAAGTGCAGATTTGAAAACTGTGAAAGCAATTCGAAAACATTTGAAAAATGCAATTGTTATTTACACTTGTCAAAAAAGATTTTTACAGTAACTAAATAATGAATTAATAAAATATTTAATTATACATCTATAATTTCCTTATTTGTAACAATTTTAGTAGAATTAAGATTGTTTCTTCTATCAACTTAAAGCTAAAAATGTATAACTTTTTTAAAATTTCATAGGTGACCTTTCTTTACCGATAACGCCTTACCCGCACGATCGTGCTGATACCGTCTATGTTCCAGGAGGGGAGCGGGAATTTTTAATTTTTTTCCCCAATGTCATTAGGGTCCATATAGTATTAAAAACAAGAAGAATTTAATACTTGAAGATAAAAATAAATCGGGTGTAAAAGGGATAAATACATTCAATAAATGACAAAGAAAATTCCTTAAATCGATTATTTTTATTTTTTTCTGTTACTCTGCTATTTTAGCAGAAATCTTATCAAGATTGATAAGAAATACTGATACTTGAAAATAAGTTTCTTTTGTAGGGGAAACATCTATGTGTGTGCGTGTGATAAATGCTTCTAAATAATATTTCACCAATTTACTGACCAAAAATGATTTTTTTTCTCTTTGTAATCAGCCTGTCAATGGAATAACCTGAATTGGCAATTATAGATGGCTACTTTAATGATAAACCAAGCATCCCGTTTACTGAAGTTCTAGATGAGATTTGAACGAACGAGATTCGAACAAATTTTTGCGGGCCAAGGCTGACTTGCTGATCCTCCTCCAGTTGACTTTATCAGTTACGATGGCCTTCCATTGGTTGCTTCCTATTTGTTTCAGGCCACTTTTTAACATCGTCTAACTAACGTGTAGGAGGTCGTTACCTATGTCTGCCCACTTCAACTTTTGAAAAAGTTACTTTTTTTGGTAGGAAAATCATCGGATTATCTATACAGAGGTACAGCCACCTAATATTTAGGTCTCACAAGTCGGTTCCGTCAAATTTGCCATATTTCCTGTAAATTTCATGATTGTAAAGAATTCTCCACTCATTGTTCTCTTGAATAGGTTGAAAGAAAAAAAAAGTTTACAAATTCAACATGTTTGTACTCATGATGTCTTTAAAGTTTATGCTCCTTAAATATAGAGGTTGTCTCTGTACAAATTGTGATAATTATATTTACTGCTTCTGAGAAACAAGAAATTAATGAAATAAATGTAACGAAAGGAAGCATAAAAATGAATGTTGTTGAGGAGTAAATATCTCGTGAGGTTCCATCTTAAACTAACATGGGATAATAATCTTTAATTTTAGAGTTTAGCAACCATATTACTACGTACAGTGGAAACGAATCATCCAAATACGTTTTAAGATATTAAAGTGAGTGCAAGAGAGATAAGCTTGGAAATATATGTTAATTGAAAAGTTAACATTGAGGAAATTTTTACTTCAAAAATATATAAGATTAATCAACTAGTATATACTTCGTTGCTTAGGCGTTGACAGAGGAATCCATTTTTAGAAAGTTCTCGGATAAGTCTTATTGATCGTTGAATCCGAGAGACCTCAACATAATCGCGGAAGCTTGCGTTACTTTGTGGGAGCTGCAGTTATGTTTGCAAGTATTTAATTTTTGATTACTTAAGTATTAGTTGATCTTCCTCGTAACTATTAAGAACTATTTAACTTGACTAAGTAGTCAATTTAATTTTTTAACTTGATCATACATGTTTGCAGTTTTTTAGTGTGTCACGGCAAATACTTCTATTTTAATGTATAGTTCGACTCCCAACCTCTCGAGTACGGAACCCTAGGAGTTTGACATTCAGAGTTTGGGGGGTGGAACATTATTGCTGTGAAACAGCTGTTAAAGGTGTATAAAAAGAACATTAACGATATTCAAGGTTAAATAAGAAACTGAATATTATTTTATAACGATATTGTGGTTGAGTTCTTTAATTATTTTATAATTTTATTTATAGATAAGTAATTCGCTAGTTATTTGTAACATCGTGTACATTTATCCTTTAACACTTAGTATTTCAGATTATGATATTGTTAGTAAATCTAAATAATTCCTAACTTATATCAAAAGTATATACGGTGCAAAATGCAATTAACAAAAATTTTTATGTAAGTAATTGAAGAAAACCTTTTTATATTATTTTCCTAAAATAAAAGTACACAATCGATTCGATTGGATTAACTAAAAATGCATTGGAAACAATTCTACTTTAAAAATTATTCTTACGTTTTTTTATGAATGCATAATCAAGTTCATTCAATTATTTTCCACTAATTAAATACTCCATGCCAATTCAACCTGAAAATTCAAATCAGTGGGAAGGAGACTTCAGATCATTTATTTATATTCTGATTTCTGCTTGAAATAGTAACATAGAATAGTCTTTCCACTTTAAATGCAATGATCCCTTAACGAGAGAAGTTGAGAGATCTCTCATCTTTCGCAAACAGCGCATGGATGGAGAAACCTTTTAGCTTCATTCGCATGTAAAGGCTGTGTGCCAAGAGCTTATTACACCAGACGCGTTAAGTCAAGCGGAAGAGACTGGAATCCAAGTTTACTGACTGTAAGAGATTTTATACAGTTTCGTTGAATGAAACTGGAAAGAAATGTTTACATCACAAACTTTAATTCTTGTGAATACAATTTACATTGAAATCCCGACACTTTATCCGAAAGTGACTTAAAAGAAGATCTTGTCTGGCATGGATAAAATTCGGATTTTACGGCCAAAAGTAATTAAGAGGATATGACTTAATCCAATTACAATAATTATTACTATTATAAACCTATTTTAACTTAGTTGTGAATAACCTGTTGAAAATAGTGACAAATAAAGCAAATTTGTTGATTATATTCATGCCAACTAACGTCTTGTCATAATTCAGATATTCTTAAATGATAGTTTCTCAGAAAATGAGAGGCTCTTTTTTTACATTTTAGAAATTTCCAGGCTTGATCTAATAAATTTCGGCCCTTATTGTAACACTTATTCCAATAATCATTTTTTAGATGAATTTATTTCTTATATATAATAGAGAAATAATTGCAAAACATAAAGTATCCTTTTCGTGAAAAAATTGACATAAGTTATTTGCTTCTAGTTATTTAAAATGTTACAATATTGCTTGCAATTTTAATCAGTAGTTGACATTTATACATGAATAACTGAATATAAATAAAAACCTGTACAAGTGTGAGTATACATTAAATTATTTTCTCTTTTTTTAATTATTATAATACACTAATTACTTAATAATATTTTTAATGGATTTGACTGCATTATGTTTTTGGCTCTACATTTATTTGTTTTACCTAATATTGTAATTGAAGTTAGTAGTATAATTAAACAAGAGTAATATATATAAGTATCGTAAAGAAAACAGGAGAAGTTCATGTAACGCATCTGTTAGCCAAATAACAAAGATAACACATATTTATGGCGTATACTAGAATATGGCTACAGGGGATAAGACACAAACAATCTTTTTTTTTTTTACTTCACATTTTATTAAAAAAATTAAGAAAATGAATAAAAAATTACTGGAAAGTAAATTAAATACAAAGATGAATCTGAATGGAAAGAAAATTGGTTAAAATAACTATAATAAGCTAAAAGGAATCAATTTTAGCAAAAAAAAAAAAATCAAATTTATGGTAAATCCATGGATAATCGTAAAATTATTGTTAATATGAGTGCGTAACCAAATCTGTTTGGTGCTTTCATAGGGTTTAATGTGATGGAATTCTCTTAAGTTAATTTTTTTGGAACATGCTATGATCAGTACCACCAATTGAACCATATAAAGATAGTTTAAATCGGTTTAAATTAAGTAAAACAGGTCATGGGGTTATATATAAATCCAAAAAAAATGATATAATAAGGGTAAGTATTAACATTAATGGCTGATGCTTATAAGTAGTTTATGACCATAACCTGGTGTTAGAATATCTTAATATCTCTCTTTCATGTGTTTACATTTTAATAATATAAACCATTTCCCAAGATTTTCATACACCGAACTGAAAATATTGTTTGAGAAGCTTAAGGCTTGTTTCGATCTTTAGTCCCATGTCAAAGTAAGTAAAGTGCATGTTGCCATATAAAGATGAGTTTGTTCTCTCTTGGATAGAATAGCAACGAGCTAATTATTACTTGTGATATATGTATATGTTTAATAAGTTAACTAATATTATGTTCCCCTTAAATATACATAATTCATACATGTGAATATTGATAAAACTATCCACTACTGAATTTTTAAAATTTATTTTTCCAGTAATTATTATTAAAAAAATTTATAAGAAATATTAATTTCTAAGATGATTCTTCCTCTAGACCAGGGATACTCAACATTTTTTTTCTGCTGGGTCGCACACATATGTCAGCTATTTCATACATATGTTAGTTATTTCCCACGAGCCGCAACATAAGGATAAATGGGGGAGGGGAGGAGAGATGCTTTAAGATCGAGATAACAATGGAAATTTAACATGTGGAAAACATTGATTATAATATTATAATTCTCGGTTTGCTTTTTTTTAATTTTTATTCTTTTATATTTTTTATTTTGTTACTAACGCTAACTCAAAAGCATTTAAAAACACTTCTTCACAATTTATGCATCAGTAAACGATTTCATATTATAACTAATATTATAACAAACTTCATAGGATGTCTGTTACCCCCTCTGTGATATTACCATTGACAAAACACATTGTTGCTATTGCTAGGATTATTCAAGAAAAAGCTTTTTTATCACCTCTTGAGAGAGATCTTCGAGGAAAAATGTCATTAAATGAATTCTGTTTATTGGTATTTTTTAAATACAGCACTTTCGTGACCAATAAAACAATTACTTATCCATGTTTTTTGTTCACTACAAAATAGTCACTTTCCCAGTCCTCTTGAAACGATATATTTTTTTCGAATATTTCTCAATTGCAAGATATAAGATAGTTAAAAATTAATTCCACCCACTATTCATTCCAGTGTTGTCTATTATTACTAACCGTAACTGTTCCAAATAGAAAAAGAATACCAATTCGTACCCCTACAATACCGACAACAAAAAGCGAGATTGATATAATATATCTGTCGACAAAGAATTTCCAACCAAATGTTTTGTTCAATTTTCTTAAATAAGTGAATTTCTCAGAGCAATGGACCATTGCCGGGCCACTTGAAAAGGCTCGGTGGGCAGCAGGTTGAGTACCGCTGCCCTAGACCTATTCTTTCCATTTTATTTGAATATTTATAGGAAGAACGTTTCTTATTTTCTTAGATTAAACCTCCAACTGAACAGAACGGATTTTTCCGCCCTACTAGAGAGGCTTCGAAAATGGACTGCACGGATTTTTCTGCCTTCAAGTAACGTTTTCAAAACCGGATTAGCCGCACTTTTCTGAAATCCTTTCCCCCTTTTAAGGTTTAACATCTTGAAAGATAATGAGGGACGGAGGAAGCAAAACAGCAGAAGTTTTATGGCTCGCAGGGAACCCCGTGTTTTGAACCCTGGGGCAATCGTAAAAAATCGGGGAGAAATTTCTTTAGAACCCAAGAAGTGTTTGTTTGCTAGCTTGTATTTTAAAAGTTTCCAAAAGTCCCAACGCATAAGTAAAATATGTTACAATTCCCTTTTGGTTTCATATTAATTTCAAACTGTAACAAGTTGGGCCGTGTCAGGGCAATCTGCTATTTTATATAGTTAGACAAATTATATATCTTTTTTTAAGTATATTCTCTTTCGCTTCATTTTTCTTATTCAAAGCTTTCAGTTTTTGAAACATGATTATTTTATTATAAGATACCGAAAAAATTAATAAAACATCAAACTCTTTAAAATTTGGAACCTTTTCAATTTTCCAACCACTAAAAATGAATAAATTTAAACTTCATCAAATCATTTGAAACATTTTCTTACACTTTGATAAAAATAATAACGAAAAAAAAACTAATTAAGATTTATTAGTTGTTTTTTTTTAGATTTCAAATCCCAAGTGTTCAGGGAAGTTTAAGTACAGTGCCTGGTTATATATTTTTAAAATACACCGGATTATATTTGAATTTTAAAGGCTTGAACTTCAGTTTACATCAAAGACAACATGAATGAAGATTTTCGCACATTTTTTTTATAACTTGAATGTTTGAATAAATGGTAATCAAAAATATACGGAAACATTTACAGTAGACATTTATGCATATAAATAAACATAAAAATCAATTTTAAATTCGAGCTATTGAAAAACATTCGAATTATATATTGTTCAAAAATATCTATTTATACAAAATACCTCAACATTTATCTTTTTTAAAGGCTAACTGAATAAGTAATTAAAATCTGGATATGTTTTGAAATCTCGACCTTATATAAAGCTAGAAATTTTATGTTAGAAATTCCATTTGAAATTTCGAAACAAAAAATGCATCGCGCAGTTAAAAATTATTTACCATAAGTTTTAGCAATTGTTTGAGTATAATAAAAATTTCAAATTTTATTATGTAGCTTCTTTGGTATCTTTTAAAGTATTTCGGCCGCGGTAGCCGAGTGGTATAGTTATCGGAACATGGCTTGCTTTGTCACGAGTTCGAGCCCAGTACCACTAAAGACCCGCCGTGTAGGGCAGCGATGCACGTTAAATCTGTCGAGAGCTGAAACGTCCTCCCGTTGGTGTGGTGGGGTAGTTAGGAGAGGGGGTGCCAGCTCAGGTGTCGTCCACGTCACTTGACCATGGTTCAAAATTACGTGGTCCGTCGCCAAAAGCCTTCGTGTAGCTGAACAGTGCGACGTTAATATTCAATCATTCATTTAATATATTTCGAAGATTTCATACAATTCGGTTGAAAACCGCATGCTAAGAGCAAAAAATATACTAAAAAAATTGATGAATATACAATTACAATAAATTCTTACATAGAGAAGCAAAACTGAGAAGCTAAAGCGTAGGAATAAAAAATTCTGAGTATATCTGAAGTAGTTTTCGAAATATTTATTTTAAAGTTCAGAAAATTTGTGTGCGTTATGTTATACTTAATATTAATTAAATGATTAAAATAATGTGTGTTAATATTAGTCATGTAATCTTTTGATGGCACATTCATATACTAATAAAAATTATCATGGTCATTGATGCGAATGTCAAGAATTTTATGTAATTTTAAATTCAGACATTAAGATATTGATGTAGAAAATATAAAACGACCATCTAAAATACATGAAAAATGCAGTCTGCTATAAAATGATCTTGACAAACAAAATCCAGCATTTTCGCTTATAATGGCAGAGCCGGCTTAGTCAGGGGCGATCTGGAAAAACAGAGAGAGAACCGCGGTTGGTTTTGATGGATGCCACTCTAGCTTTTAAAGCTCCCAGGAAAAATTATATGTATATAAATTACAAATGCAAAAATAAATCTTGTAATTTTCCATACATTTTTATAACTACGAATTGTGGAATTGGCTTCCAATAAATTGTTGTAATTGACAATGTATAAAGTAACCAACCCTACTTTAGATAGATTTGTACTACTTTTTCGTAACCGTATTCCTTTAAAAATTAATTCGTGCAGCCGAAATACACCTTTTGTACCCTTAAAAATTTATGTTAACTATAACGGTTAATTTTAATTTATGCAACTTGTGAAATGTTCATAAATAACCATTTCCGTCTAAACAGTTTACATAAAAAAAAGTTTGGACTCCTTCATTCATTAGGCATTTATATAAGATTCTAACATTAAATTTTATTTTTCACCGAATAGGGTCGAGTGGCATTGTATAGTGCTTCCACACCACAGGCCTGGGGTTCTATTAACGGGCTGCGCAAGGTCGACTCTGCCTTTCATCCCCGCTACATTGGGTCGATAAATGAGTACCAAGCTTGCTTCGGGTCTTGAAGGTCTGAACACTGAAGGTCTCTCTTCAGACAGACCACCAAATCGGGACATCTGTTCATGCACCTCAGCGTCCAATGGTCACGTGTATTATGATGGACACAGTAGTTCCTGACCCTCACGGATTGTTGTGCTTCTGAGTTTGAGTCTTAAGTTTGAGGATTACCTCACTTTGGGGATACCCCTTAGATAAACATGTATTTCCACTCATTTGCAATTAAACATTTTTCTTTCAATTACGTTTATTTCAGAAGGAAGTTTGATTTTCAAATGTATTTGCTTAATAACATGTATATTTGTGTGTGTGTGTGCGTGTGTGTGTGTGTATTATATTAAAAATTTGATCAGTCCAAAATTACATGTTTTTAGCTCCTCTAAAAGCTTTTAGGATTTTACAACTGATCTTACAATCCATATACGTTTTATAGTAGTATATTTAAAAATGATAAGGACATTTTTACGACTGTGTGAGCTGTTATGCCTCGTTTATAAATATAAAAAATTGCATTCAGCTACAGTTTTTAAAATGTACAGAAATAAGTGGGGACATAGGATATTTAAATGTTATGAATATTTTTGACTGCAGTAAGATATATTTATATTTCAGTTTCTTTACAATTTTGAATAGAAATTGTAAGCCATTTTGCGAATAGTTTGATATTGAGTATAAACCCATAGGCTGTTTAATATTGTAAAGTGTTTTACTTTGATACCAGCACACATTAAAATAAGGCTCATTTGCAGTTATATGATCAGCTTCAGTGATATTTAAATTTTCAAAAATAGTCTACACGTACGAAAACATTCTTTCACAACCGCACACCACATCTCTCTCATACTACATCTTCCCTACAGCAGGAAATATTTGTGTATACTGAAAAATTTAATACAGAATACATATCCAAGTGTTAAATTTGTTTTTAAAATTTGGTATGAATACATTGTGGAACTGTCGGTTAACTTCACTGAACAAAATTGTTTTAAGTGTACTGTTTTGAAAGACAAGATTAATTAGGGAGAACTTTTCTCACAATAGAATTAATAATGACTGAATTGTGTGAAAATGTAGTTATCGATGTGTCACATTTTTCCTTGTAATAAAAGAAACAGAAAGATAAGAAATTTAACTTGAGTAGAAAATGGTTAGAAGTACTGTCATGCGCATTTGAAGAAGTATATCCCCCATTAAAATTAAAAATTATTGACTGAATGTGTGTTATATCCATCACAAATGCCGATGTAGAAAAGATATTTTTATTTAATAAAGGAGTTCGAAAAGGAGAGCACTAGGAATGAAAATTTAGATTTTTTCCGAAAAATATTCAGTTAACATAAAAATATCATTTATATGATTTAAATTTAAATAAATTAAAAGTATTGAAATCATTTTTTATGTTATTCTAAATTAAAAATATAATTGAATAGAGAAAGATCTGTTTTATTTCATAAATATATGCACCATTAATTGTCTTATTGTTTAAAAAAAAAAAAAAAAAAGATAGGGCCTTTACTCTTTTTACCTCATAACTTTTTTTAAAAACAGGAAAGTGAGCGCATTTTCTTACTCTCATATTCAAAAATGAATACAGGATGCTTTTTTCTGGTTCAAATCGCAATACCAAAAATATATATATATAGTTTTTAATTTTTAAAAAATGACAGAAAAATAAATTTTCTTTGAAGAAAATATAATTATTTTTCAAGTTCTAACATACTATTTATTTCATTTTTTCCTCTTTTTTTTTACCTTTCATTTCGTTTTTAATTTTACCGTGACTGAACATATAGGAGAAAGAAACACCGTATCTTTTTCAAAGAGGATTGATCAAGAGAGGATATCTACGCTTTCAAAGAAGATTGCCCAAGGCAACTTAACAGCTAGCTGTAAACGATTGATCTCTTGGTTCTTACTTTTCAAAGCAACCGAACTGGGTCGTAAAATTTTCCCCGTTGGACCTCCTAAGTTCTAAAAGGGGAAAGGAAAAAAGTCTGTTGCATTTTTGAAGGGAATCGCAAAATAAGAGTTAAACGCTTTCGGAATAACTTTTAAGGAGGAAGGTGTCCAGTTAGAGGGTTACTTTAATATAACATAAAAAATGTGATTGTATATAATTTTTCACACAAATGAGTATCTTATTAAAATGTAAAAATAAATTACTCTGAAGTTTAAGATTTTTCCTATCCCTTAGTTACATAAAAATTTAAGTAGTACCTTCAAACTGGAGAAATATTCTAAAAATTTATCTTAATTATTTATTGAATAACAATTTTTTATTAAAGAATTCAAAGAGATAATAAATTAATATTTAATACCTATTTCTTGTTATTGAAGATTTTTTAAGACATAACTCAGACATTTTAAACCAAAAAAATAAATTCAATCATAGTTAAAACATTCCAAGAGTCAATCACCATTCTCTCAATATATTTTTTAAATATTTTTGCAATTCACAGCAATTCAGTGGTGTTGTATTTTATACACCCCATATCCAGTTAAAGAATGTTTTCATAATGCAAAAAGCTTCATAAAAAAATTGAATATTTATGCTAATTTATCTGCTTTCAAACATTAATCAAATAATCTTGATAACACATTATTTCGCTCAATTTAATAATTCATCAATAATAGCTTAAAATTAACTTAAATTAATCATATTTTGTTTTACACTCTACCTAATAGCTATTTGATTTAAATAAGTGGCAAAAAGTAATCATTATTTATATGAGGAAAAATTCATAACCATAAGTTGTGCCAATCTACGAATTATAAAAAATAACTTTAATAATTTTCGTAATCAAAATATTTTTCATTATTAAAGCCAAAGTTCTTTATTTATGGGTGATAAAGAGCTTTTGTATGATATATTTGTAGATTAAATTCTTATATATCATAAAGTAAGCTCAATAGATTTACCAAATTTTTCCTTAATTAATCGGAAATCAAATTAATTACAGAAGTATTATGTTTTTCAAAAAACGCTATCCCTTGAGAATAAATTTTAATGACTTTTAATTAAAGTTAAGAACTTTATTTACACGAGTTATACATTAAAGTAATATGTTTCTTTGAAAGAGAATACAGAATTTATCAAATTTAAAATATCATAGCTTTTTATATATATAATGCACATCTTAAAGAAAAAAAAAATATCTGGGAAATGTTTTATTACACTTTTCATAGTATATATGGAGGCTAAAAATGCATGTTTTCCTATTTTTTTTATTTCTCAAAGTAGATTCATTGCCAAAATATTTTTTTTGCACAATTGATACTTTATTTACAATTATCAAGAATGAAAAAAAATATAAAAGTTTGATGATGAAGGGGTCAACGTTTATTCTCAATGGTTCCCTGAATTTTAAAATTTAAACAATTAACTTTGCCTAGCAATACAACAATCTTGGTTGCTTAGTAATTAAGAAGATATTTTTTACAAAAAATACTTTTGTAATTAAAAATAGCCTGATTGTTATTAGAAAACACAAATCATATCACTTCATTGGTTAACTTTTGTTCCATCTCTTTGAATGTAATCTCCGATTCCAAAGTATTTTAGGTAATATTTTTACCTATCTTCAAAACCTGCTTTAACGGACCTTTTCTATAAATTACCTTAAAAGTTTATATCAAGTCTTCTTTTATTCCATACATATACTCGAAACTAAGAGGCAACCTTTACCTTTGAATAATTCACGCCGTGCAATAGCAGGTGAATATGAAACTAGCACAGCTTTATTTTTTTTAAATGTAAAACACATGATTTAACTCATGTGTTAAGAAGACACACTGGATTCAGAAATTTTTAATTCAGGTTGTTTTGTATGAATTGCATCTATAAAAAAACCTCAAAAACACTATTCTCAAGCAATAATCTTTAATCCATTACTATCATTAGCCGTAGTACATGTAGATTAGCCGTAGTAGATCAACTATAGATCATGATTACTCCAAGATAGATTTCTACCTTTAAATTTAAATACCATTTTTATAATTACCGCTGAGTTTGATAAATATAATCTTTAAAAGTATTTTTCTACTAAAATGTACTTGTATAGTAGAAATTTCTTCGTGGAAACTAAGTTTAATTTATGTTATTTTCTCAACTTGAATTTGTGAAAATCGACGAAGTGAAAAATCTTTCTTCTCTCGTTAAAAAAAATCATTTTCGGATGATACAGGGAAATAAATTCCTGAGTGTTGCCACGTGTTTAATTAAGTCACAAACATGTTTGATAACAATTTTCAAATATCATTTATGCCTATATGCACTTTGGTTATTATTTAATCTCAGTAGCATTTCTTTTTTTTTTATTAGATACTGAATATTCAAAGAACTTGTCTAGCATGATAGGAGCTGTAATAAAATACGCTTTTTGATATTTTTTATATGGTTCTCTTCTTTTTATACTGAAACTAGTTTCTCCTCTTAAGAATGCTACTTCCAGTAGTAATAAAATCCAAAAAGAGACATAACTCTTGAAAATTTCAATTTTCTTTATATGAAATTTTAAGCATAACAAAGGAAAAAGTTTTTAACAATTCATAAGAAAAGAAAGAATTCCCAAAAATATCTAACATATTTAGTAAAATAAGATAAAAAAAGTTATGCGAGCCAAAAACGATAATTATGCAAATGTATCATCTGCTTAAAGTATATTTAAATGTAAAACTTAAGTGAGTTAAACATAAAAAATAGCCACATTACTTGAAGGAATTTCCACCTACTTTGATTAATAAGTTTTTTATTTAAGATACCATAGAAAGAAAAGCAGATGAAAAATGTAATACATGCAAATAATTATATAAAACATGATATACTTTTATGGACAAAAGAAACGTTATAAAAGTATCATTCTCGTCTTTTTTTTATCAATTGTTTTTAGATATAGTTGACATCATATGTATTTTTCCTCTGATAGACTAAAAATGCAACATTCCCCCTAATTATTTATCTTTCTTTATTACTTTATATTTAAAAAGTACTTCGTAGGAGATATATAAGCACATATTTAGAAATTTCATGAATTATAAACTTTTATAAGAAGCCTTGGATTTTCTAATCGTATTTGTGTGTTTATCTTGATAGTAATACTCTTTTTTAATACACTATTGGTATTTTATTTGACAATAACTAATTGTGAGCTTAAAAGTCCCCCCGTTGGTGTGGTTTGGTAGTTAGGAGAGGGGTATTCCAGGTCAAGTGTCGTCTTCGTCACTTGACCATGGTGCAAAATTACGAGGTCCGTCCCCAAAAGCGCCCTCGTGTAGCTTAACAGTGCGACGTTATAATCAATCACTCACTGACATGTCGTAAGTCTAAGATCTAATGCCAAAGAAGATCCGCAATTCAAAGGGGCTGATGTATGTTAAATCTGTCTTTGTTCATAGTGCTCCCGTTGACTTTATGTGGTAGCTTACAGAGAAGAATCCCTTGCTCAGTTGTCGTCCTCGTAACTTGCCTCTAATTCAAAATTATGAAATCTGTCACCATTATCCGTCAAGTTGCCTAAAAGTGCAACATTAAGGGGTGTTGGAAAGCTAAACTCTTATTTTTTTGACAATTTGAGATTTTTACATTTTTAAATTGTATAGATTTTAACCTTTTTAAAAATACCTTACTTGAACCTCTGAGGTATTTAGAAGCCTTTAAAATGTATTTTTAAATATTCGTTGAATTTGGGCCACACCCATTTTAATGGCGAAAATTGTAAACAAATTACTTTGTTTTTGCTTAAAAGTGTAACGACTGATATAAACCAAAACATGTATCTTTTATTTTAAATTGAGCCTTTTATTTTTTTATTTCCCAGCCGATTAGAAGTCTCACTGTATACATTAAAATCAATTTATCTCAAAATGTAACTTTTAATGTGCGATGTACCTTTTCTGAGAAACTACTGTTCGCAGGTATGTAAATTTTTTATGAATTATTTATAATGATATCTAATATGTACTAAAATGAGCTTTTTTTTAAAACACTCAAAAATTTAATTTTTACAAATTTTTTAAGTAAAAAATGGGTCAAATTTTGCGATGTTTGATAAAATATATCAATTTCTTACAAAATTCAAAATTAGCTAAAAGCTCATTTTAGTATAATAAGAGAGGTGTACTTTAATAGTATGAAAAATTTCAAGTATGTACATAAAACAGATTTTGAGAAAAGGTACATCGAAAACAGCCAATTTAACATTGTCAGTATATATAGAGAGAGTTTTCCAACTTCCCTTAATTAAATATTCATTCTTGATACCTGATCGATACATCGACCAATCAGCTATCAAACGGTCCACATAAATAGTGAGTCTTATATATTGGATAAATGCTCACAGTTTTATTTATTAAAATTATAAATACTAAAAGTTTCTGAAATAAAATCTCTCTCTTAATTTTTATTTTACTTATTTATAAACATTAAAATTTCATTCATAATATTTATTGCAAAAATTAAGAAAAAATATTTACACATTTTAAAATAATTAGAATTTTCTCAAAAAGCAATATCAAGCTAAGTTTCTAAAATGTGATGGCTACTCTTTTTTGTATCAAAATAAAATATCTAAAAAAACTAACTTAAAAACGGCATTTTTTTATTTTAAATTCATTAAAAGTATATATATTTTTAAACATTTAAATCGAATCTGCAGTATATCTACAATTAATTAAGAAGACTTGGTACCCCCAAAATCACAGACCTATCATTTTTTTTTTAATTTTCATTTAATCTTATTCTTTGCAATATTATCTTTCGATTGATATATCACCTGTGCATGTCGGAAAGTTAGAAGTTGAATAAAACTTCATTTGAAAACAAATTAGGTAATTCAGCCACGTCCCATTTTTAGAAAAAAAAAGCTAAAAAAATGTATTTAAAATTTTTTCTATTGATAAAAATATCTATTTTATAAAAAGAAATAATAACATTAAAAAAGAATGTGTAATATATAAAACAGAATATTTCCGAGGCAATACAATAAAATCATTTTTTTTTTTTGTAAAATGTGTGCATATAAAATTTTTAAATTAAGGTATTTTATATTAATAATTTTATAATTTCTGTTCTTATTCCTGTTATATTTTTCATACAAATGTAATACTTTAATATTATATGAAGAAAAACAACTAAAATTTCTGTTGTGATAGAAAAAAAAATGTTTTTAACATTTTTCTTGAATTTTCTTGCAATTAGTACTCTCTAAAGTTGATCATTTGTAAAAATATGTGAGTTGAAAAAATATGAAAATGCAATTATTTTAAAGAAAAATGTATAAATAATATCTTAAAGTGGTATTTTAAGTTTAATTAAGATTATAATAATTATTTTTTTCAGATTTGTAAACTTTAAAGTGGTTTTTCTTAGTTTGTGTTTTTCGAACCCTTAGTGCATTTAAAATGCTACTCCTCCCACAATTATTTACTAATCACTTCTATTTTTCCAGCATGTTAAATATAAAGCATGTGATAAAATTAGAGATCCGTTTTGCTGTAAACTGATTACTTTTAAAAAAAAATAAAATGTAAGAGATGTTGGCTTTTTAGTTGATTTTTAGCATGTATATCAACATTTTATTTTTTCCCCTCAAAAAGGAATAAAGTTATTGTAAAATCAATCTCTAAAGTTGTTTAGAACATCCATAAGAATATTACAGAAAAATTTCAGGTCAAAAAATTAATTTTTACAAAAGGAGTAAAATTTTAAAATTTTCTTCAAAAAATTTTAACTTTTAAAATTGTGTGAATAATACGTGAAAAATTTCCTCTCGTTTGATTTTCTTGAATAGAAACAATGTATAAAATGCTAAAATATAGTTTTTAAATACATAAATAATGTTGCTCAAAGGGTACCAAGTTTTCTTAATAAATATTCTAAAACACTTTTTCACTCAAAAACATTTCAAAAATACTTACATGCATAGCCTTCAGTAATTACACACAATAGCAGACATTGCTTTGGGTTCTGTGAAATAACATGCGAAAAGTGCATGACTGTCAACACACTATTCAAACTGTTGTCAGCATACTTTTGAAAATTGCTGTAAATATCCGGTCCATTTATTCTAAGTCTTAATTTGTCATTCAAACAACCTCATATCCTCATATTGGAATTGAAATGGAATGCATTTGCTGCTAAAATGAATTCAAATCTCAGTATAATATTAGATAGGAAATTATCCTTTAATTGTTTGAGTACATAACTGGAATTCTTTTTTGGATATCGTATCTGGTCATATGGGTCATCATTGCGTAAATGAACTATGAGAATTAATATATTACAATATTCCAGAGCTGTACAATCTGTAAGTATTTCAAATTTCCTATTCGTATCCGATTGCGAAGTGACATTTTAATTTTCTCTTCTTTTGTGTTTGAATATACATTTCTTCGTTATATTCCCAGACTGTTATCAATGCACCTATTTAATGCTACATGAATATGAATAATTTATTCCTGGTATTATAATCCTTCGCTGGAAATATTTCTCATTATTACATATTATCAAAACATAGTCTGATTATTTCAATAGTAATCATAAAAGCTTTTTTCTCAAAGGACATTGAAAGTTTGTGTTCAGTGAATACGAGCGTCTGAATCGATGAAAGGGAGAAATATATGCAGTAAACACACATCTTACATAAAAAGGTTATCAAATTAAAATAATTTACATATTTCGTTGGACTGAAAGAAAGGTAAAACTAAAATGTCCGACCATTCTACTAAAATTCTTGATTTGATTACAAAAGTTAATGTTCTCATACATTGTGTATGTAGCGCAGATGCTTCGTATGAGTAAACGTTTTAACTTACATACTTCGTTTATTCCCTAAGTTCAATGATATTAAATCAACAAATCTTCAATCAATAAATGTCAATATATCTTTAATCAATAAATGTTAAAGAAAATAAGGAAAATAAGTGATCATCAATGTGTGTTGGACAGTAGAGCGAAATGATGAGTGTGGAGTTATTAAAAGCAAGGAAGTCTCAATAGCAGAATATGATACATATATTAATAAAAGAACAAAGTTGGGTACGATTTATGCAGAGATTTAAAGGAGATCGGGTCTGAATCAAGGCAGTTTAAGTAAGGTTGTTGAAATCAATGATGATCATTAAAAATTTGTATTTGTCCATAACAACGAAAGGTAACAAAAGTACAAAAATTTATATGCTGTCTCTTGAATTTCAGGTATTTACAGAATTCCATATTTTACGGATTACTGTCTCGAAAAAAGAAAAGTGATTCGTTTTCAAGAAGGGCTGTTGCTTGTATCTCCCTTAATTCTACGCATTTAAGAGCCTTTTCAGCAAGGATAAAGGAAAATTTTTACTATAAAAGTAAAGGAAAATTTTCTAGTCAATGATGAGTACAATTTAGCTTAACTTCTATTTTTAACCAATGAAGCAGTGGAATCCAGAAGCACGTTACTTGTCCTCAACATTCCAGAAAGAAAATGTAGAAAAACAAAGGTTTGACGCTATATATAAGAGTATGTATCTCATAGTGAGGACCCACATACTTTTATGTATATTACAATATCTCTGTAACTTAAATGAGAGAGGTGTGGGTACCACTAAGGCAAGTGTTTCTCAAACTATGGGACACGCCTCCTAGGGAGGCGTGATAACTCTACTAGAGGGGCACGAACGTGTTGAAAATACAAACACAAAATATTATTTCAAAAAATATAAATAAACTGAACATAAACAAATACTTTCTGACATAATAAAAAAACAAAAAATACACATTTGAACTGATATTATAAACTTCTAAACATATCAGTACTGCATATGTATTTTATAATTAATTTAACGATATTAAATTAAGAAAGATTTAATTATATAATATTTTTAATATATATATATAATGTCCCCATAGGCTTGTGATATATAAAATTAAAAATAAAAATTAACACTCATTTTGTACGGTTTATAATTAGACCCTTAAATGCCGATTAAAAATTAAGCGATTCGCTCCCGAATACTCCCGTTTAGCAATTAAAGGGTGTTTTTTGAGAGGTATAGAACTTTAAATTGCAATAAAACAACGGTGTATTATTCGATTGGCATGAATTTTTTTTATTCGAATGATAATCTCGTGGCATTACATTTTAAATATGATTTCTGGCATAGGACTGCCACGGCTGGCTCGGATGTAGTCCAATCTGGACGTCATATTTTCGATGACTTTTTCCAACATTTGTGGCCGTATATCTGCAATAACACCGCGAATGTTGTCTTCCAAATGGTCAAGCGTTTGTGGCTTATCCGCATAGACCAATGACTTTACATAGCCCCACAGAAAATAGTCTAGCGGTGTTAAATCACAAGATCTTGGAGGCCAATTCACAGGTCCCATACGGGAAATTAGGTGGTCACCAAACGTGTCTTTCAATAAATCGATTGTGGCACGAGCTGTGTGACATGTTGCGCCGTTTTGTTGGAACCACAGCTCCTGGACATCTTGATTGTTTGTTCAATTCAGGAATGAAAAAGTTAGTAATCATGGCTCTGTACTGATCACCATTGATTGTAACGTTGTGGCCTTCATCGTTTTTGAAGAAGTACGGACCAATGATTTCACCAGCCCATAAAGCGCAACAAATAGTCAGTTTTTCTGGATGTAATGGTGTTTTGACATACACTTGTGGATTAGCTTTACTACAAATGCGGCAGTTTTGTTTGTTGACGTAGCCATTCAACCAGAAGTGCGCTTCATCGCTAAACAAAATTCGATTATGAAAATCGGGAACAACATCAATCTCGTTTTGGGCTCATTCGACGACAATTTGAAAGCGTTGTTCAGGCGGGAGTCTATTCATGATGAATTGCCAAACCAAACTGAGAATAAATCACTTGACAGCTGTTAAATCGGTCACCATCTTGGAAAGCAATGCCAACTTAAACTTCTATACCTGGAAAAAAAAACACTCTTTATATGCCCGCAGCACTAAAGAGGTTAAAGTCATACTACAGATTAAACTTCAGAGTATAATAGTATTTAATTCAATACATTGTTATTGTATGGAAAGGAGCGCAATGAAAATTATGAATGAATATCGGGTCACAAATATTTAATGTTTGAGAAGCACTTCACTAAGGCAAATATCATGTTGAGCAGTGCTTCCCAAACTTTTTCGTCGCGGACTAGTAACATTTGATAATTTTACCAAGGCATGATGAAGGGGGGGGGGGTTGATTGCATTGATTTCAGATTATTTTAATTTAATTGTATTTAAACATGCCCTGAAAATAAAATGAAGTTACCACAAAAAATAAATATAAAGTGATTTCTGTGGAAAGTTGCACAAACCAGAGACACACATACACAACAGTAAATAAAATGAATATAACTTAATGTTCATTGTGCGGCTCGGTAGTATTTGATCCATGGATTGGAGGTTGGGGAACATGTTGGCGTGGAGTGGAAATTTGAAAAGTAGAGAACCAGTTCCGGTGTCATTCTCATTAATGTATCTGACTACGTCCGGAACCATGATTTTAAAAATGCATATAAATGGATAATTTTCATGATATTTAGTGTCACTTAGATTATAATATATGTATAAAATTGTTTTAAGGACATTTTGACAAAAAAATTATTTAAATACAGCAAAGAATTAAAATAGAATAACCTTTTTTTCAAAATGTTCGCCTTTTGCAAAAAATGCTTCTATTATAATAATATTTTGCCTGTATATAGCTCAGACCTCTGTACAGAGGCTCAGCTGGGATATTTGAAAAATTCACATTATAATAATAGCCGATAAATAAGTATCGGCGTTTTTTTCTTAAAATTTCTCCTCTCTATTGTCGTAAAACATGAATACACCCACTTCTAAGTTCTATAATTAAAAAGTTTTAGTTCGGCCTCTGTAGAGAGGTCTGAACTATATATAGGCAAAATGTTATTATTAGAACGTAGTCGAATACCTTAAATGACCTTGATTCAAAGTTACAAGGTCCGTCATCAATAGTTCTTGTTCGCATCGTAATATAAAGTTAATAAACACTCACTCATTCGAAGACTGCATAAGGTTTACTGGTAAGGAATTTCGTAAACTTTGGTCAAAAGATACCTGTGCTAGAGCCTGACTTTCCAAGCCTCCATGTCATGCCAATGTGAGGAATTTGAACCTCTAGTGATTTAACATGCATCAGTCCTTATACACGAAGGCCCTTCAGGACCCGAAATCATGGCTCGGCAGCACCAGTTAAGAGCCTGCGGCCATGACCACTTTGTTATAAATTTTAACACAAATAAAACATTTAATGTGTAATGATAGGGAATTAGATATTAAAAAAGAACTGAGAGCCTTTATTTGTTTTAAATGATATAGGAAATATATATCAATGAGCAAACTATAAGTGTATATTTTTGGCAGTGGAATTTTTGCAAACTTATATTAGGAATTAATATTTGATTAGATAAAATACAGGGTGCCCCAGTATTATTGGGACAAACTTTAAGGGTAACTAGCGGGCACACACACACACATCCCAAGGATTCAGATTTTTACAGCTACCTATTTTCACAGCAGCACACAAGAATGAGATCATCTGAAATATTATTTGGTCAAACATATTACATGTGTTGTGGTGGTGCTCTTTGAAAATGGTATGGATGCAAGCCTTTGCGTTGAAAACACGATGAACACTACTCTGAAATTCTTCTACTGTAGCAACAACGGCTCGTATGCTGGTACTCGGATTCATTCGAGTGGTAGCCCACATATTTTCTTCCATTTTGGGAGTTCGCGTCACTCGTAGCCCATCTTCGCTATGCCTATTACCTTGTAATGATCATATTAATACAAACTGTGTTTAAAATTAGTAAACATCTCACAATCCGCTGTCTTTCTCTGTGGGTACCTTTCACGATACTATCTTTCGGCTGCTTATGCATTTCCTTCTGCCAATCCATAAATCAGGGATACATATGCTAAATGACTCTGGTAATGCAGGTGTGTGCCCTCCCATGCTCCTGTGAACAACGCCACCTAGGGACGCACAAAGACATTTCTACCTATACGTTGCTATGCAAATCTGAATCCTTTGATGTCCCTTACATCACCTTTAAGTTTGTATCAATATTCCTGCGATATTCTGTATGTAGCATTAATTCGTGAAAAACTAATTAAACAAAAATTTATTTTATTTCCTTTATATGTAAGCTATTTTAGGATATTATTTAAAAAGTTATAATGAGAACATCTTATAACTTTTTACAAAAACTTAAAATACGTGTGATACTTATAAGTCTTTAATTGCTCAATAATCATGAATTTTCTACGATGTAAATAAAAAGAAAATAAATCCTAGAGCTAATTGATTGTCTTTATCTTAAGGAAAATTGATTCTTTAATATATATATATAAGCGTGCATATATAAATAATCAACGATTTATAGAAATTATGCCATAAAAACTGAAAAATAAAATAAAAATCAATCTATACTTTTCTGTTAAAAAAATTATGTTACATTTACTAAGATTTTCTGTTACTTTTCTGTTTCTGTTTCTATAGGTTTCCTCCTCAAATTCGTTTCTTAAAAATTCAGACAGGATGAAATAGAAAGACATTATTGAAGAATTGCATTTTAAAAATAAAATCAAGTACTTCAGAGATGATACTTCCCTAAGTACCAGGAAAAATTTTTTTCCATGCTGCATTTATTTTAGTTGAAATTAGATTTTGTTATATTTCACACACACACACATTAAATAATAATTTAAATTAGTAAATATATCAAGAAAAAAATTCTAAGCATTTTGTATTCTTAATTAAAACATAAGTGTATTACTTATAGTGAATATTTGATAGATATTTTAATATTTAAGTAGAAATTTAATGTTTTGTGCACACATTTTGTTTGATTCAATTAAATGCAAAACAAATGGGACTGTTATAAACAATATTAATAATGAAAAAAATTGTAGTTTTATAAATTTATTAATAGCTTGCAGAACATACATTACATTTTTAGGCATTCCTAAAATTTAAAACATTATTCAGAGTTTTAAAATGACATTCTCTATGGTGAAATCAAATTCAATAGCTTCTTTTTTAAAGAGGAATAATTTAATTTCCCTAACATCAGAACACATAAAATGTTTCATAGATTTTTTTGTTGCTTAAATACTCCTTTTTTGACGAAATAACATCTAGATATTTTTGGAGTATAGAGTTTAAAAAAATTAAGGTAACGGATACATAGGAAATTGAAAATTGAAATAGAATTGGTACATTTCTCAGGAGAATCCATCTAATCCAACAAAGATATTCACTTCTTTTCCCTTTGGAATTTTTCACTATACACAGGGAGAAACTCTATTTTTAGAGTTAATAAAAGTTAACTGAATGTGTCCGGAAACGTTAGTTGTAAGTAACAAATGTAATGAGAAAATATCTGGAAGCGTGTTTAAATTACACACGACTAGCAAATAAATATAAATATCCCCTAATAAAAAGAACTAAATCGAAAACAAACCATTTTATATAAATAAATATATATATATATATATATATATATATATATATATATATATATATATATATATATATATATTCATAACTGGCATTTTAAGAAATTTTAACTCCATAAGTGTTATACTAACTATAGTTTAAGATAGAAGTGAAGGTGTTTCACATTTGATTTTTAATTTAGAATTGGTATTTTAATATTGTTTGTCAGTCTAAGAGTTGGCTGTTCTTGTTATACCTTATATACTGGATGTAGAAATTCCTACAAATAATCTGAATTTAACCAGTAAGGATAAGGGCCTACAGGAATACATACGGTTTGTCGTTCCATGATATTGCTTTTCCCATTTATTGTAGTTCCATGACTGTCATGCGAGTATTAAATGTGAAGGTGTTTCACATTTGATTTTTAATTTAGAATTGGTATTTTAATATTGTTTGTCAGTCTAAGAGTTGGCTGTTCTTGTTATACCTTATATACTGGATGTTGAAATTCCTACAAATAAT
This sequence comes from Trichonephila clavipes, assembly GCA_019973935.1. Lineage (NCBI taxonomy): Eukaryota > Metazoa > Arthropoda > Arachnida > Araneae > Nephilidae > Trichonephila > Trichonephila clavipes. The sequence continues at coordinate 2,245,486 of BMAU01012990.1, read as the reverse complement.
CTGAATTTAACCAGTAAGGATAAGGGCCTACAGGAATACATACGGTTTGTCGTTCCATGATATTGATTTTCCCATTTATTGTAGTTCCATGACTGTCATGCGAGTATTAAATCGATTTGTCCAGGAAGATCATTCACAACGTCCTCCATGATCTCAGTGCCCAAGGCCATTAACGCCCCCGAGGAAGGACATGTTGTCCACACGGCAGTGAGAGCCACGACACATCCTCTGAATAAGGAATATGGATCATTTCTACAACAAGTGTCCATGCGGACAGGAGAAACTGACATTTTCCCCATTCTCAGCCATTAAAATTGAGTCACGTGGAATGATATAGCCATATGTGTCATCCAAGCTCACTTCAATTCAATGTCCAGCTGTAATAGAGCTGTTGTTTCTGCCAGAGGCTTCAGATTTGGATACTCAATTATCCATGATTTCTATTTTTCACCATCGCAAAAAGCAAAGATAGATTTAATCTCGATTTTATAACTAACCAAACATGGAATAAATAATCTCTTGCAAGCAAAAAAGCAGAATTATTTTTACTCCAATTTATTACAAGTTCTCTGCGCGAGAAATGTACCAAAAATAAGCCTCTTGTGGAGAGGGAAAGAAGACAATTAAGTTTAATGAAGGAAAATTAAGTTTTCCAGTTTTATAACGAACATTTATATAATTTCTAAATTTAAATCTGTGCGTGGCTTATTTCAGTCAGCATCACTTGTAGATTTATTCCACACATAAATCTCGCACTAAATATAAACTCAATTTCTGTAATGTCTGTCAGTTGTGCGCTTCTGGGAAGTATATCTGATATAAGCACAAGAAAATGCCATTTACTACGTTTATTAATGTACTTGAAAAATTTTACTGAGGGAGCTGTACCAAAGTTTGGTCGAAGAAAATAACTGATAAAACAAAATAGCATTATATAAATTACAAAATGAAAAATCGGTCTTCAAAGGCTATTTTAATTTATAAACGGCTTGCTGTATACATTTCATTCCTTTTAAAACTGTATCTAAATCCAAAAAAATATGGGTTTTTTTCAATATTTAAGGTTACTACTGTTAAATAACAGTTATGATTTTGATTTGATATTTTTATTTTTGATTTAATATATTTTTGTTTCTTTAAAAAGGCTGTGCATGATCTGAAAAATATATAGTTACTAATGAAATTCATAGCACACAAATATTATGTTTTCAAATAAAAATTCTGAAATAATTTAAGTTATTTATTCTCGATTTTTCTGTTCTCAATATGATGCAGTTTACGATTTAAGAAAATGTGCTTCATAATTCGAAAAAAGATTACATCCCAAAATCGTTTTGAATTTACTGATACATTGCATAAAACAAACAAAATTTTTAAGTATTTTTTTAAAAATTGATCTAATATAGACAACGTAAACTGCAATGAATGTATAATATAATGTACAAAAAATATTCTTTTGAGTGAAATGTATAAAATTAATGTAGTTTCTTAAAATACAAAATAAGAACCGACTTTTTCTAAAATTGAAACTATATTAAAATTTGTTTTCGTTTTCAAAATTAGTTAAATAAATATTTTATTGACTAAACCAATGTTTCTCAAACTTTTAATATTTGCGACCCAATATCCAACCATTATTTTCATCGCACTCCCACCCATACCATAGCAATGTTTTGAATTCAATAATACACTAGTAGGCAAAAATTAAGGACGAAGTCGAAAAATTAGCATATCAGCTGAACGAAGAGTCAGAGCGGACAGAAAGACCAATCAGGAGATTAAGTAAGGTGATGTACGGTAGCACATGCGCAGATATGCAGGTAGACGTAATGGGGAGTGTCTGAGTAGTATAAAGCATGTTGTCGGTGTAAGATCAGTATTTCTGGCAAATAGATTGCACGCCGTATAGCAGTTAAAATCACACCGAGTTGCTGCCTCAGCGAGAAATGGCGAATAATCAATCTGTTAGACGACATCTGGATGCTTTTACCCGAGGTCGAATCATTGGGAGGTTGGAGGAAGGCCGCAGTATGACAAGTGTGGCTGCAAAGTTCGGAATTGCTCACAGCATCGTTTCACGACTTTGGAGACAATTTCAAACTACAGGAACAGCTATCCGTGGGTTCAGTAGTGGTCGTCCACGAGGAACCACACCCACAGATGACCGGTACATTGTCTTACAGGCCAGAAGAAACAGGCGGCAGACAGCGGGAGAAATCGCTAGACACACGACACAGGCGACTGGACGACCGATATCGCGTTTTACCGTGGCCAGAAGACTGCACGGTGGTGGTCTGTTTGCGCGACGCCCTGCACGGTGTGTAACTTTAACGCCTGCCCATCGGAGAAGGCATTCTCTGTAGTGCGGGGAACACCGGAATTGGAGAGACAATGAATGGGGACGAGTACTCTTTACAGATGAGAGCAGATTCAGTTTGAGTAGCGATTCTCATCGCATACTCATCTGGAAAGCGGGAAGCCGCAATCATCCCTCGAACATCATTGAAAGGGACAGGTATGGAGGTCGCGGTGTTCTCGTTTGGGGAGGCATCATGCTTGATAGTTGTACAGACCTTCACATCTTCGACGCAGGTTCAGTGTTTTGCACCGAGATTCTTCTTCCATATGTGCTTCTTTTTAGAGGCGCTATGGGTCTGCAGTTCCTTTTCATGGACGACAATGCACCATGTCATCGCACAGTAACTTCCGAACAGCTCTTAGAGAGTGAAGATATTGAACGTATGGATTGGCCGGCACGATCTCCGGATCTCAATCCCATCGAGCATGTATGGGATTTTCTAGGCAGACGCTTGGCAGCTCGTACCTTACCACCAGTAACGATTCAGGAACTTCGATTGGTGCTGCAAGACGAATGGGCAGTAATGCCTCAACAACTCATTGACACCCTCATTCTCAGCATGGGCAGACGCTGTGAAACCTGCCTAGGAGTCAGGGGAGATCATATCCCCTACTAAAGACCGGATGTTTCTTCCTGGACACCCATCACAGGGATGTTTCGGCCTTCAGTCGCATTGCGCTCCATGCTACTTTTTCAATCAAGCTTCTTTTTATCCCTCTGATTTCTCTTTTAGTAAGTGTTGCTTACATTACACATGTCCTTACGTATTGGGGATCTTACAGTATTAAATGTGTTGATTTGGAAAGCTTTTGTACAAAGTTATATTGAAAAAACCGTCTCGTCCTTAATTTTTGCACACCAGTGTATTTTACTTTGAAGTTAAGCCTAGAGTACGACTTTAACCTCCTAAGTGCCACCGCCGTATATAAATGCCTCGCTCAGGTAGTGTGTTAATTGTCTCCGACGTATATATACGTCTTTCCAAAGTACGATATTTTCTGTGTGCACTACTATTCTTAAAATTATTCCGAAGGCTTTGGAATGCAATAAAATGACTATGACAATGATTGGAAGGATTTACATATTTCAGTGAATTTGCTTATTTTTTCCTTTTCTCTCCCTACACATGTCCTTTTCTGTCCCTTAGATCATCCACGTGTTAAACGGTGGCATTGGGGAGGGAATCGCGTAGTTTTTAATCGGCTTGAAAGTGTTAAGTAATAATGGTAATTAACACTTAAAATCCTATAATAAATTAAATAATAAATAAAATTATAAAATAAGTATTAATTTTTTATTTTGATTTTATATATGACAACCCTATGGGGACGGGGGTAATTATTAAACTTCTTCTTAGCTTAGTATTGCTAAATTAATTATAAAATTCCTTGCCCAGTACTGATATATTTATAAGTGTATTGTATCAGTGTAAATGTGTACTTTATTTTTTTATTTGTTTGCTTTCAGTAAATTAATAATTCTTTTAAATAGTCTTTTGTTTTCAAATTTTTACTATGCTCGCGCCCCCTAGGGGGCGCGCCCACAGTTTCAGAAACACTGGACTAAACTGCAAAATATATTAGTTTTCAGTCATTAAACAAGTTTTTAATATAGTTTTATGTATGTTTCTTCAACACAAGACAAATTATCCTACTGATTATTGTATAAATATTGCTGATTATTGTATAATTAAATAAAATTGCATTCAGAAATTTGTAAGCATTTGTAAATGAGACTTTTTTAATCCATGTGGCATGTTTGTTTTGAATATTCATACTTCTTTACGGGTTTTATTTTATTTGCGGAAATTAAATGTAATTTCTCAGCAATTGTATGAAGAATGTACGCATCAATTTATAAATGATGTAACCCCCAAAAAAATTAAGACACAAAATGTCTCTCACATTAAAAAAACAAAACAAAATAAATGCATGTATTCAAATACTTGCGTCTTAACATCGAAACATTCCGTCAAAAAATAAAAACAAATGTGACAGGGTTTTGTTGATGTCCGGAAAGTAAGATTATATTACTCAACATTCAAGGCCATGCAGATATTTGCTACAAGATCGGAGTGATGCTCAGAAACTTCTTCCAGATCATTTAGGAGCAAGAGAATCCATCACGTGTCCACTTTCTCGCATCATCCGAACGATTTTAGATGCAAGTGTGTTCACTCACCGATGCTTCAATGGCGCATGACTACCAAAACGATCGCTATTTACCCTCTAGTGAGCTCAGAGATATTGATGGGATATTTCAGAAGTACTTATGTACAATTTTTCATAGGTCCTTTTCAAGTCAAAACTACTTATGAATCTAAGGACTATGCTTCTTGAAAACTATTCTTGAGATTCAATTCCGTGACTTGAGTTGCAGAGGCATTTTCAAGATTGGGTCACATCATACAGCCTTACAAATAAAAAATATCTTTTATCCAGAGTGTGTATGGGATTTCTGTTCTGAAAGTAATGATGGGAGAATTTTCCCTTCTTTGGTTGAATATGCATCCTTAATGTTAATTCTCTAAATTATATAATAAATAATTAATTCTAAAGCAAGAGTGAACATTAAATCGATTGCAGTTGACCGGTGGACCGCCAATACATTTTGAGCGGACCACCTGAAAATTAGGAGTTTGTAATTATACACCGAAATAATCAAGGTTGGCTCACAGTATGGAGACTAAGTCTTCTACTGACTATAACTAAACACTAACTTTAGATAAAAAAAATGTTTTATTTTATTTTTTTAACTGTTTCATAAGAAATGCATCATTTTATATCAGTATATTTGTGGATGTTATTATTATGTTTATATTTTATGATAATGCTGCTTTAAACGTGGTCAAAAAGTGTAAGCTTATTTTATTGTAATTGTGTAGATAAATACATAATCCGTATTTATTATTAAGTTAAGATAAATATTGTAGACCTTTTTCTTAAAGGTTTTTTTTCTCACGTTTTAAAGCAGTTAGTTGAACTGAAATTTTATATACACGAATGTTTTGGATGATATTACGGTACTTTATTGATAATTAATAAAAATTAATTACCACTTAATGTTGTGATTCTGTCATATGAATAAACATATCTGTATTAATTGTAACTATTTAACAAAAAATAGATAAAATAAAAATTTTCTTTGTTGATCTAAGTAGGAATTGACTTAAAAAAATGTACTTGTTTTTGGAATAACTTCTTGAAAAAAATTTTCAACATTCATTTTTTCTTGCATAATAAAGTAGTTACATATTTATTTGAATACCTTTTTCAAGGCATTATCGCAGATACTTTGTGTTTGTATTACAACTACAAAAACAAACCAGGAAATTGAGTGTTTGATTTGAATTCAACAATATTTTATCTATATTAAAAAGAGGAAAAAAAAGATTTCTGTCAGTTATTTTTGTTTTTTTTTAACTCAAAATGAAGAAAAATATCTCTGACACCTTTAGTAAAAAATAGCAAATTTTGTTTCCTATTTCCCATGAGGCTGTACACTTTTTTCTATGCAGTTCAACTCAGTTGTAACCTATGCTTTCTTACGTATGTGTTTAGAGAAATTTTAAGAATTTTTTATACACATCTTAAAGGTTTTGAAATCTAAAAAATACACGAAATACAATTTGTTTTTGCAAGTTTTGTAATTTTTTTACTTTAATTTTAAATATGCAGAAATAGACAATTATGCATACAAAATATAGCTAAAAAGATCATTTTAGTTTTTATGCATTTTATTTTACGTATCAACTCCTTAAGCAAAAATATTTATAACTTATAAAGTGTAAATTCTTTTTTAAAATGTGTTACAGAACGTACTACTTTGTAACACGTATGATATGTCGATATATTACATGTTGATACACAGTATAAATTTCTACTTTTGACCTAAACTGCTTTTGAAATACGATACTTTTAAATAATTAAAAGTTAAACAATTAAAAATGCTACAAATTTATCTTTATTACCAAAAGAAAGTAGATAAAATACTTAAAAGATATTTCTTTAGTAATCATTAACTAATTCTACTAAGCTCGATGATTAAAATTTTGGTACGTAGAAAAAATACTGATATATTATCTAAAAATTTAGCCTTAATCACAGATAAAATAATAGTTAAAACCAAAAATGTATTTGAATTAAAGTAAGACACATAAAAACGATTTCTTTTTTGGTTTACATAATGCATTGAATTCAATAATGAATTTTAGTCATATTTAAGAAATACTATTTAACTGCTTCACAAAGCTTTTTCTTCAATGTTGTTTCCTTTTTAATCGCTAATATCTACATTAATAGTATATTACAGCAGTGTTTCTCAAACTGGGGGTGCGCCCCTTGGGGGGCGTGATAACCTTACAAGAGAGGCGCGAGCATAACGAAAGAAAAAATTTAAAAATAATTAATTTACTGGAATGAATTAAAACAAAATACTTTCAGGCATATTAAAAAATGCACTTTCACTCAGATATAATTTATAGGCACTCGATATTAAGTCATTAAAAATCAAAACTTCTTCAATACCTAATTAGCTATCTTTGATCCTATAACCAAATAAAAAAAAAACTTTTAGTTTATTTGCTGTAATCCCATGATGAGAGATTTTTTTACTACGCTTTCTTTTTAAGCCTAACATATAAACTTTCAGAGAAAAAACAGATCCCAGACCCAAAATCCAAGAAATTTAGGAACATAAAAAATTCATCACTGTCATTACTTTTGAAATACTGCACATTATAGCTGTAATCTGTATGACCTTCTAAGTTATTGGTACAGTTAGTTATGACCCCTCTCTTACGTGTTTGTTTCTCATTTAGGGAAGTTGTAAGTAATGTTTTTCTCTGTTGCGCTTTTTTCCATGCATAAAAGCGTTTTACACAATTCTTTTAGCAGTAACATGCATATTATCATAAGGAATACAATTTTTACCCGAAAGTGGTCGCGCGGGACACACAGATTACGAAATCATTAATTCTGGCAAAACTGTTTATTTGTTACCAAAGAAAAATTGAAAAGTTCTTGAAAGTAGGTAAGTAAACTTTCTCTTAGTTAAATTATTCACTGGAATCACGATTTGTATCATGTGCAATAAAATAATTATAAAAAAAAAGGATTTGGGTGACTGAATAACCCCGCTCGACCGTATCGAGTGCGCGCCTTCTCCCGGGTTAAAACATGTTGAAGTCTTTTCGCTTTAAATATTAAAAATAATACAATTATTCATTATCGGAAATTTATATTATTGTTCATTATTTAACATCAATTATACATGCTAATTCTGTGAGGTTTAAATTACAATTCGCTTAAAACTAATTATAATTTGAGCAATCATTTAAAAAAAAACATTTTACAGTTTTGTAAACATTGTCGCACACTTGGCATTACTTTCCTTACAATACAGCTATTATATCAATAATGTTTTATTTTCTTATAAATAAACTCCTGCAAAGAGCGGGCACTTCAGCCGGTATATTTTTAATGTATCAGTGCTGCACAGAGTATTTTATAACTAATTAAGTAATGCTAAATTAAGAACAAGTTTAATAAATATTAACACTTTCCACGGGCTTGTCTTGCAAAGCAAAGTTTTTATAAGGGATGTTTATGATAAGAAATTGACCCTCTAAATTATTTTTCTATATTTAGCAGATATTTTTTTTTTTTTGTCTTCTACGCAGCCACCAGATTTTGCAATATGTTGAATTTAAAAATTAGAGAATTGGAAAATTAACATAATAATTATCCTATTATTTTATTTATTTATTTTTGCTTAATAGCAGTATACAAAATTTAATACTTATGTTACTAATTTGTATGATTTATAATTAAGATCGCCTATTGTAGCTTTAGATTTAAAGTGCATTATTATTGCATTCTGTACATTATTAATGGATAAGGGGGGCGATAAAAATTGTGATCGAAAAGGGGGGCGCCAGTACTGAAAGTTTGTGAAGCACTGTATTACAGCATTGCAGTGACAACTACATCGCATTGATGGAATTAATGAGAAAAAAATATAGCTGTGTATATTTTATTCAGTAAATCAAAAGTATTAAGCAAAATTTTATAATTTTAAGCCAAACGAATATAATTTAAGATATTATAATTTTAATTTATATCATTTATATAGATGCACAAATGAACATTTTGTTTAAAATGAAAATTTGCAGAAAAATATTTATTTTTATTTCGAGATATACATACATTTCTAAAAAAAAATCTGTACTAATGTAATGCATAATTTTTTTCCTTTTTTTTTTTGAAAAAAAGTTATAAGTTTAAAAAAACAATTTTAAATTTTCATCTTGTAATGCAATATATATTTTAAAAAAAAACATCATTTAAAACACTATTTTAAAAATGATGTTAATGGATTAGAAATTACATATTTGTAGTCAAACATTTAAATTATATAAGAAATACCTTTTAATTGAAATTATATTTCAATAAAGGTATTTCACACTATGTTTAAAGTGAGGATTATAGTTCTAAGCAAGTTCCGTCAAAAAATGTATGTTTTGTAGCATGGATATTAAATAACTAGAGAAAAGTCACACACAGACACACACGCACACATACACAGGCTTTTGCGAATTTTAAAGGTGTAAATGAGAGATGGTGAAATCCAAATTCGGATGAAAGGAAAATGCTAGATATATATACACAAAATATTAACAATTAAGCGTAATTGAACGATACAGGAGGGAGAAACGGTAGTTCAAACTCTGTATAAATATAAAGTTAGAGAGGGGATATTTTATTTGAAATGTCACTTGAATGTTCGTTGTTTGTCAAAAAATTGCCTTATTCCTCGCACGAGGAGAATCTAAGTTTTAAGAGTAAGATTAAATAGGGACAGAGCATTCTGACATATTGAGTGTTCGGTTGGTCATTCCTTGATATTGTTACTCATACTGATTGGAATCTAATGGCTCTCATGCAAATATATAATTGATAGGTTCAAGAGGTTAAAGAGACCTCGGAAGCGTCCTTTTTTAACAACGTAACGCAAAACCGCTTGCTGTCATTCATGACTAACTACCACAGCACAGAAAATGTTTGACTCCTGTTCTGTTCTGTACGTTTTCCAAATATTCAACTCATTGAAAATATTTGGTTTCGGGTTGTTGAGAAATCGTTTAACGGGTTAGAACCAACCCGTATAATGATTAGCGACTCTGACTGCGGCGCCGTAAGGACTGGGTTCGAATTATGAAGAAGACATCGATGTTTGTAAATGTATAGTGCCTTTGGGGCATGGGGATACTTTAAATATCCGTCGAGCCGCAAGTCCTCTCATGTGGTTGGTGGAAGGGGAAGAGAGACCACCCCCAGGGTGTTCTCCCTCAAAATTATTGTGAAGCCGAGCTAAATCGTTCTGTCACCTGTATGATGCTCAAATCTACGGCTAACGACAGGCGTCACATAGCCCTTTGCCATGATGAATTTCGTGGGCTTTGATCTGACCTTTGCCGATCAGGTGGCATTGGTAACAACAACAACAACAGAACCTATTTAGCTGTTAGAGATGGCAACTGTGTGTACTGATTCCAGATCTTGCATACTTCCACATTGTCAACAAATTTAATTATATTTTCTTTTTAGTATGCTGCATATGTGAAATAAATAAATTATGTTAATTTCTATTCATGCCAGTTTTGCAATTTTAACGTCCAGCAGTCATTATATACAATGATGTAACGGAAAATATTAATATCCTTGCAAGCTCAGATTTTGGGCCTCGAACCCAAATTCGACCTTTGCGCCAGTCAAACTTTTAGACACCCCTTAGGTCAGTGCCCCTTCCCGAAATCCGGGGGTGTACGTCATGACACTTATTATGTACAAACATGCGTATGAGCGTTTCACAACAAAATGAATAATATACGTAACTATAATCATTTTCGAAAACATTAAACATGCATGCACGAGATTACTCCTTTGAAATATTATGTATATAGTATAATATTTTATATATTTTTTTCTATTTTCTAAATTAGAGGAGTATTTAAAATCACTCAAATAAATTCAAGAAGTAAGTTTATTTGTCTAAATGATATTATAGGTGAACTACGAAACTAGATAAGTTCAGAATCTTAAGACGTCATCGTAAATGAAATCTCATAAATATCTAGCCTTCTTCCCGGAAAATGTTACTTCTGTTTAGATCTAAGCTATAATCTATTTTTGTTAATGAGAAAATGCAATCTATTTATATCTATTAACATCTGTTTTCCACTTATTGCTAATTTAATGACTGAGGAAAGCGTAAAGTTATTCTTTGAAGTTTTAAATAACTTTCAGCTAATTCTTTAAATTTCTTCATCTAATATTTTAGATGATGATTAGATGCATTAGCACAGTTATCTAAAATACCCTTATTAGCAAGCTTCATCCTTTGTTAAATATGATTGACATCCAACGAAGCTCTTTGATCATTAGAAACAATCTACACTTCTTTATCCGTTTTGTATATCTAATTAAGCACATGCATCACTTATTAGTACAAAGTGCTTAGAATTGAAAACTACTGAAGCAAAAACATTAGTAGTTTAACCACAAAAGATTATTTAAATACACAGACTTGTACCATCCATGTTTAAATGTTTTTCAAAAAATAATCAATGTAATATTAGTTATTTAGACAGAATATTCTATAAGTAATCGAAGTTATTAAACTGATCGACCTTTGTGATAAGGTAAATTTGTATTTGTGTATTATTAAAAATATTTCATATTTAGTTATTTGGGAATATTTTATTAATTACAGAGAAAAAGCTATAATAAGAAATACATCTTAATGTGAATAATTTTTTTACAAAAAATTTCGATTCAAATAACCTTCTCTGAAAAACGTATAATATTTTATTGCTTGTATTCATTTTTTACTTTTGTAATTATAAACATTTTAGTTGTAATTTGTTTTAAAAAATTAAAAATACGGTATGTTATTAGAAATAAAATTTTTATGTATTTTTCTCTGCATATTACAAATAAGTTTCGTATGAATTAGTGACAGTTAATAATTAAGCAATTAGTAAACACAATTAATATACATTTAATCTTAATAATAATTTAATCTTACTAAATAGTGCAAATATAATTTTAAGTGAATACATTTAAATTCTACAAATAAAACATAAGTAGCAGAAAATTAATTATTATTTCTCATTAAAATAAGTGATAATAAGTAAAAAAAAAATATTTACAATTTCAATAATAAAAAATTTTGTATTCAAATTTAAAGGAATTATACACTTATAATTGAATAAGTTCTACTATTTTCTCTTGAGTCAGATACATTTAGAAGTATCTAGTAATAAAGAATAATCATTTAGATTGTTTAAATTCTACACTGGTGTGCAACACTTAAGCAACAGGTGGGTTTATTGCCATAACTTCACAAAAAATCATCTGAGATACATGAAATTCAGAAATGAGGGAGAGTATTAGGTACGTAAAGAATGGCGAAAGCATCGGTGCTGAAAAAGGAATACAATGCATACGGTATGGAATCAAACAAAAACAAGCTTTATTGAACGCATAGTATCGTGACTTATGATGGTCTATCCAACAGGAAGAACAACAAGCAGATGTTCCTTAATATGGTATATGCCCTTCCCTCACTGCAACGGTTGCTTCGCACCATCTCCGCATACTCAGAACCAGCTGGTGCAATATTTCTTGCGGTAGGAGTGCCTATTCTTCAATAAGCATCTGTTTGAGTTGTTGGGTGTTCTCCGGATGATGTAAGCGTGCTGCAATACGTCTCCCCAAAGCATCCCACACATGTTGGATGGGATTTAAATCTGGGGAGTACGCTGGCAAATCCATTGGGGGTGATATCTTCACTTTCCAGCAGCTCTTCAACAGCAAGAGTCTGATGTGGCCGTGCATTGTCATCCATAAAAATGAAGTCAGGGCCAATGGCACCTCGGAACAGACGCACATGGGGAAGAAGTACCTCCTCACAATAGCGATCCCCGATTACAGATCACTGGCACTTGCAGCGAATATGTTGAATTGCGTCTGCGTCCTTCATTTTATTTTACTGTAGAGTAGCACGCGCCGACATCACGCGTTTTGCGTACGCTCACGTCGCTTCTGACGTTTCGTTCCTGATATTAGCATACGCATGAGTTTCTACTGACTTACGTGTTCACTGTACTGATCTCCAGACCTCCTTTTCTGCAATTTCATGGTTATCTGCTTAATTCTTACATTGTTGCTTAAGTTTTGCACACCAGTATAATTTTTTTTAAGTATAAGTATTCCAATTACATTCTTGGTATTTCATCTTGTCTGGTATTTTTTACATGAAGTGAGTGTGAGTGAAGAAATTAAAATACCTCAAGCTGAATTAAATGGAAGAAAATTTATGTATAATTGGATACATGTAAAAAATACACCGTATGGTGGTAGAATATGAATTTTTTCCATAATTCACCATGGCCATAATTCACCATTTAAATGAAAAAGAAACAGCGCAAAAATGCTCATTTCACCACTTAATGACTTCATTTTCACATTTCTTATCGACTGTTAAGAGCAATTTTTTATGAACGAAGTAATTGAAATAGATTCAGGTTATTTTTACGAGAGTTTTTATAGCAAACATAATGATTTGCTTTCCAGAAAAGGCTTAAATACATGGCCAGTTTTAATGGAAATAAAATATAAAGTGAAAAAAAAACATTTGGTATAAATTAAAATCTGCTGATCTGAAAAAATCCTAGGAGTAATACTGAACCCTCAAGCAATTTCAATCTTATTATAAAGAGATATATGTACTAACGGCAAAAATTAAAGATTTTCTTTCCGACAAGGAATTAACAATCGTCACACATATCAGATTTTGTCTGATATTGCTTAGTCATTTGTTTGTTTATCTTTCGCTATATCGGTCCCCTTCCTTATATTTTAATACTTTTCACTGAATAGTTTTTTTTTTTATTTTACTCAAATAAATATTTAAAATGCACTTTTCTTAGTTTGTAATTTTTCCCTTTTCATTGTTACATAAAATGCTCTTTGCGTTTCAAATTACGTCATATCTCTTTAAAATTTTCACAACTTATGAAGGATGATATAATTCACAAATTTTTGCATTAGTTTTCTAAAACAATTAACGGATCATATTTTGGTTTGTTTTGAATAAATTGAATGTGTAATGATTGGGGAAATATTTCATATAATACAGAACACTTATCTTTTTTTCCATCAAATTTTATTCTGAATTGAAAATCCATGCACAAATATATTTTATTGTAGTTCATCTATGTATAAAATAAAAATTATGCGCATGTATTAAAAATTATTGCGCAAGGATCATTTTTAAAAACAATTTTAAAAAATTATTTTAAAAAAAAACAGTTTATTATATATTTTAAAAATATATATTTAAATTATTACATATATATATAATAATCATTTACTATATTGATTTCATTTTCAGCTAAGTAGGCCAACAATTTAAGAAATTAGTTTTAATGGTCTACCATTCCCTTCTATCAGTAAAACATATTCAAACTGAAGTATAGAGAATTAAGGGACTTTATCTCTTATAATTGAAAGGGAAATTGACTTCAGTATAATTTGTATTTTTAATATTACTTCGTATAGCCTAAGAAATATAGTTATATTTAAAATTGCCTTTTATTGTGATTGTAATACAAACAGTTTCAGTACACGGTGATGGTAAATGCAAATTTGTTTCTTCCATCTACTGAATATGCAGGAACAAAAAAGCGGATCGATTTACTATCATACATATTTTTAATTTAACAAAATAATTAAAAATGTAAAATTCTAGATACAAACGATCATTTAAATTATCTAATGCTCTGTTATCCAATTAAATTTATATAGAAGAAAATCTGACAATAGAGAGAGAGATATAACCACCGTCGAATAAGGAAAGAAGAGAAAGAAGCACATATAACAAAAAGGGCAAAAGTATTTTATGGAGTATTTTTCCTTTCTTTTCATCTATAGCCCGTTATTACTCTTCTAAACAGTGTTGAAATAAAAATCTATAGTCTAGTCATACCTGATGTAACCATCTCAAAAATATTTCCCAAAGTAGACTATCAGTATAATATGTATGATCTCTAATTCTATTGAGTAATTGACCATTTAAGCATGATTTTTATTTCTGAACAACGTCATTATCTATAAGGTTTTCAGTCTCATTGAAAGAAATTGGTATTAATTGTGGAGTAAATGTTTTTTTACAGGGATACTAACTCCCAATATTGGCCTTAAGTTCTAAGTAATAACAATTACTTCTACAAAATCTTATATTTTATAATTGTTCACTTAAATTTTTACAATAAATGATTAAATTTCTATTATTAAGTTTTTTGATACAGGAATCCGTAAATTACTTAACATGAATCCCATGTATGTTTGACCTAATATGTATCTGTATATTATTCAAATTTTTAGAGCTTCTTCATTATAATATTTCTGTTAATTTTCCTGCAGCACACAAAAAACTTAAATGGTTCTTGAAGTATATCACATAATAATGAATGCATCATTATAAGTACGCGTCAGCGAAATGATAAAGTAATCTTTTTCCAATTATAGTTTTTTAAAAAAAAAAAAAAACAATCTAAATGTTAATAAAATATTTTTGGATAAAATAGTTAATCCATGTATTTGAAAAATACCTTACACAAGTCCCATATTAATTTTCATAATATGCATTTCTAACAATTAAAGTAAAAATCTTTAATAAATCTCATGGCATTATAATAGCTTATAATTTTATATTAATTTAAAATTAAAGTAGTTTGCAATTAAAGTATAATTTAATCTGCTATTTATTTCAGTTCAATAGAAACTGTCTTTAGAATTTGTTTTCCTTTAAAAGAGTACTTGAAGAGGCATATGTAATATTTTGCATACCACCCTGGCAGTTATGGTAATAGTGCTTGAAACGATGTTTGTGCTCTAATTAGTTTACAATAACTTAAATCGTTAAATTTGTTTTTTACTGCTTGCTGGGGAAAAACTCTGAAAAATGTTCAATGTAACGATATATTTTAATCATAACATTTTTTTAGAAAATTTCCTTTAAATATACCAGAAATTCCAAGTAATCTTAATTTGAAATATCCTTTCATTTATATGCATAAGAATACATCAATATTTTTTTATTAAAAAATGTAAAAACAGACGACTTATAGCATTATTTCAAATTTCATTTTATGGCTTGTTTGGTAAGTAATTACGACTAAAGGAATGTAATAAAATTAAATAAAGTCTTTCATCAAAATCTTAAAATGTGCATCTTTTAAATGGTTTAAAATAAATGCAGTTAGATTATATTCAACATTTATTTAAAATAAAAATATTTAAAACCTGATTATTTTGAAGAAAAAATATAGAATTTTTGATTTGTAAATATACATGCTTTTATATTCTCTTTTAAAGAATAAAGAGCATTTAAGAAATATTTCTAATTCATTCCTTTTTTTGTATTTGTTTGCTCTTTTTTATTAGAAAAATGTACATTTTAAAAAACTGAAAGGAGTGCATTGTATTAATACAATGTTTCTCAAACTGTGGGGCGCACCCCCTCGGTGGGGGCGAGCATAGCAAAAATAAAAGATTTAAAAAATAACTAATTTACTGGAATGAATTAAAACAAAATACTTTCAGACATAATAAAAATGCACTTTTACTCTGATATAATTTATAGGCGCGTGCGATATTAAGTCTTCAAATATAAAAGCATCTTCAATACCTAATTAGCTATCTTTGATCCTATAACCAAATAAAAAACTTTTATTTGATTTGGATCACATGATGAGAGATTTTTTATTACGTTTTCTTTTTAAACCTAACATACTACTCTTTCAGAGAAAAAACAGATCTCATACCCAGAATCGAAAAAATTTAGGAACATAAAAAATTCATCACTGTGATTATTTTTGAAATACTGCCCATTATAGGTGTAATCTGTTTGACCTTCTAAGTTATTGGTACAGTTAGTTATGACCCTCTCTTATGTGTTTATTTCTCATTTAGGGAAGTTGTAAGTAATTATTTCTCTGTTACGCATTTTTCCATGCAAAATAGTTCTATGATATTTGGAAAACCATGGAGAGCACACTTTGAAGGATTACTTGGCCAAGGCTTATTTTTATTATTCTCAAACATATACAGCATAACGAAAAACGTTTCACGCAATTGCTTTAGCAGTAACATACATATTATCATAATGAATACACTTTTTATCCGGAAGTGTTCGCGCCAGACACAAAGATCACGAAATCGTTATTTCTAGTAAAACTGTTTATTTATTACCAAAGAAAAATTGAAAAGTCCTTGAAAGTAGGAAAGTAAACTTTCTCTTAATTAAATTATTCACTGGAATTACGATTTGTATCGTGTACAATAAAATATTTATATAAAAAAAAAGGATTGGGGTGACTCAAAAACCCCGCTTGACCGTATCGAGTGCGCGCCTTCTCCCGGGTTAAAACATGTTGAAGTCTTTTCGCTTTAAATATTAAAAATAATACAATTACTCTTCATCGGAATTTAATATTATTGTTCATTATTTAACATCAATTATAAATGCTAATTCTGTGAGGTTTAAAATTACAGTTCGCTTAAAATTAATTATAATTTGAGCAATCATTTAAAAAAAATATTTTACATTTTTGTAAACATTGTCACGCACTTGGCTTTACTCTCCTTACAATACAGCTATTATATCAAGAATGTTTTATTTTCTTATAAATGAACTCGTGCAAAGTGCGAACACTTCAGCCGGTATACTTTTAATGTATCAGTGTAGCACAGAGTATTTATATAACTAATTAATTAACACTAAATTAAAAAGAAGTTTAATAAATATTAACGACTTCCATGGGCTTGTCTTGCAAAGCAAAACTTTTATAAGGAATGCTTATGATTAAAAATGGACCCTCTGAGTTATTTTTCTATATTTAACTGATATCTATATTTTGTCTTCTAAGCAGCCACCGCATTTTGTAATATGTTCAATTTAAAGATTAGAGAAAGGAAAAATAACATAATAATTATCCTATTACTTAATTATTTATTTTAAGTTTTTGCTTAAAAGTAGTATACACAATGTAATACTTATGTTATTAATTTGTATGGATTTTAATATTAAGATCGCGTATTGTATCTTTAGCGTCAAAGTGCACTATTATTGCATTCAGTGAATTACTAATGCATAAGGGTGGCGTGATAAAAATTGTGATTGAAAAGGAAGGCGCCAGTACTGAAACTTTGAGAAGCACTGTATTAATAACAACTCTTATTTGAATCTCCGAAAATTCTTGTTTTTAGTAGTTTTGACACTTCTAAGCCCAATTTTAGCATGATATTTCATTCTATGTGAAATAGTTTGAAAAATATGCATTTCCTTATTACTGAAATTAAGGTATTACAGTAATAACACAACTGCTTATTTAAGTGCTCAGTTAAAAAATTCGAAAGCTAGATTTATTCTAATACAGTGTTTCTCAAACTTTGAATACTTGCGACCCAATATTAAATCAAAATTTCCATCGCGCCACCTCTTCCTTTCAATAACAATGTATTGAATTCACTAATAATCTGCATTGATGCTAAAGCTACAATACGACATTAAACTGTTAATTGCCATCGGCGTATATAAATGACTCGCTTACCGAAAACGTTAATTACCCGGGACGTATATAAACGTCTTTCCGAAGTACGATCTTTTATGTGTACTGTGTGCTATCCATAAAATTATTCCCAAAGGCCTTGAAATGTAATGAAATGACCTTGACAGTGTTTATAAAGGATTTACTCATATGTATATATATATATATATATATATATTTGCATTATATATCAAAAACAATCAAATAATAGATAATGAACATAACAAAAAATAGCGTAATAAAAAAGATAAAAGCTAAACATGGAGATCAAAATTATAGAAAAAATAAAAAAAAATATCCAAGAAACTACAAAAAACTAGAATGGCCCAACCTTCCCTATTGCAACTTGAGTCAGAAAGCAATTTCGGTTTTAAATCATTATACTTGGACCGAATAAGATATTGGGGTTAAATTAGTTTGTACATAATATAAGTGAACGCCAACCTTCCCACACATTTGCAACTCGTTGTAGGAAAAACCAAATAAAATAAAATAAACAAAAATTCAGATCAAAAATAAAAACTCAAAAAGTTCATGATAAAACCAATCACTACTATTATGTAACAAACTCTCCCAAACTCTTAATGCAGAAAAATCATAAAAACAATTACGTAAAAAAGTAGGAAAAATATATATATAATCCTAAAAAACCGAATTACATAAGAAAAGTTTTTTTAAAAAATAATTTAACAAAATTTCTTTACTCACAGAGCTTTTACAAAGAGAATCAAGCGTCTTGACATAATTGAAAATCAATTATTCACCAAGTTAATATATATATATATACATATATATATATATGTATTTCAGAGGATTTGCTAATTAATTCCTTCCCCAATACATCACATACGTGTGCCTACGTAGAAACTGCCGGCATTGGGGAACAAACCGTGTAAGGTTTTATTTGCAGTTAAGGGATTAATTATAAACCGTACAAATTATGAAGATAAATTTTAAATTTTTATATAATTGTATAAACGACAGGCCCATGAGGTCACTGGTAATTATTAAACTTGTTCTAATAATATTGTTTCATTAATTATGAAATACATTGCGTGCAGTACTGATGGATTTATAAGTTTATTATATCAGTGTAAATGTGTATTTTATTTTTTATTATGTCAGAATGTATTGTTTGTTTTCTTTCAGTAAATTAATAGTGTTTTTTAAATAATCTTTTGTTTACGACTTTTCAATATGCTCGCACCCCGCTTGTAAAGTTATCCCTTATCCCTAGAAGAGCGCGCTCCACAGTTTGAGAAACGTTGTTCTAGTAATTTAAAAAAAAAATAAGTCAATTCCTGCATAGATCAACAAAGAAAAATTTTATTTTAGTTACTTTCAATTAAGTAGTTATAATTAATGTAAATATGTATATACACTGCTCAAAACAATTAGGGGAGCACATGATTTTAACAAAAGTAAGCAAAGATGTATACCAATAAGTAACATAAAATGAATCATCCGTAATGTAAAGACTACCAGGAAACGGAAAAAGAAAACTTTATATGCAAATCAAAGTTCATGACGTCAAAAACGAGAAAAACCATTGAGATAAGGGCAAAATCGGGATGTTGCAAAAACGTCTGTTTTATTGCCGTAACTGTGAAATTCGATTGCGCACTATTTTTCATTTTAAATTTAATTAATGAAATATCTGAAAACGTGTTTTCATCGGAATGTCATGGCATGGCGTGTTATAGGCAGACTGTAATCCGGGCAAACACAACGTATTGTCGTGGACACTGTTGGAGTCACCAGAAGTGTTGTTGCAAGGATGTGGAATCGATTCAAAGAAACAGGAAATGTTAGACGTCGACCAGGGGCAGGTCGGCCACGTGCCACTACATCAAGTTATGACCGGTATATACAGTTAACAGCCCGTCGAAACAGAACAGAGAATGCTACGCAGCTGCATATATATAGTTGCTCTTGGCATACAGGACGAAATATGTCGAGCCAAACAGCACGTAATCGGCTTCATGATATAGGGCTCTATGCACGTATAATGGTCTGCATTCCGTTATTATATACCACGTGCGGCCCGATATTAAGATGGGCTGCTGAACATCGAGATTATAGCAACATGATTGGAGCTAAGTGCTGTTTACAGACGAGTCCCAATTCAGTCTAATATTGACACCCGACGTTTTCTTGCAATGTAGGGACAGGGGGCACTCGAAAATAAACCCGCATTCGTTCGTGAATAATAGACAATACAGAAGAGCTAGTTGGATGGTATTCCATTGATTTATCAGCATAGGCGGACGTACGGACCTGCATATCATTCGGAATGGCACTTTGACGGGCCGAAAATGCATAGATTTTGATACTTCGACCTTATGTCATCCCTTTTTTTGTAATGGTTCCTTTGTTTTCAGGATGATAATGCCCGACCGCAAGAGCTCGTCTGGTGGAGTACATGCTTGAAGCTGAAACAATTTACAGCGTATGGAATGGCTATGTTCTCTGACCTGAATGAATCGAGCATGTTTGGGATATTGATCGAACGAATTATTTTTGCGAGAAATGCCGCCTGCTACTGTTCGAACTTGGATTATTAACTTCTTGAGGGATGGAACTTATTCCCCAAAGTATGATCGATAACCTCATCGCATCCATGGCAAAACAAATGTGCAGCTAGATGTATTAGCTGTATATTAAGGATTTGACCACACGCCCTATTAAAACTCATGATCATGTCTAAACAGTACCTTTTTTATCGTTTGCATCAAAGTGCCAAATTGTTGCCCTAAATCATCTTTTCATGTTTTTTTAACTATATTTTCAAATAATTAAAGCTTAATTCCAAATTTTTTAAATCTTTTTTCTGTATTGCGCATTGATATCGCTGTAACTATGCATTGTATGCCAATTTACAATGGCTTTTATTGATACGGTTTTCTTCACTTTTGCTTGCTCCCTAATTGTTTTGAGCAGTGTACATTAATTCACAATATCTAATTGACAAAATTATTAAATAGATGGCGCAACATTCTTATTGTTTTCTAAAAAAAAAAATGTTGGACTATTTAGTTTTTCTTTTTATATTTACATTTAATTATTGTAATAAAATAGCATATTAAAAATAAGTCACTTTCTCAGAAATTAGGCCATCCCTGGTGATATTCGAACCCACGACCTTTGGGTCAGATATCTTATCAGAACTAACCATTTTATATCGTAAAAATTTTACCGTTTTCCTTTCTATATATGCTGTTGGACTATTATTTTTGATTGTTACTATTTATTCATTTTTTAGGTTTAATTAATGAGTTGATATTTGAAAAAAGCTGTACTATCATCAATGTCATTTTTTACTACAAATTTAAAAAATGCATTTGAACTTTCAATGGATGAATAGAAAGGTTTTGCTAACGATTGAAAATTACAGGTATATATATATATCGCAGTTCAAAACTTTTTAATCGTTAATAAAATCCTGGTCTATTCATCCATTGAATTTGTCTTTATATTATGTGCCTCCTTATATATTTTTAGTTATCTTATATATAACTATATATTTATTTTTATATTTTTGTTTATATATTTGTATATATGTATATATATATATAAATTTATATATATATGTATATATATATATATTATATATATTGAAAAAATTATATTGGATTATATATATATATGTACACTGGTGTGCAAAAATTAAGGATATACGGTTTTTTCAATATAATATTGTACAAAAGCTTTCCAGATCAACATTATATATATATATATATATATATATATATTAATACTGCAAGATCCTGCAATACGTAATTACATTCATAATTTATACAAAACTTTATTAAAGCAATGTAATAAAGCTATAATTAAAAATAGTAAAAGATTAGAGATTTTTAATAATGAAAAATTTATTCAGTTCATAGTTATGACTTTGAAGGCCTTTTCAATTCCATTGATTTATATGATATTATTAAAGTAATTTTTTAGAAAACCATCAGTATGTATAACATTAATATTAATTTTAACAAATTTAAAGCTCTCATGACTTTGTCTTAAAGAAAATTACATCAATTTTTTAATGGTTCTTTATATAACCAAGAGAAAGGACTCAAACAAGGGGGCCCAGCTAGTAATTCGTTTGGCTAATCTTTAGCTTACATTTTTATGAATATAATTATATTCTTAATAATGACTACTACATTTTTAGATATATTGATGATTTAATTATTTTTGGTAAAAGTGATAATTTAAATCCTATTATTAATTTTTATCCGTCGTACTTAAACTTAGTTAAAATTAATAATCGTCCAATCAAAACAAATTACCTAGATGTATCACTGTATATTAAGGATTTGAAACTACGTTGTAATATCTACGTTGTAATATTTATGATAAAAGAGATGCGTTTAATTTTAATATCATCAAAGTGGCTTACTGGAATTCTAATTTTTCAATATCTATATATAGAAATATTATTTTTAACTATATTTATCGCAATAATGTATTAGTTAGATGATAAAGCTAATATTTTTAAATCTTAAAAAAATTATTTACTGTATTGAACATGGATACCCTGCTAACTTTCTTTTGTAATTATATTTATAATGGTTTTTTATGATACATTTTGTATTACTGTAATTATTTACTGTTATTATGTTTTTGAACGCTTTTTTAAATTTAGACAATATCTAATTTATTCTACAATTATTAAATAGATGGCGCAACATGCAGTCTTTTTTTTAAAAAATTAATATATATTTTTGGTCTTTTATATTTTACGCTAATTTTGTATAATTATTATTTTTATGATTTTTAAAAAAGTATCTGCCGCCTATTATATATATATATATATATATATATATAATTTCGGCCATCTCGTATATCGTATCGCAATTAATCGTTTCTTATATCGTATCGCAATTAATTTTATGCGGTTCTGAAATCTCCCAAGTTGGCGTGAAACACGTTACTGCACTCTGGCCATCGTTTTAACTCCGATTTTGTAGGTTATGTTTATGTTCCTATGTTATTTAGTTTAATGATTTTTAATATTTAAATTATACATATATAACTTATTTCGCCATTTCCTCTTGGTACATAGTATGACAAATTACAGGTGAAGGTTGGCGCCGCAAAAATTGTTTAAACCTGCAATCCTGGTTCTAAGGCCGACAACATGTCTTTATACTATGTGCCTCCTTCCTACTTTTAGTTATCTTAGGTATATAACTATATGTTTATTTTATATTTTGTTTTATATTTGTGTATCTGTATATATATGCTATATGATTATATATTGAAAAAAATTTTATATTGGATTTGCATACCATATATATATATATAAAGGGTGTTTTTATAGGTATAGAACTTTAAATTGCAATAAAACAACGATGTATTATTCGATTGACATGAATTTTTTTTTATTCGAAAGATAATCTTGTGGCATTACATTTTAAATATGATTTCTGGCATACGACTGCCACAGCTGGCTCGGATGTAGTCCAATCTGGGCATCCAATTTTCGATGACTTTTTCCAGCATTTGTGGCCGTATATAGGCAATAACACGGCGAATGTTGTGTTCCAAATGGTCAAGCGTTTGTGGCTTATCCTCATAGACCAATGACTTTACATAGCCCCACAAAAAATAGTCAAGCGGTGTTAAATCGCAAGATCTTTGAGGCCAATTCACAGCTACAAAACGTGAAATTAGGCGGTCACCAAACGTGTCTTTCAATAAATCGATTGTGGCACGAGCTGTGTGTCATGTTACGCCGTCTTGTTGAAACCACAGCTCCTGGACATCATCATTGTTCAATTCAGGAATGAAAAAGGTAGTAATCATGGCTGTATACCGATCACCATTGACTGTAACGTTGTGGCCTTCATCGTTTTTGAAGAAGTGGTCCGCCAGCCCATAAAGCGCACCAAACAGTCAGTTTTTCTGGATGTAACGGTGTCTCGACATACACTTGTGGATTAGCTTCTCTCCAAATGCGGCAGTTTTGTTTGTTGACGTAGCCATTCAACCAGAAGTGCGCTTCATCGCTAAACAAAATTCGATTATGAAAATCGGTAACAACGGCAATCTCGTTTTGGGCCCATTCGACGAATCTACGCCTTGCTTGATGATCGTTTTGATGAATTGCCAAACCAAACTGAGAATAAATCACTTGACAGCTGTTAAATCGGTCGCCATCTTGGAAAGTAACGCCAACTTAAACTTCTATACCTGGAAAAATAACACTATATATATTATATATATATATAATAATAGTAGGAATCGAAATTTTAACATAATTATTATTGGACAATTATAGTTATCACCTTGATAATAATTATTAATCTTAGAAATTATTTTATGGACAATGAAATTGAGAAATTATTACTTGACTTTATTTCTTTATGCGATTTTTCTAAAAAACGAGTAATTCTTTAGAACCTATTATGTCCGGAATGTATAATGTTCTATTTTGATAAAATCTTTAAAAGCGGGAGAGAAAATACGAGAAACATTTTTTTAACCCCTGAGCCGTCCATATTCTAAGTGATTTGAATATCAAAATTAAGTTTTAACCTTTAGAAAGGAGTATTTTATGTATTAAGTAATATTCAATTCACTAAAAGTATTAAAATATTGCAACGGAAATTTTAATTTTTGTTCATCAGCTGCTTAAACAATCTTAGCGACAAATTTTGTAGTTAAGTAGCTGTATTGTACCACAAAAATATAAGTGTCTAAGATATTATTTGACTGAAAAGCGTTAAAACGTTCTTTTTAACCTACATAAGTATAATGCAGGAAAGAAACATTAAAATAAAACATTTAATAATGAACGGGCATACTACATTTGACATGGGGGGAATTGTAATAAAAAAAATTGTGTGATTATTCTACCTATGCTATTCTAGATTTATAACTTTCGTTTATTTACTTCTTTTTAGAAGTAAATTGATGTAATTGATGGATAATACAGAATATAATATGATTTATTCCGAAAGAATATGCTTGTTCATTTTGTAGATTTTTTTCTGCATTTGAAAACTATTAACCACGTAGCCATTGAAATTGCGCTTATATATATATATATATATATATATATATATATATATATATATATATATATATATATATATATATATAATTTTACATCTATTAAATCCACAATAAGTAGTTTTTCTGATTCATGTATTTACTTTTAAAATAAACTTTGAAAGAGCATGTCGCTCTAATTTACATTCACGTAAAAAGTTTTGACATTCACTCTAAGGTCTTTAAAAACCTTTTCTAGCACATTACGTTTTGAATGTTTTCAATGATAAACGAGACTTTTACAAAATTAACTGTGCTTGTGTTAAATGAAAAAATAAACATTAAGGTATGTCTTTAGAAAATTAATCTAGTAGCTAATTTATACCATCTGTCGCTTTTGGCTTACAACACTAAAATTTCCCTTTGGGCATTGAAAAGTTTTTCTGACAGCTTTTATATTTTCAAAAAATAATCTGCTGTAAATAATTTTTTTACCACGATGCTGTACACAGCTAGTTTTAAATTATATTACAGTTTTTTGATGAAAAATCCATTATGGTTCGCTGTTATGTATTTAATTAATTTTCTTGATACTGAACGGAAATTGACATGTTTATGGAAATAACTATTTTAATTTAGGGAGATTATAGGCGTAAAAGTCAAAATACTTAACTGTTTTTATTAATTTATTCAAAAAGGAAAAATCAGGAATTTATTGTGTAATGTTCACAATATTCTCGTTTTAGAATGAATTTTAATGAAACGAATGTAAAAAGATGAATTAACTAAAATAGAACTAATTTATGAGACTAATTATATAAAAGTTGGAATTACCATATGGTGTTACACCACCGTAAGTAAAATCATTAGTTTAATAAGAGTTAAAAGTTTTAGACAGTAATGAGAGCTAAAAATTCTAAAATAAATAAAAGACACGGAACAAAAGAAATTATTATAATTACAGAAAAAAATAAATTGATTCTTACAAAAATGAATTAGAAATGAAAAGGTTCTTCTTACTAAGATAATTAAAGTCATAATGGGATACTAATAATAGGTATTCTGTATCAAAATATCCTATAGGATTCAGTTCTTCATTTTCAACTTTATTTAAAACTATTATGTGAACTTTTTATAAGAGTTGTTTTGCTAAATAAATCCGAATTGTATTGGAATTACTCAATTGCTATATTTTGAAATATCATTAAGATGTTGCATAAAGTCACAAATACACACAAACATTTTGGTAAGAATTTATTGAAAATTACAAAAATTTTAGACTTATATTAATACATGATTAAAATTCTCAAAAAAAAGAAAAGAAAAGAAAATAGATTTCTTTCCGTACTAAACTAAATAAAGACTCGGTACGAATATAACATATGATTAAACATAACACACGGCATTTTCTACAATCGACTGATCCAGCATTATGTAGTGCAACACTCTTGAAGGTAATTAAAACTTGTTCTCTTTAACGGAGAATACTCGGAAATTTCCAATTTTCATGAAGGCGCTTATTAGCTTTTCACGGTACTTTTGGCTCATTTCGCATGTTCTACTTCCTTTTGTGTCTAACGGGGAATTACTATTCAAACTTTTCAACTCCTCCAGTTAAAGTTTGCACTCATTGTTAAATCAAGTTTCTAAGAGTCACTTTTGATTTTGTTTGTTTAAGCCGTGGAATACACTTCATATATAAAATCAATCATCCAATTGTTTTAAACTTAATCTTTTAAAATTTCCAGAAGAGGAATTCCATTGAAATAAGTAGTGATTCAATTTGAAGCTTTAGCTACCTGTACAGATGAAAACTTAATTTTTTTTTCATATTATATTGTTTCTCAAAACATATTATTTTAATGTATTTAGTGTGATATATTAGGATCCAAAGGCATCTGCAATAATATACCTTATGATTCGAATTATATTTTTAATTTCTTTTTGCTGCATGACATATATTTTTGTCTGCAGAAATGCTTCTTTATTGTCCATTAAAATATTAAGACATTTTTAATCTACTTTAACACAATTATTTTAGAAAAATTTAACACATTTTGTGTATAGTTTTTTTAGACATGAAATGTTTTAAATATTTTTTTAGGAATTCATATGACATTTTTTAAAATTTCTTTTTTGTAAAATTATATCGAACTTAACATAGAATTTCTGTATAATTGTGAAACATTATCTTATGTCAAATATGTCCTTATATACAGTAAAAAAACTCATCTTGGGAATTTTCTTTATCAGGAAATCATTTTTGCAGCTAACAATTTTTAAATACAAATGTATAATTTGAATTGGAATTTTGAAATGCGTATTAAAAATACAATGAATTTAGTTCAATGCTCTACTAAGTGTATGTAAGCGAAATTTTTTTATCGGAAATCAATAATCGAATATTTTTCATACAAAGAATAAAAGCTACTCAAAATTGCTCAGCGAAAAAAAAGAATCAATTTATAAATAGCCGATGTAACAAAAAAAACATCTTTTTTAATTGATGAATTTTACAGAATATTTTTTTTCTTCAATTGGTTTTTCAACAACAGTTTGAAGTTGAATTTTCTTTTTCTAAAAATTCGTTATTTTGATCCGTATTAGAACAACATAAAGCAGTTTTATATTTCATGCGGCATTTTGGTCCCCCGAAATTGAATTTTATTGAAAAAAGAGCAAATGGAATTTTCTTCCACATATAAGTCGCACAAAAGCACTCAAATACTACCGAAGATTTCAGTGACAATATGATCACAAAATGTGCATTTCACGATGTAAAACACTCCATCTAAGATCCGCACCTAGCGATAACATCTTAAAATCTTGTACAGTCAATGAACTTGGACTTAAGAGGTCACAGGGGTGTTAATCTTCTATTTTTTCGAATTTTCGAAAAAAATATATGTTGTTCCTCATTTTCTTTGAACATTTTGATACCAACCACGTGATAGTACTACAAAAACTTCGAAAGTTATTCGAAAAATTCCAAACAGCAATTTAGTAATAACAATGTTTAAATGGCTACATGCCACACCCACTTTTTCTTGATTTCCGCATACGTTTTATTTTTCTGTTTTTAAAAAGCCTCATGAAATACTTTAAACACTTGCTTAATTGAGAAGGAAGCTTGCAACTCAACACACTCTTTTTAATGTGTTTTGATTCTGTTTTGCAAAAAATGCTAGCACGTTGTTTGCAATAACTTATCGAAATTCAAAACAGCGTTGTTTAAAACCGTTTATCAAAATTGAAAACAATTAAAAAATTCTCGATTGAAATGGAAAATACTCTTCGTAGACCTTCAAGTAATTGTCCTAAAAAAAGAAGATTTAGAGGGAACCAAATCATGAAGGTATGTTCTCATACATATGTTGCAGAAAGGAGAGATAAAATGTGTGCTTCTCCAGTAATAAAATCTCAGGATATCAGACTTCATTAAAGTCAAATCTTGTTAAGGTAAGTGAAAACTCTTCAAAGGATATCGTATTTTTGATTTTATTTCAACTTTTAGCTCTATTTTATCAGTATCATGTTGTTTAAAATGTCATAAACCATTAACAATTAATGAAAAGTCCACTCGTGTTTATGTTCGAATTTTGAAATACGTTGTAAAAACTGGGAGTGTTTGTACTTTTTCAAGCTGTGAAAACACTTGGAATAAAAATAATGCTCCAGAAATTAACAGAAGATCTATTTTAGCAATGAGATGCTAGGCCAAGGTTTAGAGTCATTAAAAACCTTTTGTGCTGTAATGAGTCTTCCCTAATCCTGTTGAACAAAAAAAATCACATGATGTTATTAATAATAAACTTTCACGTGTTATGAAGGAAGTCGCTGAAGAAAGCATGAAAATGGCAGCTGTCGAAGAATATTCTCGTCACCTGATAACCTTTAACGGTAAGTGGTGATGGTACCTGGAAGACTAGAGGACATTCATCGTTGATTGAGTATGTACTGTGTAATAGGGGCCGAAACAGGTAAGGTTTTGATAGGGAAGTAAGTTGTCCCTCATTTTGCAAAGGATGCGACAGTTATAAAGGGGTAAAATTTGGTATCAAGTACACAAAATGGCAAAGAGCACATAAGATTTCATGTAGAAAAAATTATTCTGGCTCTGCTGGTAAGATGGAGGTTGACGGGATGTGGAGGATTTTTAATCGATCGCGAAAAGCTTCACAACCTGAAATATTCGAACTACAGGAGATGGCGACACAAAAACATTTTCAATGCCCTTTCTTGAAACACAAGCCATACGGCGATGACTATCTGGTTCAGAAAATAGAATGTGTAGGCCATGCAAAAGAGAATGGGTACAAGACTTATGAAGCTTAAATTAGTATATAGTAAAAAGGAATTATCTGATGGTAAAACTATTGGCGGTAAAGGTAGGTTAACAGATAGTTTAATTGATAAACTTGCGCATTACTATGGTAATGCTATTCGATGCACCTACTAGTGTAAAGGAAATGCGGAAAGCCATTTGGGCTGTTTGGGGTCATTCTTGCAGCACTGATGATGAACCGATGCACTGGTTTTGTCCTACAAATCCAAATACATGGTGTAAGTATAATGCCGCAATTAATAATAATTTACAAAAAGTATAAACACAAACCCTCAGTTGCTAAAGCTGTTCGAGATGTAATTAAGCCTGTATTTGCAGACTTATCTCATCCGGCACCCCTGAAGAAATGTTTAGGAGGTAAGACACAGAATCCCAATGAAAGTTTAAATTCATTAATTTGGAAGTTTTGTCCTAAGACGATTGGTTCTAGGCTTCAGATTGCAGAGATTGCTGCAAATCTAGAAACCAGTGTTTTTAATGATGGAAATCAAATACTTATTACTATTTTAGAGAAATTTGGCTTGGAAATTAACAGAAATGTTTGTGTGCCCTGGCTGAACGTGACAATCGTCGAATCTTTACGTCAAGACAGAGGTTGTTAGAGTCATCTTTTGAAGCTCGCAGAGCCAAGAAAATTAAAAGAGTAAAGAAATTGAGCTGTTTCAGAACAGGCAGGCATGTCTTATTATTCTGGAGAATTTTAGCGTGTAAGTTTTAAGATTTATTTTCAAATTCAATTTTAAAACTTTAAAGCCCTTTTTCTCAGTTTGTGTTTTTTTCAATTACGCGCATTGCGTTTCAAAACTATCATACTTTTGATGTATAAAACTTTACAGAATTATAAATTCTATCATAATCTTCAAATCCTAGCTATTTACAGCATTATAAATTTTTAATTTTTTGAAATATTTCAACAAAAAAAAAATTGAATTTTTAAAAAAATTAAAAAAAAACGTGTATTTTTTTATTTTTAAAAATATTATTTTTAATTTTATTTTATAAGATAAGCTAGCATGTAATAAGGATATATTTGACTTTATAAATCAACTTATTGCTAGTAATTAGAATTATTATTGCAGAAAATATCATGCGCGTCGTAAAACTCACTATTTGTTTCTTACAAAAATTTTTCTTATTTTTATGTGCTTATTATTTTTAAAATTATGATTATATTTTAGATATTTTATACTTTTTTGAAACTTTATTCCTTTATAAAAAATGTGTAAAAGAATCAAATTATTTCATTTTAATCTCAAAGAATTATTTCTAGTCGAAAATTGTTTGTATTTTGTGCTCTCGAAACATTTTCAACACCCCTGTGACCCCTTAATCTTTTCCGAACAACTTGACGCGATAAGGGATAATGCATCCTTGTCATACTGCCTGGAAATGGATTAGAGCTAAACAGTTTCTGCATTCTTGTGATGTTTATGAAATGTGACACATCATTAAATTTCTCATTATATAGTTTCAGATTGAGAATATTATTTTCAGAAGAAATAAGGAAGACAATAAATCTAAAATAAACCGAATTTAAAAATAAAACATAATAATTACAAAAAAACTTATAAGATATGTCAAAATAAGAAACAAATAATTATAAAAGTTAAAATATATATATAAAGTAAAATAATACGTGCAGATAATACCTGGCTTGAAATAATATTAATATAATTTGAATTCACGCTATTATTCAAGGAAATGTATATACCTATATACATACACTGGTGTGCAAAAATTAAGGACGAGACGGTTTTTTCAATATAACTTTGTACAAAAGCTTTCCAAATCAACACATTTAATACCGTAAGATCCCCAATACGTAAGAAGATGTGTAATATGTAAGCAACACTTACTAAAAGAGAAATCAGAGGGATAAAAAGAAGCTTGATTGAAAAAGTAGCAAGGAGGGCAATGCGACTGAAGGCCGAAACATCCCTGTGATGGGTGTCCAGCAAGAAACATCCGGTCTTTAGTAGAGGATATGATCTCCTTTGACTGCTAGGCAGGTTTCACAGCGTCTGCCCATGCTGAGAATGAGGGTGTCAATGAGTTGTTGAGGCATTGCTGCCC
This sequence comes from Trichonephila clavipes, assembly GCA_019973935.1. NCBI lineage: Eukaryota > Metazoa > Arthropoda > Arachnida > Araneae > Nephilidae > Trichonephila > Trichonephila clavipes. Next base: position 2,214,034 of record BMAU01012990.1, on the reverse strand, counting down.
ATTCGTCTTGCAGCGCCAATCGAAGCTCCCCAATCGTTACTGGTGGTAAGGTACGAGCTGCCAAGCGTCTGCCTAGAAAATACCATACATGCTCGATGGGATTGAGATCCGGAGATCGTCCCGGCCAATCCATACGTTCAATATCCTCACTCTCTAAGAGCTGTTCGGCAGCTACTGTGCGATGACATGGTGCATTGTCGTCCATCAAAAGGAACTGCAGACCCATAGCGCCTCTAAAAAGACGCACATATGGAAGAAGAATCTCGTTACAATAACGGGTCCCGTTGACTGAACCTGCGTCGAAGATGTGAAGACCTGTACGACTACCAAGTATGATGCCTCCCCAAACCAGAACACCGCGACATCCATACCTGTCCCTTTCAATGATGTTCGAGGGATGATTGCGGCTTCCCCGCTCTCTCCAGATGAGAATCTCTACTCAAACTGAATCTGCTCTCATCTGTAAAGAGTACTCGTCCCCATTCATTGTCTCTCCAATTCCGGTGTTCCCGGCACCACAGAGAAAGCCTTCTCCGATGGGCAGGCGTTAAAGGTACACACCGTAAAGGGCGTCGGGCAAACAGACCGCCACCGTGCAGTCTTCTGGCCACGGTAAAACGCGATATGGGTCGTCCAGTCGCCTGTGTCGTGTGTCTAGCGATTTCTCCCGCTGTCTGCCGCCTGTTTCTTCTGGCCTGTAAGACAATGTACCGGTCATTTGCGTGTGTAGTCCCTCGGGGATTCCCACTACTGAACCCTCGGATAGCTGTTCCTGTAGTTTGAAATTGTCTCCAAAGTCGTGAAACGATGCTGTGAGCAATTCCGAACTTTGCAGCCACACTTGTCACACTGCGGCCTTCCTCCAACTTCCCAATGATTCGACCTCGGGTAAAAGCATCCAGATGTCGTCTAACAGATTGATTATTCTTCATTTCTCGCTGAGGCAGCAACTCGGTGTGATTTTAACTGCTATACGGCGTGCAATCTCTTTGCCAGAAATACTGATCTTACACCGACAACATGCTTTATACTACTCAGACACTCCCCCATTACGTCTACCTGCATATCTGCGCATGTGCTACCGTACATCACCTTACTTAATCTCCTGATTGGTCTTTCTGTCCGTTCTGCCTCTTCGTTCAGCTGATATGCTAATTTTTCGACTTCGTCCTTAATTTTTGCACACCAGTGTATATATATATATAGTTTAATAAAGCAAAATAAATATAAACATAGTTAATATCCTACAAAAAAAGGAATAAATAAATAATGTATCTGATAAGCAAGAACAATAAACCTTCATAAGTAAACTTAACGTCAATTGACCAAAATGGAAAATTACTATGTTTAAAAGAGCTGTCACTGACTTAGGACGGTGAAGTAGGGTTAGTCTTGTTCTGTATGAAACCAAGCTTTCTTTTCATCAGAATATTTCTACATAATAGTATAAGAAATAAATGTGAAAAAAAAACCAAATTTGAAAGTAATTTGTATCAACTCCAGTGGATAATGTTATATTGTATACCATCACTAATGAAGAGTAACTTTAAGATAATTAAGTTAGTAGCAGCTATTTCTTGTTAAGTAGGTAAATTAATTAACTAAGGGCAGTTTCAAGGCTTTGAATTGTCAGAACGAAAATGAATGAAAAAAATTCCTCTCATTAGAACTGGATATATATATATATTCTTAAAGTGTCATATCGTAATTATAATATAACAATTTTTATATACAGAAATATTATTTTTAACTATACTTATCGAAATGATTGATTGGCCAGCGATAAATCTAATATTTTTTTTTTAAAAAAATAATAACTTTATTAGACATTGTATTTATTATGGATATCCTGCTCATTTTCTTTACAATTATATAATTAATACTTTTCAGTGAAATGACAAAATATATTTATATTTACATTGAATGATTTTTTGAATTACTTATACGGTTATTTAACATGTTTAAAAATATCATAATACTTTATTTTGTTTTATTATTATTCTGTATGTTTATATGTGGGAAATCCTTTTAATTTTCAATAATTTGAAAATCAATATTTAAAGTTTTTAAATATATATATAAATTTACTTTTATTTTATCATAATTTACTAATTTTACTTTTATGCAGTACTGCTAATACTGCCTTTGTGTTTGGTGGGAAATATCATGATTCTCTGAGTTCACGAAGTAACTTTTATCTTCTAGTTTTATTACATCGATTTTAACTCTATACTATTAAACATTGATAGTCTATTAAATTTTATGCTCATATATTAATAGTATTGTGAATTTTAAGTGTAATAATTACATATCTATAGCATTTCTCCCTTTCCCTATAACCCAGTGCATAGGAAAATTAAAGATGTAGGTTGACTAGTCACAAAATTGTGTTTAAACACCTGCAATTTTGGTTCCTACTGACTTGGTTGTACTAGTGTAGCTAATATTTCTTACTGTCTTGACTAGTTATGCTTAGGTTTATAACAATTTGTTTATATTATTACGGATTATATATATATATATATATATATATATATATATATATAATATCACAATTGATAATTGTGATTGATTTTATATATTTAAATATATATATATATACATACTAGCTGGTATACCCGTTCTTCGCACGGGTGAACTGAATTAATACACAAATTAAACAACACAGATTGAAGGATAAAGAAGATTTTAATGAGTTAATTTTACGGGAATTGCAAGTTAAACAAAAAAAAGCTTTTTGCATATCTCAGCTAAACAAAAAAAAAGAAAGAAAAGAAACACATTTGTTAAATTTTAAGTATGTAGATCTAATAGCTGATCAAAAGGATTTTTTTTATTTATAATTCCCCGTAACACTCTTGAGGGTCGATTTTTGAAAATACCTTCCTAAGCTGATCTCTGATCAGCAAAAGTTACACATTGTTAAAAGTTTTGCGTAATGAACGCTTAAAATAGTGTAAATAATTTATATCTAAAAGTAATACATTAATATTACTTTCTGTTGTATTTATTTTATGTTAAATTTGTAATATTTGCAAGCAACGCCGTTTCTTAAATTATAATGGCTATAATGGTGATTCAATAAAAACACAGCGAAATGATAACGATAGAGTCAAGTTGGCAAATGTCTAGCTACTTTCATAGCTCGAGCTTTATTAGTGCTTTGTAAGACCCACCGTTTAGGGGAGCGCTGCACGTTAATACTTTATCCACCGCATTATGATTTACTGCAGTTTTTTTCATGCAATATTTTTTTTCGATCACTACATTGAAAATTAAGGAATAAACATAAACGAAATACTCAACTTTGGGAAATTTAATCCGTTAGAGATAATAAATTAATTAAAAAAATTCCACTGTAAAATTAATTATATACACCGTTCCCTTAAAATAAATAGTCAAATCTTTTCTACGGTCTTCATTAACATACAAAAACATAAGACACTTAAATTTTGACAAACTATTTTTTCGGGACAAAAATAATAACCTTTGCAATCCGCTGAAAACGCCGTCAGCTGAAAACGCATATCTTCCTGCAAAACTGTTCGCCTTCCCCGCTAAAATACTCATCATAGAACCCGTGCTGCCATATTTCTTGGAAGAGTGGATTTCAAAGACTGATCCTGCTAAGTATTGGTAGAATATTTCTTCTAAGTTGGTGTGGTGTGGTAGTTAGAGAAAGGGGTTCCAGCTGAAGTGTCGTCCACGTCACGACCATGGTTCAAAATAACGTGGTCCGTTGCCTAAAAGCCCTCGAGTAGTAGCTGAACAGTGCGACGTTAATATTCAGTCACTCCAAAAAATACAGTATAGTAGTTATAATTATTTTTATACTTAAAAATGCAATATCCGCCAATTCAGTTTAAATTATAGCGTTATAATTAACTACTAACCACAAACATACTATGCGAATATGTCCAAATGATGTAGTGTGGGAGACAAAGTTTATCTACTGCAAATATCAGAAGCAATAAAAGTATTTATTTTGAAAAAAGATCAATTTCTTACTACCAAATGTGCATAATAAAATCAGTGAAAGATACATTCAAATAAAGATCGATTTATAACAACCTCTCCCTTCAAAACTCAGTTTTATTCTGACATAAGAAAAATTAGAGATTTTGCTGATCACAGGAATTAATTAGAAGCGAGCACCTTGCGTAGCCAAAACAAAAAGGGTTCTTTCACAAACAAAAAATAGAAATATGCTGACGTGAGCTTTTTTGCAGCGCACGCCAGAATTGCCTGCAGATGGCAGAAATTTTCCTACTTACTTGACAAATATTGTTATATTTTGGACGTTTCTCCCAATATCTTTATAAATTATAGCCTATGTGTTATTCTGATGTGTATGCTATATTATTGTACAGTGTCATTAAAATCCATTTAGTTGTTTTTGCGTTTTATGCATGACTTCTCTAAGATGCGACAATTCCTTTGGTTGTTCGTTTTGTTCTTTTTTGAAAAATGTTTGAAATTGTATGTATATATATGTGTATAATTTATCTCACATCTGGTGACTTGTAACGCGGCGTAATTAGGTAGAGCTAACATTTAATACTAACAAACGCAGCATGTATGGAATGGGAATGTTAAGGAACCAGATGCTTCAACTGATGTATATGAAAATGTTCTGTAAAAATTGAAGGAATCTGTATATACTATATATGTTTGTTTTTTCACACAAAGAAATTCTCATTTCAGGGTACTTGACCCTGAGCATTGTATAGTGAACAAAGAATCAAGATGCAAGCCCGAATATGTTTGTATAATATTTAAGTAGATTTATAAAGAGTTAAGTAAACCACGCAGGCAGGTTTTTTACCATTTCGGTGGTTTTTCCCTCGCCTCATAGCCAAATGGGCGTGGTGTAGGGAAATTAAATCCTGTAAATGTTACGTCCTTTAAAGTGTAGTTTTAGGTCGTATGTTTTTCCTTTCCCTTAATGAAGGAGAATTTTTATAATAACCGATTGGTAGATGTATATTAAAGTCGTCGGGACTATAAATCAAGTCTAGGAATTGGTTACATAATTTATTTTCAGGCCGTTTGTGACCTTCGAATAAATCCCGTTTTCTTTTTGGAGGAGATTGTGACGAATCTGTACGGAATCTTTCCAGTAATCTTCTTAGGTGTCTTTTTGGGGAATATAAATTCGCGTTTATATTTCCAACCAACTGCAAAAAGATGAACGGGGTATGCAAAATAGATAAGGTATTTAAGTCGAGCGTTGCGAGATAGCTAGTGAGATGATAGAAGGCTATTGAGCCAGCCACTTTAAACGCATTTTTAGTAGATTCAAATAGATTAGATTCGTGAAGACGTGTTGCTAGACGTACCAGAAAGCTGATATAAGCCAGCGGTAAATATAATTTATGTACGCTTAAAATAAGCGTCAGTTTAAGCGACTTAGTTAAAGTTAATGAAAGTTAAGAATTCGAGTACGTGTATTTCTCGGATCTCCTATTTCGGTAGACCTTACTTGATCTTGAGCATAATTATTAATTAATTGCATTATTAGTAATTTAATTTAATATAAAGGCAAATCCCTTTAAGTTACGTAACATAATATTATTATATGTTATCAGAGATTTTTTTGAGAAAATCATAATAATAAATAAATATTATTATTATTCAAAATGGCTCTTAGTGGTTCTTTGCCTCAAATTAATCTTGGTAATCAAGGTGAGACCCAGGGAGGACACCATAACCCGACCTTCGTCCTAAAAATTTATCTCTTTTTTTATGTTGCCAAAAAATAAATTGAAATTGTACCTTCAAGTGGCGAAAGCGATTTTCAACGTATTAGTTACAGTGCTTTGGATACGATGAGTAGCAATGGATTATGTATCTGCATTTTGAAATTTTTTCCATGTATACAATGAGAATCTATATGTTTTTAAAAGGTTTCCATGTGTAATATTTAATTATTTATTTGGTTATGGAAGTATTCTTACATAAATTTCGTAAATAATTGGTATATTTTATAAATGTGACTTTTTATGGGGTCTCTATCCACCGCATAAAAAAAGTTTCTGAAGTATTTCGACGAATTAGTTTGTTTTATGTAAAAATTAATGAAATTTTTGAATATTTTCTGTGCTTTTATTTTTATGCGGTGTCTATATACCGCACAAAAACAGGTTCAACTGTATATACATAAATAGAGACGAAACCCAAATTCTGAAGAAAAAACAAAGAAAAGTATATATACTATACATAAGATATGACCAAATGTATCCGTGTACTTTTCAAAGTTTTAGATACGGTTAATAATGTCGAGCTGCTAGCCTCACAGACAAATATAACTCAAGTTAGACGAATTGAATTCATAATTCATAACATCACTGCTAGAAAAGTACTTTGAGTGGAAAACGTGAGCTGAAAGAAAGTTAAGCGATTTTAAACGTGGTAAAGTGTATGGTTGTCTCCGTTGTAGAGAGCTTGTTCGTGACATTTCTGTTATATTACGAGAGTCTCATTCTACTATACATGTTATTATAGTGAGGAGGAAATGTTCATGGATTATGACTATACAGCCCCGATTTGATAGAACCTACCGTACAGTAAATGAGAATCGTAGACCAGTGAAAATTATCATACAATCAATATAGCATAGTAGATAAAAAAATCATCAGAAATTCTAAGAAGTTTCTCTAATAGTTATCATTACTAATATTTATCTGAATGCCTCAACTCATATTATAAAATCTTCGAATACATTATTTTTTATCCCCTCAAATATATCTCATGGTTCGTATAAAATATATTTTTGTATTAATGGTAACTTAATGTTTTTTTTATTTGTAAATTTGGATATCACTAAGACTATTTTCTCTTTACACTTTTAATGTCATACTCTATGATCAAAAACTAGTACAAATACACTTTTAAGAAAAAAAAATGTATTAAATAAGAAATAGAAACTGTGGAATAAAATTGCAAAAATAAATATTTGATATGTTTTACAATATATGTTCCATTAAAAAAAAACTCTTGGATAATTCTTAATTTTTTCTTATGGATAAAAATATGATTTGGTATGGTATGGAAGTTAAGTGAGTGAATTTTCAGTTCAACTGTGGCTTTCATTACTTCACTGTGGCTCAGGGTTAAGAGGCTCGTCTCCAATATATATCGTATTTCCTTTAAGTACGTCTTTAATAAGCAATCAATCAACCTTTTCAATAGTTCGAAATATTTTTAATGTTCTTTCGACTTACGGCGCACTATCTTTGTATTTGTGGCACAAGATGACGCGAATTTTATTATTTCTGAGCCTTATGTCTAGATTTGCATAAGGTCTAGTAAAAGAACCGATTTTCAGTCTCATTTAAAGCAATTAATTACGTGTTACTCAATGAAAATTTGATCTAGTTTTGCCGATTCTGAAATTTTGTATACTTTCTAAATAGAGGTTATTATGATCCTGGAAGTCTCTAAAAACTTATTTCTCTTTCTCTCACGGTACCGTTTTATATGATTTGTTAGAATAATGCAAATTTTCAGTTTTAGGTTTGGCAAAATATCCTAACATTAGTGACATATTCATGTGTTGAAAGATTGAATGCTGTAGTAATTAAAGTATTGTGATTCCAATGGCTATCAATTGCGTTAGCAAAATTTCTTTTTTTGCGATTTTCATGATCAGTACGAAATGTGTGAGGAGGAAAAAAGAGTTATAAAGGAATCGAGAGTCATAAGAACCTGTTATCGGCACTTTCTTGAAGTACTAGTTATTACTAGAGAAGTCTTCCTTTATTTTATGCTCTGTAATCAAAATAATTTTATCATATTAAAAATAAGCCTTCAGATGCCAATGTTCTATTTCTGAAGGATAAAAACCTTTCTCACACTAACTTGCAATATTGAAATGAAAATAAGCTTTTTTACTCACTCTTTTAAATTATAAAAACTTGGATTCAATTTGATTTTCTTCCCCCTCAAATAGTGAAAAAAAGCAGAAGTGAAGCCCCTTTTTGTTTCAGAAACATTACCCCAATGCTAAAAAAATAATAAATATTTTATTTCAATGTAATCATTTTTATAAAGTAATAAGAATAAAATTATGTACTTCAGAATATATTAAGCCTAAGCCTTCTTCAAGCTAATGCTCCAGTCATGGAACATTAGCTCGGAGAAAGCTTAGTAAATACATTAAAATAACATGATTAAGTACTTTTTTAGAGTCCTTGTGAAACGCTTATTAAATTTAAGTAAAAGCATTTTATAAATATGTATTGAATGTATTGTTATTTATTTAGATATTGACAAATATAATAAATATCTGTTTCGTTCAATCCATATGTATATATATATATGTATAAGATGGCAGCAGAATCTGAAGTCAATATCAGCTTCAGAAAAAAAGTTTGGTACATCTCCGTCTCTCGAAATAAAATATTAGATTTTTTTCCCATGAGGAGAAAATGTTTCTGAAACGCATGGAGATTTTAACAAAGGAAGCTTTTGACTTTATTGAATTTCGAATTGTATTGCAAATCTTTTGAATGCGTTCCCAAAAACCAAGAATTAAAATAATAGGATGGGAAGGAGGATTTATGAGTTGTATCTATACTTTACTTCGTAGAATGTGATTGAAATTTGCTTGATATATTTGCTCATTTCCTGAACGATCCAACTGAACAGAGAACTAATAATATTCATCCCACACATACATATTTAAAGTAATTTTTCAAAATTAAAAAAATCAATCCATTTTAAAATGATGATACATTAAACTCGAAAAAAATGCAAGGGCGTAAATTACTATAGACTTATTATTAAAATAAAATTGAGGTTTTTAAACTCTCGTTTTAATTTCAAATGAAAATGAAGATATATGTGTGAACAAAAGGTATTTTACAATTTACAATTATTGTAGCAGAACCACCTTCACACATACATACATATATACGGTGAAAATCATTTAACACGAACCTGAGGGAGATTGAAATATTTTTTTGTAATAAGAGATATTGCGGAAAAAAATAATAATCAGAAACATATATGTAACAAAATTAAGTTTCTCAGAGTGCATTTTATTTACATCGATATATATATATATATGGGTGTATTTAATAAAACTATGAAACAAGAACTTTCAGATAAACTTAATAAATTGTATTTTACAAATTTTCAAGTTTTTTGATAAACAAAATATTTATTTAGATTTTGGAAAGCAATCTGATATTTTATTTGTATTGTCTTTTTAGCATCAAATTGTCAACTAATTGTTCAATGTCGTCCATTTTTTTATTCATTTTACCATTGGAATCTGTTTTTAAATAACTGGGCACACACTGTTCATGATATTCCTAGTTTCGGATGACGTGAGAACAGGAGCTACATTATTAATTTCGTTTTTTACTGTCGGGATTAGCCGAGTGGGCATTATTGCAAACTAGCGACCAGTATTTCTTATATCCCAGCATGGTTTCGGGGGGACTTCCATACTACTTTTATATGAATGATTTAAGACAAACATATATATGTGCCATAAACAATTTTTAATACCGCAGCATCCATATATATATATACATTGTAATATTTGTTTTATATCCAGGTTCTGTTATTGTATGTTCAGCTTTAGTGTCCCTTTGATTCTTATCTCTATAGTAGGGAATATCTAGGTATATATTATAAATGCGAAAGTTTGTGAGGATGTTTGGCCGTCTTTCACGCAAAAACAACTGAATGGATTTTAATGAAATTTACAGTAATATAGTTTATACATCAGAATAACACATATGCTATAATTTGTAGCATAGGCTATAATTTATAAAGATATTGTGAGAAGTGTCTAAAATATAGCGATATTTGTCAAGTAAGTAGGAAAAAATTCTGCCATCTGCAAGCAATTCTGGCGTGCGCTGGAAAAAAAGCCCACGGCGTGCGCTGAAAAAGTTAATATTAACGTCGCACACTACACGAGGGCTTCAGCATATGTCTATCCTTTGTTTTTGAAGAAACCCTTTTTGTTTTGGCTGCGCAAGGTGCTCGCTTTTAATTAATTCCTGTGATCAGCATAATCCCTAATTTTTTTTTTATTTCAGAATAAAACTAAGTTTTGAAGAGAGAGGTTGTTATCAATCGATCTTTATTTGAATGTTTTTTTCCTATTATTTTATTATGCACATTTGATAGTAAGAAATTGATCTTTTTTCAAAATAAATGCTGTTATTGGCTCTGGTACTTAAAGTAAATAAACTTTCTCTTTCACACTACAGCATTTGGACAAATTTTCAAATTTTGTTTGTGGTTAATTATAACACTATAATTTTAGTTGAATATGCGGATATTGCATTTTTAAGTATAAACATAATTATAATTACTGTACTGTTTTTTTGAGTGAGTGAGTATTAACATCGCACTGTTCAGCTACACGAGGGCTTTTGGCAACGGACCTCGTAATTTTTAACCATGGTCAAGTGAAGTGGACGACACCTGAGCTGGTACCCCTTCTCCTAACTACCACACCACACCAACTTAGAGAATGAATATTCTACCAATACTTAGCAGGAATATGCTTTGAAATCCACTCTTCCAAGATATATGGCAGCACGGTTTCTATGATTAGTATTTTAGCGGGGAAGGTTAATAGTTTTGTAGCAGATATTGCGTTTGCAGCGGAATGCAAAGATTATTATTTTTGTCCCGAAAATTAATTTAAGTCAAAATTTAAGTGTCTTATGTTTTTGTATGTTAATGGAGACCTTAGAAAACGATTTAAAGATTTATTTTAAGTGAACAGTGTAGGTAGTTAATTTTACAGTGGAATATCTTTAATTAGTTTATTAGCTCTAACGGATTAAATTTCCCGAAGTGGCATGTTTTGTTCATGTATATCCCTTTATTTTCAATGCAGTGATCCCCAAAAAAAATATTGCTGAAAAAAACTGCAGTAAATCATAATGCAGTGGAAAAAGTATTAACGTGCATCGCTCCCCTACACGGCGGGTCTTACAAAGCTCTAATAAAGCTCGAGCTATGAAAGTAGCTAGACAATGGCCAACTTGACTCTGTCGTAAAGATTTTGCTATGTTTTTCATTGATTCGAGATTATAATTTAAGAAACGGCGTTGCTTACGAATAGTACAGTTTTAACATAAAATAATACAACAGAACGTAATATTAATGTATTAAACTTTCAGATATAAATTATTTACACTATTTTAAGCGTTCATTACACAAAACTTTTCACAATGTGTTACTTTTGCTGAACAGAGATCAGCCTAGGGAGGTATTTTGAAAATCGACCCTCAACAATGTTACGGAGAGTTATAAATAAAAAAAAAATATTTTTATCAGCTATTAGATCTACATACTTAAAAATTAACAAAGATGTTGTTTTTTTTGTTTAGCTGAGATATTCAAAAACTTTTTTTGTTTAATTTGAATTTCACGTAAAATTAACTCATTAAAAACTTCTTTATTCTTCAATCTGTGTTGTTTAATTTTTCAGTTCACCCGTGTATATATATATATTAACCCTATTTTACTGTTTTAGTTCAGGGACAGCTCTAGATAACATAATTCTTTTCCATTTTGGTCTATTGACTTCGCAAATGTCTACTTATATTTTAGAGGGTTCTTATACAATTTTAAAATTCACTTTCATTCATTCTTTACTTTGTAGAAATTACAATTTGTCTTTTATTATTTTGTTTTATTTTAATATATAATCAGTGCCCATGGTGATTACTAAGCAGCTTAAACATTCTAATCTGGTTACAAAATGATGCCAACAACACACAGATGAATATAACTCCTAATTTAACTTTTACGCGAAGTCCTGAAGGGCCCAGAAACCCTCAAGGAAAAATCCATCAGGGGAATATTAACGTTAATTATCACATTTTTAGATTGACATGAATTATATATTACTATATATAATGAGAATTATGGATCGCTTTCAAAAAGAAATATTTGTTGCTCAACTTTTACTGGGGATTTTTCGGTTTTTCTTCTAAAAAAGCGGATGCATGTTTGATTATTTATATTTTATTATTCAAATCACTGGTGATTTTACAATATCTCAGTTTCAATTAAAATCATTATCACCTTTTCAACTACTGTGCCTACAGAGGTAGGGTATAATTGATGGGATTTATCGAGAAACAATCAAGTGAGATTTTTATTGATTAGATTCGGAAGTAGTAACCTAGGAAGTATTGGTTGCTATAGTACTCTTAGTAATTCATGGACGGGACGTGAAGTGAAATAAAGTTTATTATAATACAATAAGAATAACTGTTACATTTTTAAAAATACCTGGTTGTTATATAAAATACATCATAATGTACAAAATAATTGTGTATTAAATAATGTTTAATATTTTACTAATGTAAAAATCAAACCAAAAGTAAATTAAATGAACAAGTTTACTTATTAGCGTTGATAGAATTTTTCATCAAGTATAAATCACCCAAAAGGAAATATATCTCAGAAAAGATATTGACACTATAAAAGAAAACTTCTACAGCTATTTAAAAACAAAACAAATCTCAATAATTGGTTCTTATATATATAATAATATATATGTTACTAAAATTCAAACATTCCAATAACAAAAATTTAAGTAAAATAGATACATTACACATATACTAATATATTTCTAAAAATCAAATAAAGTTAATCAAGTACTCTACTTTAGCTTAAGTCTCAGTAAATTATAAAGCACAGCTTATTTATATATTCATTTTGTAGACAAAAGGTACAGCTTAAATTCCTTTCGCACAAATTTCTAAGCTAAATTTTTTTCTGACGTAGAAATATTCCTTTCATACAGGTTTTTTTAATATATATGCTTTCTAAAATAGTGAAAATTAAAGCCATTTTGCATAAATATCTGACACATTTAGTCTTCTATTTAAATTTCTTTCTAAACAAAGACAGTGGTCTTAATATTAAAATATACGACACTAAAATCATAGAAACATAAACATTATAATGAACACAGTTTTCGACTAAAACAAAAGATAGGGCAATGCCATGAGATACGCATGAAAGGAAGAAAGTACTCATGTATACAAATTATTATTATCACTTAAATGTAATCGAATGATGTATACAGATGCGGTATCTGAAACATTGTATAAAAAGAAAGTTAGAAGCTTGTTTCTTACTCTGAAATTTATTTGAATTTTGTTTGTTTGTGCGAAGATCGTATTGTGTCTCGCAGGAGAAGAAATGCGTACTACCACGTGCGTATGGGAAGGATTTCAACATTGGAAGTATCCCTGCCTACAGAAATAGCGGTTTATCGTTCTGGGATATTGCTACTTGCATAAATCAGAATCAAATGACTACCACGTCAGCTGTGAAAGATTTAGTCAACAGATGATTGCCATAAAAAAAGAGTTTTCATAAGGTACCATGTTTAAAATTTTACTAAAAAACAGTCGCATAAATAGTGAGAACAAGCAAAATCCCACATTAAGACAAGATAGAATGCTGTAATGCATCATGAGAAAACACCCTTTCAGAAACCCGTATTTCTATGTAGAAAATAGAGAAAACAAAAAGTAAATGCTTTAAAAATTAACAAAATACGATGAATCAATAAACTTAATTTTCACTCACATATATTCGAAACAAAAACTGCTTCTTTTAAACAAAAAAGTGTAACATTATAGTAATGCAAATATTTATTTCAATTGGGTATTTAAAACTAAAGTAGCGCAATTTTAGCATGTAATCAGCATTCTGGAGTTTTCACCGTCATCAGAGTATGTATATTTTGATTCATAAAATAAAAACTAATTATACACATTGCGTATGAATCTTTCAGTTAAGTTCCAAAATGCTTAAGAAGAGAATCCTATTTCATGATTTGGGATTAAATGAGGAATTAGGTCTTAGGACAGAAATAGTTAATTCCACAGCATGCACAAGATTACTTATGCATTTTAAGAGTTCATTATCGGAATGAAAATTTTATCTTCCAACAAGACTTTCTGTCAAAGGTCAAATCACCACTGCTTGGTTGAAGAACAGTAAACTCTGAATACTTCCTATGCCAATCAATTATCCCCACTTAAATACAAAGAAGAATAAGTGATATTTAAGAAAGAAAACACCTTCAAAATTTATTTCAAAGAACAAAACTGAAATTGTGAAAGGCCCTCAGCAACTATGAACAAAGTTTACTGAAAAATGTAATGCAAAGTAATCCATTGTATGTCAGACTGTGCCCGTGACATTATTAAGTTCAAAGTAGAGGCGATAAGCAGTGATTTTCGTAAGAGATAATTATAATAGTTCTTGAGTATTAATATACTTTTTGGTCCACTGTGACCATTATTATAATTTTTGGATTTTATAGAAAAATTTTCAATTAAAAAGAAACATCTCAAAATTTTAATTACTTTTTTAGTTATTTTTATCGACAAAATATGTAGCATATACTATTAAGATGTATCAAGCAATTATTTCTCCAAGAATGAATACAAATTCCACTCCACTTTGCGCTTTAGTTTACGTTATTCTAGTGTTTTAAATTAGAGTTCTTTATATGTCTTTCATGAAGAATTGTAACACCAAAAACTGGAATTATGCAATTATTTTTCTACAGTTTTACAGAACACGTTTAGTTTTATATTTACTATTGCACAAAGTAGTTCAAGGTTGAGTATTCATTTTCAAAACTATATGTAATTATTTGTCCTTCATAATGAAAAAAAAAGTAAAATTCTTATTTTTATTCAAGTTTTTCAATTTCTGTACGGAGTCAATCGTGATAAATATGATATAAATAAATTCTTATATTGTATAAATTTATTCTGAAACTATGTATAAAATTTTAATGTCATATCATATATATTTATCCATATGTAGAATAAGTAAACGTATTCTTATACATTTTTAAGCCATAACCAATAATTTTGTAAAATCATTTCATTTGCAATTTCAGTAAATGAAGTCATTTTAAATTGTTATTTTCATTTATTTCAGGCATTTTCATATAACATATTATAAGTAATGTGCTTTGTGTGTAGTGAAATTTTATTTTGCTGTTTTATTTGATTTCAATACACTATCTCACACATTTCCTTTTTTTTTATTTGAAATTCTATGTGAATGATTTTAAAAGCTTAGGACAATTTTATATTCTTATTGAAATAAATTTACACTCCTTACAAAATCAATTCCCCAGTTTTCTTACGTTAACTGGATTGATTGATTGAATATTAACGTTGCACTGTTCAGCAACACAAAGGCTTTTAGGCGACGGACCACGTAATTTTGAACTATGGTTAAGTGACGTGGATGACACCTGAGCTACGGTAACTGGAAGAGTGAGGTTTAAAATCACTGATTAAAGTGAAACATATAGATTGATTACTACGAAGTATTTCTGTAATTGTGTCATAATCATATCAAAAATAACAAATAAGTTAATTGATTTATAAATAAGAGGAAACATAATTTCCTGATTGAAACATATTATAATGTTTTGTACCATGTGTATGAATTTTAATTCTAAGATACGGAAGTCCTATGTAAAAGCAATTTAAAATTGTTTCGCATTTTTATCTTCAGTACTACAGAGATAAATGCAAATAAAAATGTATGGAATATAAGTATTCTTATTGTTGCAAGTTTTGGTTAGTTGTAAAAAACACTTTCTTGAATACAGAAAAAAAATATTTTACAAAGCAAGATATATATTTTAGCAATAAAAACGTCATTGATAGTTCTACTCGTAATAGCAATCATGGTACAGTAAACCTCTAAGCCACATGATACTTAATAATTTAGGTCCTAATTAAACTTTCACATTACTGCTCGCTTTCTGTATTTTCAGTTGTGATGCAATTGATTTAAAGCAAATTGCAGCAATGCCATCACGTCGGAGAAAAAAACATGTAATATTTGATAAAAATGAATATGAATATGACAAATAATTACCAATTTTTCGAAATAACATTAAATTTGACAAGAAAAATTACTGAACAAAATGCTAGTGGTATGTGTTACATGTAATAGAAATCCTCAATAAATAAATAATTAAAAAAATAATACAGTAAATTTGGTAATTGATGAGATTTTTTTCTCACATCTTAGAATGCACTGTAATGTACATTTCTAAGTATATGTGGGGTAATTTACAAATGTAATTATACAACAATAACATTACATATGATACTAACTACCACTTTTATAAAAAAAAGATAAAATCTATAAAAATAAGGAACGTTTTTATTAAATCTTTTATGTGCGATATGGTGCATTGTAAACAGAGTAATTTTAAAGAAATTTCAAGAAATATGAATATATATGTGTGTCGTAAAAGTTGTTTAAAACAAAATCAACTACTGTTAAATTTAATCAAAATAAACCTGTGGGTCAATTTCTTTTTAAATAATTGTCCTTCACAACCATGCCTGCGAAAGCATGGGATTAAAAAAAAAGCTATAAAGCTATTTTTAGAACTGAGAATAATGAATAGTTTGAAAGGAAACTGTTCAAGGAAAAAGAGAAAGTTGAAACTTCATGGCAGCTAATGGTCAAATGATTTTTTTTCGATATTTTATTTTCTTCTAATGGTGGACTTTTGTACCATAGATACATTTTTCCCATTTTGGTATTTTTGCCCTTGTTTTTTAGTTTCAGTTTCAAAAAAACTTTTTTTCATCAACATAGCTTGAATTGATATGTTACTCTGTGAAGAATCATTCTTGTTGAGAACATTTTGAAAAATCAAAATTTAATTACTTCTTTTCTGAACTGAAAATTATTACTTGGGTTATTTAATTTCATCTAAACCAGCACGGTACGCAGTTTTCAAAACAATTATTTTATCAGATTAGATTTTGTATATATTGCATTATTCACATTTGTAAAAAAAAAGGCAAACCAACAATTATTTATGAAAATCAATTTTTAAATAAAATAACATCAAATAAATTATTTAGTTTCATAAATAATCAGAAAAAATGAAAGAAAATATTGTGTTTTAGAAACATGTGTATTTGGAAGCAAATTAATTTGGTTTTACAATTGAAGCTAAGCATATTTGAGTACAAACACTTTATCTGATTTCGTTTCTAAAACTAAATTTGAACTTATTTTTCAGTGATATTCTTTTCAATTGTTTATCGTTTTCTCATTATCATTAAAATGTTTAATAACAGAAAATGAATAGTTAGATATAGATAATTTTAAAAGTTCCAAGCCTTTAGCAATGATCACACACCAACACGCGTTATTAATCATTATCTTTAAAAATTACAAACGTGAAATTACAGCTCACTTTTAAGAAAGTGAAAATTCAAGTTGAATGTATGTTAAATACAAAAACAGAAAAGTTACTTACTTTGTAAAGTAAGTTTTATTGAAGTTTCTTATTTAAACTATTTAGACTAATTATTAAATTATATTCCATTTTATCTTACTTATTATTTTCATCAATTAATAGTTTCAGAATTTTCATTGAATAATTATGAAACTGCAGTTTAAAATAACTAGAATGCTTAAGTTATTAAACATGACACATTTAATATTCAAATGTCTGGTAACATTTAATATCTTAAGTGAAATTTCAACTTGTTCTCTTATAATTTAATCATTGAATTAGCTGTATAAATGGGTGTAGGAATTGTGAAAGGATATTTGCAAGAACATATTTCCCTATGTTCCAAAAATTGAGTTTCACAATAATTAAATGATAAGTTGTTGTTTCATTCTCCGAATATTTCAAGAGGGTCTAATAATAAGATTTATAACGTATTAAATGTTTCCTCAGACATATTTCTAAAGATACACATGTTACATTTGTTATTTTTTTATTTCATATACTGTTAGAGAAATTATAATTCTGAATAAAATGTTAATCATACAATTTTCCTGAAAACTAGACATTAAATTAGAAAATTGCTTTAAAACAAAAAATTAGATACTAAATTTTAATATTATTTTACTGTTTTAGTTACGAACTTAGTACAATAAAAATTAAATATAAAAATATATTCTATGAAGAAATTAAATTAAAAATGGTAGTAAAAATGCATTCATTGAATTTTCTGTCCAAATTCCTCAAACAATTTCCCTAAATAAAATCCTATATACATTGTTATGCATAGGATTTTAATTAGCAAATCTCTATATATGTATGTACAGTTATCAAATTTCAGGACTTTGGAAAAGTTAATTTACTTTTAAAAAAAAGCAAGGAGAATAGTTTTGTGAAACATATAAAATTTTAAATATAATAAAATAAACAAATTATTTTTTAATTAAAATCATGATTATATTTCCCCAATTTGCCTTAAAAACATTTGTAGGGAGACGAGAATGAAATTATCATACAATATACAGTAATTAAAATAATTTTTTTTCACGATATTGCATGTGATTTTGCTAGGAAAAACATGTTTTACTAACCAAATGAAAACATTTTTTGCTAAAAAAAAAAATAACTTGAATCCATTTTGTGAGAACAAACACAAAATATTAAAAATAAAAATCATAGGAAATGATTTATGATCAAGACATATTTGTATTTCTTCTTAATTTGAAAACATTGCCATAAGTAATATCTAAAAAAATTGTTAGTTATATCCGGTATAAAAAATATTTTAGTTTTAACCAGAATCAGAAAGTTACAAAACTTGTTGAAGAATTACTTGAACCATACTTTATATTTCAACATTTTGTGCATTGTGACTGTATTAATTTTAATGTGACACCAAGAATTTTCCGAGAGCTTAAAAGTACATTTAAAGTTACAATGCCCTTCTGCAATGTTAAAAATAATATAAAGCTTTGGTTGTGAGAAATGAGAAATTCAATAAATTGACATGTACACTCACATACACACACACACACACACACACACACACACACACACACACACACACACACACACATATACACATATATATATATATATATATATATATATATATGTATAGTCTTTGCTAATTAAAATCCAATGTATAGCTATATGTATAGGATTTTATTTAGTGAAATGTTTTAAAGATTATCAAAACAACTTTACCTTTTCAATCTGAAAGTGCGAAATGTGAAAAGCATGCTGTTTTCTCAGAAATTAATGAAAAGTTAGACATAAAACTATATTATCTTGAATGAAGTTTTAGGAGCTTTTAGGTAATTTTATTCTTAACAAAACAGATGGGTTCGTTTAAACACAAAATTTTTTAAAAAAATCTAATGATGGATTACATGGAGTGATAAAACTTTTTTGAAAGAAAAGCAAAACATATATTGAGAAAAAGTTAAAAATCGTTAATGAGTAGTCTGTCATTAAACACACACAAAAAAACCAGTAACAAAAGAAATACTTCTAAAATAAAAGACGCAGTATTATGTCGTAAATTCTAGCAACCGGGATAAATACTAATTACCTTTTGCAAGAAATTATTCCTTAGTTTTCTCCATTGACACATATTTTTTTACCAGGTGAACCTAACAGCTAAGAATTTCTTAATACTGACCTACAAATTTCACTAAATCATATTTTTTTTTATTTTCAGTTAAAAATTTGTTTTCAATTACTTTCAGTTATTTAAGTAGTGATATTATTTATTGACATTCTTTGCAAACGATATGTTTTGATATTTTAATTAAAAAAAATTCAAATTTAAAAAGTCGTTTTAACAATATATAATGACTTAGCTTTGAAAAATGTATAATTAATAGCTCATAAAAAAGATAAAAAGAAAAGAAAAATATAATGTGCTATGAAATTATATTTTTAACTTTGTGCGTTTCTTTGATATTTTAATGGGAATTCAAGAATTTAAGGCTAGATTTCAAATTAATATTAAAATTTCTTACTTCTTTACACAAGTCAAAAAAGTTACCGAATTGCATAAGGACACCAAAGGATTGCTTAACCTTGGATAAAAAAATTAAGCTATAGTTATACACTACTCATCAAAAGATCATTTTTAAAAAGATGCACGCAACCTTCATTAGTGTTAAAACGAACACTACAAATATTTAATTCAGTAAAGTATTACAAAAATGTTATATATATATTATTTTTAAATTTATTGCTCAGTTTGAACTGCACACTTAATATTCAGTTTGTTGAAATGAAATCATTTTTCTAAGAAAATTGGCAATAATTGTTATGGATTTAAAAGTAGAAAGGGTTTTACCATTTTGGAATCTTAACTAAATGGGTCATTTTAAAATAACGCCTAAAGAATAATATGTAATAGTTTTCTTTTTTTTATGGAAGGCATCCTTTTTCCAAATTGACTCAAACCAAATTACTTTTAACCAAAGCAGCAAAGTGTTTTGCTCGATTTGTGACTGCGGTAAACGGCACAGCTGTGTAAGATTACGTTACAGAAAACATAACTGAAAATTGTGGAGTTTGTAGTTGCAGTATTTAATGATATGAAGGAAGGCGTCAGCAGACATGATCAAAAATCAAACATGTTTTGCAAATAAACAGATGACTATATATATGATTGTTGGAAATAGAGTAAAGAAATGTGTATTGCTAAATAGACAATCCTTAGAAAAACTTGCCTAGAAACGAGTGCAATATTTTTCTTTTTGTGGAGAGTCAAAGTTAACAATATATAATTCTGATATGTATTCAACAACAACTTCTCAAACCATGACTCAAATACACTACTTTAATTTTAACAATCCAGCAAAATTTTTGGTTGACTTGCGACTGCGATGTGTAGTACGGCTATGTAAAATGACGGTAATGAAAAAAGTCATCGGAAGTTGTGAAATTTGGGGTCACAGATCTTAATGATGTAACGGGGGATGACAGTTTTCTTCATTTTTAAAACTAGGGTAGTTATCACTTAACCAAGTGTGTTATATAGAGGGTTGTTTTTTTTTATTTTCCCAGAACTGACACAACCCCTTTTTCACCCCATGCCTACTTAACGTCGAGTTTTGTGACATGCTATATAGATACAATTATCATTGTTTTATTGCATAATTTTCGAATAAAATTTGTTTAGAAAATAATTTAACTTTATGTATTATGGAGTATTTTCTGACCCTCTTGTTAATTCGAATTCTTAATATATTGAAACTCTTTATTAGTCTCATCAACTTGAATTAACGAGAGTGGATAGTATATAGAAATTGATAAATAATTTATATTTCAAAGGTTTATATATCCTTAATCAAAATGCACAGAGAAAAGTTATTTTTATATTAAGCTCAGCATGAGAAAATTAAATTAAAACAACTTAAAAATTTTGAAATTTATTTATAAAAATTATTGCAATACTTACTAAAATCAGTTAAGTTAATTCTGTTTTCAAGCATCGTCTTTTTTTAGCTAAATATCGGTTAATATAACTGGATCTGAAACAAAAATGTTTTAATAAAGAAATAAACATTTTTGCATTAAACTGCTTTACTCATCAGTAAAAAGTAAAATTTTGAAAAACAATCATCTCTCTGTGTCTATACATGAATGCATAATGATAACGAGTTATTTCATCTTTATTTTTTAAATCATATTTATTCTTATTTTTTATTTAGTTTATTCTAAAAAAAGCTGGATATGAAAAGCCATTGATAAATTAGTCATATATTTCTTTCACACTGCAATTTATACATGATAAAATATAATCAAAATGATGCATTCAATATATTAATTGCTTGCAAAAGCTGCAACCAAGCGCAAAATTGACATTGACGTTAATATTCTTAAATCGTTTTACAAGAAGTTCACGAAAGAAAGAATGGTGAAGTCGTGGAACCTAGAATATCTCATTTCTAATAAAAGGAGCATAAAAAGAAATTTTTTCCCACCATTAATAAGAGACTATCATGTCATCATTTTTACACTAATTACAAATTAACCCAATTTCTCACTGGTCATGGCAATTTCAAAAGCTACTTGAACAAATTTAATTTAGTTCCTTCATCTTCCTGTGACTGTAATATTGTTGGTGAGGAAAATGTAGAACATGTAATCCTTCTGAGTTCCAAGTATGTCAGAGAGAGAAAGATCATAAGACTGGCGTACAAGAGACTTAACATTAATTGACCACCGAATTTTCACCAACTTCTTTCCACCAGAAGTGCTTTCAAAAATTTCTGTGAATTCGTTGTAACTGTTTGTAATTAATCTTAACCTCATTTTTTTAATTGTTTATTTCCTTTGAATGTGTATTTAATACTTACTTCTGTAAGCCCCGCGTGATACTTTGTGGTACACGGGGATTTTATAATTGTTTTCAATAAAAAAAAACATACATATTAACGTAATTTATACTAAAAATGCCATTAAATACGATATCGGTAAAGGATATGTATTTTAGATAGACTAAATAGAACAGGAAACTTTTAAAGGTAAAGCTTAGATTAAAATTAGAAATATTTTTTTTAGTTGTAAATTTATTATTAAATACCCATATACTGTGAATATTTTTCTAATTCTACTTTAGACAGAAAAAAAATTATATTTTTGAAGTTTAAAGAATATAATACTCACCTTTATAAAAATGAAGGATTATGTGTACATTAGATGATATCATATTTGAATTGAATAAACTTCATATTTAATACGATTCAAGAGAAAATTAAATATTAAACTTAATGATTTTTAGATAAAATATTTCATAGATAATAAAAACTATTACATTTCATTATCAAAAATGTTTTTATGAGTACAAAGAAATTTTCAAATATTTTAATCGTGTTTTTATTTCTTTAAACAAATTTTAAAATAATCTCTAAGATAAGAAAGAGCTTCTTTTTAAAATGTTTTTATCTGTAATGCATGGAATTAGAGATTTATCATATCCACCACATTCTTATTACAGTTTAATTTACTTTTATTATAGCTATTATAAAATACAGATTTCGATAGTCTACATTTTTTAAACTTTTTCCTATGCTTTGGGATCTTAAATTAATTTTTAATAATCGATTGGAGTTAGAAAAAATAGAATACTGTCGAAAATATATATTAAGAGAAAAATCAAAAGTTTTATTTTAATTTCTGCCCAAATCCAGACATATCGATTTTTAAGTTTTTAAGTAAATATATAGATAAAAATGTGTGGAATATAAATGAAAACTTTTTTAATACGTCATGAGTCAGGAGAACATTTCAATTGAAATACTCAGTGATAAATATCAACTAAAAGCTTTTTGTAATTTAAAATAAATAATAATAAATAAATAAGGCCTACTTTTGAATAGCACTCAGAGGGGGGGGGAAACATACTCCCCACCCCCAAAAACGGTCTTGAAAATCGATCTAATTTTATGTAAAAAGTTGAAAATGCGAAAATACTTACCTTTAAAAAGTGTTCATAAATTTCTATGTTCAAAAAATATTTTTGGAGTAGAAAGATTTTGTTGAATACCAAATACTTAAACAATTATTTTATTTCAGTTCTCTCTATATCAATTGCATCGCTTTCTGGGAGAGTATTATTGTAACTAATAAGGTTTTGTGGTTCAAAGATTGATCAGAGCAAAAAGTTAACTGAGAAACTGCTAAGCTGAAAATCTGAAAAAATTCAGTTTTTTCGTTTCGTGTAATATTGTCCAGTGTTACCTATTTTGCGGTCAAATTTTATTCAGTATAATTATTTTTTTTATTTGAATCAAAACTTTATCAGAAAGTAAAGGTCACCCCGAGACGTCCAGTAATGTGGGAGATTCGGAAGAGAGACTGGCCATATTCAAAATAATATTTTATTTTCAATTATAAATAACAAAAATTCTATTAACCTAGTTAAGTGATGCACACAAATATCAAATATGGAAACCAATAACGAGGTAGGTGAGATACGAGCATACTTTAAGTAATCAGATCACTTACGTCTAGGCAATATCTTCTAATTCTTAGCCACCTAATCTAATTTGATTTCTTATTGACAAATCGTCAACTTGAATATTACAATAATAAGCTGCGAAGTATCCACACCTCACTGACACATTTAATCAATCACTGCTAGCCGCTAGAAGTTTAACCTCTCTCTCCTCCTAACCTGAAAATTTAATCTATACATACAAGTCTTAATTTGCATAGTTACATCTTCTTCTTCGGTAGGAAGCTTTATAATACAAATATTTTTAAACACCCAATATTTCCCAAGAGGATCATTATTAAAAAGAAAGCGGGTAGACCTGTCACAAAGCATTACTTCTTTTTTCCCATCAGATTTATTTAGCATTATTTTTTTTATTTCAAACAAAATTTATTCTGCATTACTCAGTATTTAATAAAATGTGGTAAATATTATCAGTAACTTAAATTTCCCCATTTCGTATATTTTTTTAAAATATGTATATGTGTGTGTATTCGAATGAAATATTTTCGAATTTCAGCAATTTAAAATTTTAGTGGATAAAAAATTCTCAAGACATGACTACGAGATAGATAACCTCATCCACAGTGTCTCCCCCAAAAAATCGTCTTATCTAAATAACGTGACACAATCTCTGAAATGCCTCGCTAAGTTGGGTCACAGAATAGATTTGAGGAAAAGGTTTCTGGAAGTTTATTCTATTGATTTCTACCGCGAATGCGAGTTTTGACCGGAGAAAGATTTCAGGAAAAAGGTGGGTTCGAGATAAGTGCCTCTGAAGCAACCCATCGGAATCTTCGCAATCACTAGAGTGTAAATAACGGTGACTTCGGGAACCTTGAACCAATGACATATCGGTGAGTAAAAACACCTGTATCCGAAATCGTTTCTATGGAACGAAGAAGAATAGTGACAGATTATTTAGCTTTGAAATAGATCGACCTGGGGATTGTGACTTCTAGAAAAATGTTTCAAATTGTTCGATGCGTGTAACTTCATGTAGTGTGTTTTTTATTGAACACATATGCTTCGAATAAAACACTAGATGAAAGCGTTATTTTGTCCTTACATTTCTATAAGTGTTCTTTTTTTGACTTTCTGAAGCCGCTAAAAGCTATAATTTATTTGTAAAGAGGTGTAGTTATTTAGGACTTTTCAAAACGCGATACTTATTCTCTTCGGAATTATACAAAGTTAAATGTAACGTAAGGATTATTTTAAGGTGTTGAGAATTATTTAAAAATACAGTAAATCATCATTAATCCGGATCCCATTAAACCTGAAGTTTCTTAATCTGGATGGACGTGTAAAGAAAATCCATGATTAAAAAGGTTAAGTGCTCTCAAAGATATTGTTTTTAATTAATAACTTGTACAGCTTCAGAATACATACTTTCTTTCATTGTACAAAGCATTTAGCTATGAAACGTAAAATATTTTATAGAGTTGTTTTTTTGTTTTGTTTTGTACCGACTTTTTCACTAATCTAGATGAACTATAACACTACCGTAAAATCCGGTGTATAAGACGCACCTATACTTTCAAGCTGCATTTTTTTAATTTTAAGGTACATTCGCCGTAAAACGTGCATCCCCTTTTTTTTCCAAAGGAACTTGCAATGCACATTAGCAATGCTATTATGTTTCAAAGCCATTTATGTGAGATATTACCCCAGGAATTTTTAAAAAATATTATATTTCTAGAAAGACAACCCTTTAAGCTCATTTCTTTTAAATAAAATTATTTCGATACACATATAAGTTTAATTTCTTTCTATGCTCATTTTTTAAAGATTTTTAAGGTTCTCAGTTTTATACCTGGCATATAACGCGCACCCGCCAATTTCGATCTTATTTTTTGTGTTAAAAGTGAGCGTTATACGCCGGATTTTACTGTAATTAGTTCTAATTAACTAAAGTTTTTACTATGTGATAGGGTCCATATAAAAATAGAGGGCACTACAAGTGACGATTTGATTTGTTGAGATCAATGATCTTCCGTTCATGTGAACGGTTAGTTATTAAATTTCGGACTAACTTTTACTAATTTTTAGTCAATGAAATGATTTAAAAGCATTTCAATGAACCACCATTGATTGTCTGGGCATTGGATGACTGTGCACTGTAATTAACATGCATTTTTACAATGATGTAATATTTCCGATTTCGGTTTCAAAAATCTAAATTTACTTCCCTTTGAGTTATTCCAAAAGCAGAATGTTTAAAAAATCGTTTTTTATATATATTCTCTCTTTTTAAGTTTTCACTTAATATACTTGTTGATTTCTCTGGACATTCTGCTGTTTTTGTGTGCATATTTTTAGAGCTAGAACAGAGTTAACTTCATTATTTATTAATTTTTCTTTAGATATTAGTCTCAGCTTTCTCCTTCATTCTTTCATGCTATCGCAATGTTTACAAGCGATAGTTTAGATTCAAATAATTTTTTAGTCGTAACATTAAATAGTCAGTTACTGAACATGATGAGAGAATAACATAATTAATAATTTCAGCTACATTTATTTTGCAACTAATAGCTACATAGTTTATCTTTTTTTATAATGCCAAATACATCGAAAATAATGATTCACTAAAATATTATCTGAAAACGATAAAGGGCTTGATCAATCATTGGAAAATTTAATCTGGTTTTCTTCCTTTTTCTTATTGATTATCAATTAGAATTTTTCAAAATTAACTAAATTCGCAAGTTTTAGGCTCTTCTCCATTGACGTCTTTGATTATTTTGTACAGACTTAATGATGGAAAACTGCAAATAAAACAAATTTCTCGTCAGACCGTGTTACTACAAAACAATTAAGAATGCATTAAACAAAGATAAATCCTTGCTATAACTACTTAAACGAAAATAAAAGGTAATGGTAACGATTTAAAACAAAACTAATGATAATTTTAGCTTTTTTTCTCTAGTCTAATCTATAAATAAATTAAATACTGTATAAACTTCATAATGTATTACAGCACCAATTATATACTTTATGCAATGTAAGCATAACATACAATTAAAATATTAGGAAAAATTACACATTCAGTGAAATTTTATTGCTTTTAAAAATAGGACTTCAATCTTTATGTTTTAGGAAACTTTTTTGAAAAAAAAATACTGTACTCAGTGCAAGACTAAAAACATCGTACCTGATTTCCCGAGAGAGACACACTTTTCTTCCCTTTCAATTCCATTCCTTTTCCCTATCCCCCTTTTCCTCTTAAACTATCTCTCAAGGGTGAGTTTTAAGAAGTTTCACAGAATTTCGACGCAAAAGGAAGACATTTGGATTTTGGCATTCAACTGACGTGTATATAATTTCTGATGCTTTCCCATTGAATGCGAAATGTTCAAAACAAACATCTTATTGTGAAACAACCAGAAGAAAAAGTAAAGTTGGTGTTACTTTAGTGAAGTTTTTATCCTGGATTCCACTAATGCTAGCAACAAAACCATGGATTTGTAAAATGTCGAAGAGTGAGACGTTTATCAGTAATTGTGTGTTTCAAAGTGTTACAAAACAAAAAAGTTTCTTTTTGAATATATTTTGTTTTCTTTCTTATGAAAATTATCAAAAACTTACTTTAAACTCATATAATCTATATCAGGGGTGGCGAACCTTTATGAATCAACGTGTAATTTTTCCTACAGAAGTGTTTAATGAGGTATATACGTGCCATCACAAATAATTTTTACTTGCGATTACTGGGAAAATAATAAAACTGAATACTAACAACACAAAATTCTTTATTTACTACAAATATATTTTGCACAGCATAATTGTAAATGTTTTAGTTATACGTGTAATTTAAATTAAAGTGACATCAGTGTGACATCTATTGTTACAGAATAGATTATAAATAACTTATGTTCGGATCGTAAGATGCTACTTTTAGTGGAATGCATGCTGAATTGGAATCATTTGCCTAATAGTTTCTATTCAATTATTTATTTTTACTACGGTTTACTTTTTTGACAAGAGATATGTGATCTATTTCAAAATGCCGTTTTACAGACGATGTACTGCATACCACTATTCCAGAACATAAAAAACACACCACTTTGTCACCTTTACTAATATAATGCTTTACTTCTAGATTCACCAAATTTGAAAAAAAAATTCTCTGTTACACTGACTATCTTGCACTTTTTGTTCTTTTGTGTTGAAATATAGTCATATTTAATAACAGTTAAAACTCGTAAATATAACACAAATAAACTATAAAATACAGTTGTATCAATGAAATTGACTGTTATGCATTGACAAATTTTGCAACATAAGCAATTGTAGTCCATGACGTTACTAAGGAAAAACAATAACAATCGAGTGTGCTCCCCGCCGCCCCCGACTGATCATTCGCGTTTGTTCGTGATACTTCATAGTGATTTTTGTTATTTTAAAATGAAATACAAACCATTTTGATCACTCGCGTGCCCAAAATATTGTGTCACGTGCCATCAATGGCACGCGCGTTACTGGTTCGCCATCCCTGATCTATATAATACTTCTGTTCGACGCATTATATTCGAATCAAACAAAATATGTGTAAACGTAGTTGAAAAGCGTACTGAAGATAGATACAAGTTGACAAGCTATGCAAGAGGAAGAATGAATTACTTTAAATTCATAGACTTAAACAGAGCACTATCTTACGTACTACTATTAGCTCATCACACTGATGTTAGACTCTAAAATTGTGCAATATGAATCCATCGGTGCTATTTCGTTTATTTTTTATATGTTGATTTTATATTACATCTATCCCATTTGTTGAATTTTTTGAGACTTTCAATGCACCTCGAACAACGCGGGTGAAATAGCGATTTCTTTGGTTAATTGTAATGTAAATTAAACGTAGGTCGAACAAAACTCGTTATAATTTTTAATAATTTACAATGAGGTAGGTACTTTAAAAAACATTCCCTATAACTACGTTACTGGTCACACAAAATGCAACACCCTGAATAAAGCATGAAAACCATGGGAACTTTACATAATGTGTTATATGTAAATCAGTGGCAATATAGCGCAGACGCAGATCACGGGTGACTGTATCGTCATCCGGAAGTGCTATATAAGGGAAGAACAGATTGGCAATTTGAAGTATGGAATTTTTTTTTGCACAAGATGTTTACCTTTCTCCCGTGGAAGACTTCGAGTGTCTTTTGACGAAGTGTCTGAACTCGCCCGAAGAGGAATCGCGGCATATAGGGATTTCGGATTATCCTTCAAAGAAATCGGTTAACGTGTTGGACGAAACCAAGCAACTTTGATGAGGATCTGTCGTCACTGGATGCAGAAGGAAACAACGAACGGACTTGAGCCAATAGGGCCCAGCACTGTTTCCCTTGATACATGCGGATTATGCGCATGACAGTGATGGATTGCGAAGCCACATTACTAACCATAGCACAAAAGATTCAGTTTATTTTGCATCATTCAGTATCCACTCGTACCCTTCGACACCGTTTACAGCAGAATGGAATGTCTGCAAGGCGCCAATGGCTTCGTTTACGCTTGGCTGGAAACCACAGGTGTTTGAACAGTGGACGTAAACAACGGAATGGAACGACATTGTGTTTACCGACCAATCTCGCTTCTGCCTGCAACATCACGATGATCGGATCAGAGCTTGTAGACGGTGTGGTGAGAGGCTACTGAATTGTTGCGTTATGCATCGCCACACTGGTAACGAACCGCTATCAAGGTTTGGAGTGCTATAGGACTTAATTCCCGCACCTCACTAGTACACATTGCCGGTACACTGAACAGCCAGTGATACATCTCTGAGGTGTTGGAGCCTGTGGTCTTCCCATACAATCAGCGTTTGCCATCAGCCATATCCCAACAGGTTAATGCGCGACCAAACGAGGCACATAATGTTCAAAATTTCTTTACACATTAGATTGAATTGCTTCCTGGTCCTGCTTGTTCTCCAAATCTACAGCCAATCGAAAACGTGTTCTCCATGCTTGCTCAACGACTGGCCCGCGATGCACTACCGCTGCTACACCAGATCAACTTTGGCAATATGTGGACACCGCTTGAACTGCTGTACCCAAAGGATACATCCTAAGCATCTTTGATTCTATACCGAGGCGTGTGGCAGTGGTTATAGTCAATATTGGCGGCTACACTAACGACTGATTTTGTCATCATCCACACGACACAAGAGGCTATAATTGTAATCGTTTGATCTTTGTACTACATGTTATCTGCCAAATAAATCTCGCTGTAATATCTTCGGGTTTTTTTTGTGTTGCCTTTTGCGTGGCCAGCAGTGCATAGCTTAAGAGAGATGCAATGTTAACACAGGAGAAAAAAAGCATTACTTACTTATAAATATCTTATATTTTAAGAAATAATTTAAAGAGAAAACAAATATTTCTCAAGAAAAAAAGTTGTTTATTTTATTACTAATTAATGTTTGCGAGTGTTTCTTACTTCAGTTGACGAAGCCCTTTGCGTATAATAATAATTGATATTTTTGTAAAAATATTCGGTTATATTGTATTTTCTAGATTAGAATAATTTTATCATATTATTCTGTATTTATTTATTTATCATTTCCCTTTCAAATATAAAGTATACCAAGATTACGTGCACTATGTATAATTCTAATGTATTTCTGATATACTAGAATAAAGATGCAACATAGCTGGAGTAAATAATTCATCTGATTAATAAAGACAGTCCCTTCTATTTTTCTTTGTGTTTTCTACGGAATTATACAACATCAGAGTACATTTTTTAAATATATTCTAACAAGCAACCAATACAAATGTAAATAATTGGAAATATAATTCTATTAACTTTTCTATTTATGTGCTAATACATGTCTAGGGCGCTTGAATGTTTGAACAAGCACAACTGAATCAATAGATATGCAGATGAGCCTCAAATTTGCAAATGTATATAGAAATCTATATGGCTTGTTAGACTCATTTATCATTATTTATAAAATAAATATGGAATTATGGTTTGCCCTGTGTCAGTAATACACAGAAAAAAATTTCTATTCATTTATCTCAGTATAATTTCTGTATATGCTCAAGAAAGCAAAACTTATATATAAAAATGGAAATGTATGTGACTTTTGAAAGAGAGTGCATAAAACTGAAATTAAATAATTTCAACATCATTGAAAGTTCGTAACTCCTTTATATACCACAATGCATGATTTAAAAACATTAGAAATACCAATTTAAAAAGAGAAAAATATAAATCAAAAATATAAGGTAACAAAAAATGCAAAGTTCTTTTTTACAAAAAACAACTCGAGTTTCTTTTAAAAAAATGAAATGCTTAAAATATGTTTATATAAAATATTCAAGACGTTTTCCATTAGTATTCCATCAAATTTTCCGGGGGAAAATATTTACTTCATTCGTTTATTATGCCCGAGTTCATATTTCAATCTATAGAAGTGTTTTCATTTGAAGTAATTAGAAAAATGCACACATTCAAATTTCATTGACGCCCTTAATTCTAGGTAAGTGTTTGGTTGCTATGGTTACAAATATTCAAAGTAGATTGGTTAGCAGTAATTTGGTGGAATCGTGGGATTAATATTTCACAATAAATTTGTCATTGTGTTTTGTAGGAAAAATGCTTGTATTTTCTAGTATATTTAAGAGTAAATGTTTTTGTCAACTAGAATATTGTAAGAAAAAAAATTTTAAAAACAATTTTACAATATATCCGTGATTTTCTAATCAGTTCAGATCATTTCCTTTGTTAAACTGTAAGGGAAACTAGGAAAATGGGGCACTAAAACACTTCATTGAAATATACTACACTAAAATACTTTTCATTTTTCCGAAATTAAGATATTTCAAACTTTAGAGTACGGTCTTTCTAATGGCATATCAACAAACTTCTAACTCTTGTTGCTGAGGGTTTAAAGAAACTCCACAAGACAAATTCCGCAATTGCCCATATTCGACTAAAACTTTAGGTAATAAGGACACAATTCCCGGAAATATGGGCAGGCTGCATTATTAAAAAGATAAGAAAAACTACCAACTCTCCATTTACCTTTTCCAAACGGAAATGCATTTTTGCATAGACTACAGGTTTGGCAAATGATAAGAAGTAAATTTAAACTTTTGTTGTTGAACTACTTCTAACACAAAAAAATGTTGAAGTTCTTATTTATAAATTAAAAGTAATTAAATGGTGAAAATCAGTACACCATTAAATTAACACAAATTAGTACAAACTTTAAGAAAAACAACATTTTTAATGAGGAGTTAATTTTTATAATATGCCACACTCATTACAATAGATCGAGTCACCCTGTAACTACACATTCTTCATTGAGTAAATAAGTAAGTGAATATAAACTTCGCGACGTTTATATTCACGACTCGTCGCACTGTTCAGCTACAAGATGCCTTTTGGGGAGGGACCTCGTAGTTCTGAACCAAGGTCAAGGGTTGAGGATGATACCTTAGCTGGCACCCTCCCTTCTCCTGAGTCCAACCCACAGTCCAACGGGAGGACGTTTGAGCATTCGACAGATTTAACATGCATCGCTTCCCTTAACGGAGGGGTATTAAATAGTAATGGGCTCGAACTCATGACATGCCAGTCAATAGTCCGTTACCTTGATCACTAGGCTACCGTGGCCTCACATTCCTTATGGAACCAGGATGAACAAGAGCCACTGCATTGTAATTAATCCTGTCCATGATTTTCATCATAATTGATAGCACCACAAGCAGGACAAATGCAGGATCATTGCGTTTGCCTAAACTTGTTGTTCCTCTGCTTTTGCGATACACATGCACACGCACATGCACTCATGTACATATATTTGTATGTGTTTTACAAAACTTGTGGTCAGAAAAATGCATCTTTTATTAAAAAGTTTCATCTGTTTTATAAGAGCGAATATTTCGGTAACGTTGTCTGTAGCTAACCCAGTGTTTCCCAAACTGTAGGGTACGCCCCCTAGAGGGGCGTGATAACTCTACAAGGGAGGCGCGAGCATATTGAAACGTCAAAAACAATTGATTATTTTAAAAAATACTAATTTATTGAAATTAAACAAACAAAATATATTCCAACATAATAAAATAAAAAATACACATTTGCACAGATATAATGCTCTTATAAATGTATCAGTACTGCACAATATATTTTATAATTTATTTAACTATACTAAGTTAAGAACAAGTTTAATAATTACCATTGATCCGATTGACTTGTCATACATAAAATTAAAAAAAAATAACACTTATCTTAATAACTTGTATGGTTTATAATTAATGCCCTAACTGCCGATTAAAAGTTACTGAATTCTCTCCAAAATGCGACCGTTTTCCATGTAGGCACGCGCATGAGAGGTATGGGGGAGGCAGGAAAAGGAATAAATAAAACCTTCTCTGAATCAAGTAAATCCTTCGCAACCACTATCAAAATCCTTTTATTGCATTTCAAGGCCTTCGGAATATTTTTATGGATAGCATAGCACAGATAAGATCGTATTTTGAAAAGATGTATATGTACGTCAGAGTCAATTAACGCTTTGGTTGAGTGAGATATTTATATACGCCGGCGTCACTTTTGAGGTTAAAGCCACATCGTAGATTTTGCATCAAAGTATAGTATTATTGAAGTCAATACATTGTTATTGTATGGAGAGGGGCCGAATGAAATAGATGATTGGAAATTGGGTCGCAAATATTGAAAGTTTGGGAAGCTCTGAGGTAACCGATAGCTGAAAGAAAGATTTAATAGTCATGCTTGGAATAGTGATTGCATTGCTCCTGCGAGAATATTTCAAAAAGACACTCAAAACAAGTCTGGTATATATCACAATCGATGAAATTATTTTATTTCAATGTGAACTGTGCCCTATTTTCTTATAAACATTTAAAAAAAACTTATTAACATAGCATTGAATTTATATTCAAATATTATACTTACACTAATTATTAGAATTAATTGGATTATTTTAGAAGTATCGAATATTTTATGATTCATGTGTGATTCAGTAAAATATTTTTTTTTCATGTTCTAGAGTAAACAGTATGTAACGTTATTTTTACAATGATATTAGAAGGTGACAACTGATTTAAATCTTCATACCTAGTCAGTATTTTGAATAAAATTTAATTAAATGAATAAAATTCGCTTCCATTATTTCTCACAACGACCTGTATTGGTAATCAGTAATTGAAATTACGTTTTAACTATAATGTAATAACAAACGGATGATATTGAAATCCAGCTTGCGTCAAACAAAATATTCTATCTGGGAATTTGAATATACGAATTATATTGATCACAACTGTGCGCAAACAAATTAAATTCTAAATAAAACCATATTTTTTACTAACACCAGTGTTTGTCTAGAAAATTTTAAATTTATCTCACTGATTTAAAATTATAATAGGAATATATATAAATTTCCACACAAAGATTAGATTTTCAAATATTCTTCTTCTAAAGAGAAATTCTATCAAATATCCGGTATGCGTAAGGGTGGACCAACCTCCATTGAACAAATTTTACAACTGCTCAAATTGTTAAAAAAAATTTTCTCGAATTCAAAAAATTATATTCATTGCTCAAACTATAAAACTGTAATTTATGTGTATTATGCACCTCTGTTTTTTTAATTTCTTGCAAGCAAGAAAAAAATTACTTTAAGTCTTCATCTTTGTATAATACGGCGACTTGGGGATCAAATGGATACTTCTAGAAATTACTGGAGAAATGTATAGCATTACGATCTATGACGTATGATGATTTTTCAAGAAAGAGCTAGAAAGTAAGGGGGATCTTAACCAAATCGCTCTTGACACTTCTCGGCAGTTGAATTCCACTTTTTTATGACCCAGTTTTGCTTCTTTTGTAGAAATAAATTTATTACAGCATCATGAAGAACCTTTTTATATAAATATGTACTGATATTTTCCCAAGCTTTATAATATGTCATTGATATATCTATTTGCGCAAAGCAAAATAATTAATAACAAGGTTAATCTTGATTGAAAATTACATGTATTGGTACTAATAATTATTCAAAGTGCTCCTCTCCTACAACAACCATGTATTGAATGCAATAATAATATACTTCGACGCTAAAGTTACAATATAACTTTAATTATAAACAGAATAAATTATCAAGATAAAT
This sequence comes from Trichonephila clavipes, assembly GCA_019973935.1. Taxonomy (NCBI): domain Eukaryota; kingdom Metazoa; phylum Arthropoda; class Arachnida; order Araneae; family Nephilidae; genus Trichonephila; species Trichonephila clavipes. Next base: position 2,179,102 of record BMAU01012990.1, on the reverse strand, counting down.
ATTAAGTTTTGTATATGACAAGCCCATGGAAGTCACTAGTAATTACCCCAACCGTGTTTTTGATTTAGTATTGATAAATTAATTATCACAAATAGTTTTTGCCCTATTGATACATTTATAAGTATTTTAAATCAGTGTGAATATGCATTATTATTTTTTTTATTATGTCAGAATTTATTTTGTTTTACTTCTTTTCAGTAAATTCATAATTATATTAAATCTTTTATTTTCGACATACTCGGGCCCGCCACATAAGATTATCAAGCCCCTCCTGGGGGCATTCCCCACAGCTTGGGAAACGCTGTATGAAGTAAATGAAAAGAAATTCGTTTTATATTTCATATAATCTCAAAATCAGTTCTAGTTTTGATTTTACTGTAGGTATATTGGATTCAAAAGATTACACTTTTTAAATTTGCTGTTTTAACATTCATTTATTAATATTTTACGGAAAAGAGAAAATAAACTATTTTATAATACATAGCTTAGACTTGAATGAGTGCAACACAAATTTTAGCACCAAATTAAATTGAAATCTACGTAGACATATTTTTCTTTATTTTGTATACGTATACTGTGACTCAAGTGCATTAAGTTTTTATAGAAGGTAAACACGTCTTCTTCCAAAACCATACTGTCTCATTGATTAATATGTGATAATACAAAAAAAACTGCTGGGAAAAATTATGAATTCATTGAATTTTACAAGTTTAAAACAAACAAAAAATTGATACAATGAAAAAATGTGCTTGAACAATAACAATTGTTTTCAATAAAAAATTATTAAACTTCTTACATCTCATATTTATAAATACAGCATCTTTGTCAATTCAACAATAGGTTAATTTTAAAGATTGCTATTTTTATTTCGAAAAAATACTAAATAATACGGTTGCTTAGTAAAAAAAATTCATTTCACTTAATACAAGTAGAAAATTTTTAAATTCAAAATATACATATGTTAATGAAGTTTTTTTATCCTTAATAGGAAGATCATTAAAAACAGACCTCAAAGAAAAACATTCAAGCTCTTTCATTGAGAAACACGACACTTGCAACATTAATTGTTATTCTTTTAGTGAGAGGGGAAAAAATATGATAAATGCAAAGACTGTCTTTGGAAAATTAATTTGTCAGCTAATTTATCATGCACTTTAGGCTCCCGGTGCTAAAAAATTCCCTTTTACAAACAAAATAGTTTTTGTGATAGCTTTACACGATGTGAAAGTAATTAATTGTGAATTTTTTCCCCTACGAGATGACTATGTTTTGTTAAAATAGGATAACACACATTTTTAATCCTAAAAAATATTCCTATTATTCATTAATTCAAATCATTGAAATGTGATAACGAATGGAAAGTCTGATTGTTCAGAGAAACAACTGTGCTAATTTTGAACGCCTATGAGATAATACATGAAAAATGAATGAAATTATTCATTAGCTAATATTTTTAATCCTTTATATACTGACGGTACTTATAAGTACCTCTCAGATTAAAATTGCATAGAAAAACCAGTTTTAAGAATACTCTGACGATACTTAGCAGGAATATTCGTTTTCCCAGCTACACGAGGGCTTTTGGCGACGGACAGATATGGTCATGGCAGCATGGGATCTACGATTTAACGAGTATTTTTTAGCGGGGAAGGCCACAGAATATACCACTCGGCTACCGCGCCCACATTTTTAGCAGAAATTGCGTTTTCAACCAACGGCATTTTCAGCGAATTGCGAAGATTGTCATTTTTGTTCCGAACAAATAGCTAATGTTAAAATGTAAGTGTCTTACTTTTTTGTGTGTTAATGAAGACTTTAGAAAACGATTTAACAAATTATTTTAAGTTGACTGTGTGTATAATTAACTTTACAGATGAATATCTTTAAATAATTAATTAGCTCTAACTAATTAAATTTTCCAAAGTTGAGTATTTTGTGTATGTGTATCCTTTAATTTTCTATGTAGTGATTAAAAAAAGTATTGCATGAAAAAAACTGCGTTAAATCATAATGTGGTAGATAAAGGGTTAACACCTAATTGGCTGGTATTTTTATATAAAATATGACGAGAATAAATAGGTAAAATAAACATATTTTTTCATACTCATATAAAAATTTACTTTCCTTATATTGTTTTAAGCTAACTAAAAAGCCCAAAATATTTGTTTTTAAAAAGTGTACAGTTATAGTTTATCTGTGTATTTAATCATAGTTTTTAAAATGGAAATTTATTTTAAAATATTCCACAGGGTGGGAGGGGGTGGCTCAACACGTAACTTTAAAAATATCTGTCCTGATCAGCAATACATTGCGATATCAATCCTTGATTTGTGCAGTTACAGTTCTTATTTTTCATTTTATGAAATTCCAATAAACATTTTGTTCGTCTGAGATTATGGGTCCGATTTAGATTAAACATTTTTTAAATACTTCTTCTCACGTTCTCTCTCTCTCTATATATATATATATATATATACATCATGTATTGGAGTAATTCTTAGATTGACAGGAGAAATGAAACGTGCAGCCGTTTATCATATTATATTTTAATTCAATGTTCAGCAAAGCAGTCTGCACTATAAAATCCATGACAAAACGAGACCTTAGTCGTTAGTACACGTGTCTTTTTCTAAGTCCGGGGAAAGAAGAAGACTAAGTTCTTATGATGGAGGGGGGAGGATTGAGTTGTCCTGGTAGAAAGTTTACCTAACTGACACTTGAAGACCTGGAGATTCGTCACAATTTTCCCCCTCCGCATGGCTCGTACCACAACAGGGACATGATCACTGACGACACAACGATGACTGAAAACTTAGATATATTGTTTTTTGAAACTTTTATGATTTATACTTTCATAATCGTGATGGTGTGTAGTACCTAATACCATGTTACACAAATACACAAATTATTTCCGATTAAGTGGTTACAACAGGGAACAACAATATCACAATAAATAAATATTACTGCAATATATATATATATAGTTGATACTTAACATAATAGAATACTAAGTAATTATTTTGCGAACTTAAAATAACTAAACTTATGAACTTGAAGAACTTGAAAACATCACAAAATTTTAGCATTGGAAGAGTAAGCATACCTCTGATTATTCAAAAAGAAGTGTTTAAAAAGTTTTCCTTTTTTTCCCTCATTACACACACTTTTTTGAATTTGAAGAAACGTACTGGTAGACTTTTGTTCTGTTGATTATCACAATGGATTACTTGGAAATTTTTCTTGACACAAACACACACAATTAGAATTCCGTTATTTTCGAAATGAAATCTTTGAAGAAACTTTCTTTTAAATAAACCATATTCCGATCTACACTGGTGTGCAAAAATTAAGGACGAGACGGTTTTTTCAATATAACTTTGTACAAAAGCTTTCCAAATCAACACATTTAATACCGTAAGATCCCCAAGAAGTAAGGACATGTGTAATGTAAGCAACACTTACTAAAAGAGAAATCAGAGGGATAAAAAGAAGCTTGATATTGAAAAAGTAGCATGGAGCGCAATACGACTGAAGGCCGAAACATCCCTGTGATGGGTGTCCAGCAACTAACATCCGGTCTTTAGTAGGGGATATGATCTCCCCTGACTGCTAGGCAGGTTTCACAGCGTCTGCCCATGCTGAGAAGGAGGGTGTCAATGAGTTGTTGAGGCATTGCTGCCCATTCATCTTGCAGCGCCAATCGAAGCTCCTGAATCGTTACTGGTGGTAAGGTACGAGCTGCCAAGCATCTGCCTAAAAAATCCCATACATACACGATGAGATTGAGATCCGGAGATCGTGCCGGCCAATCCATACGTTCAATATCTTCACTGTCTAAGAGCTGTTCGGCAGCTACTGTGCGATGACATGGTGCATTGTCGTCCATGAAAAGGAACTGCAGAACCATAGCGCCTCTAAAAAGACGCACATATGGAAGAAGAATCTCGTTACAATAACGGGTCCCGTTGACTGAACCTGCGTCGAAGATGTGAAGGTCTGTACGACTACCAAGCATGATGCCTCCCCAAATGAGAACACCGCGACCTCCATACCTGTCCCTTTCAATGATGTTCGAGGGATGATTGCGGCTTCCCCGCTCTCTCCAGATGAGTATGCGATGAGAATCGCTACTCAAACTGAATCTGCTCTCATCTGTAAAGAGTACTCGTCCCATTCATTGTCTGTCCAATTCCGGTGTTCCCGGCACCACAGAGAACGCCTTCTCCGATGGGCAGGGGTTAAAAGTACACACCGTACAGGGCGTCGTGCAAACAGACCACCACCGTGCAGTCTTCTGGCCACAGTAAAACGCAATATCGGTCGTCCAGTCGCCTGTGTCGTGTGTCTAGCGATTTCTCCCGCTGTCTACCGCCTGATTCTTCTGGCCTGTAAGACAATGTACCGGTCATCTTCGGGTGTGGTTCCTCGTGGACGACCACTACTGAACCCCCGGATAGCTGTTCCTGTAGTTTGAAACTGTCTTCAAAGTCGTGAAACGATGCTGTGAGCATTTCCGAACTCGGCAGTCACACTGCGGCCTTCCTCCGACTTTCTAATGATTCGACCTCGGGTAAAATCTTCCAGATGTCGTCTAACAGATTGATTATTCGCCATTTCTCGCTGAGGCAGCAACTCGGTGTGATTTTAACTGCTATACGGCGTGCATTCTCTTTGCCAGAAATACTGATCTTACACCAATAACATGCTTTATACTACTCAGACACTCCCCCATTACGTCTACCTGCATATCTGCGCATGTGCCACCGTACATCACCTTACTTAATCTCCTGATTGGTCTTTCTGTCCGCTCTGCCTCTTCGTTCAGCTGATATGCTAATTTTTCGACTTCGTCCTTAATTTTTGCACACCAGTGTAGTTAATACTATGCAAGAAAACATTTTCCATTTTAAATCTCCAAAAAATTGCACTTACCAAAATATTTGCAGCATAGTATTACAATTTTATTGCCCATTTTGTTTCATGACAAAATGGGTATTAGCTGTGCAGCAAAATATCATGACTTTATGGAACCAAACATGATAATGAGCGATGTAAGCAGAAATGCATATTTTAAATCACTGCATACAGATTACCAACAAAAAAAAACAAAAAAAAAAAAACACGCACACATAAAAAAAAACCAATGCGGTAAAGCATTAGAATTTTAGTATAAGCAAAATTTCGAAAAACAACTTTGCTTGACCTTAGTAAATACGAGCTTTCTTTCCTGATATGCTCTCTACTTCAACAGGTTACAAAACCTCCTGGAGAAATCGATTTATAAGAACTCTTCACTCCCAAACTCAGCAGCGGAAAAATCGTCTCTCCTTTACTATCGGATTTCAACTCTTTTAAATCGAATTTCATGGAAATAAGACCCGACCTTCTTACATCAGAAATTTCTTTATCATTCTGAAACGGAGTTGTTCAAATAATATTGAAGAATGCATTGCCAATAGGATCATAAAAAAGGGCAGTATGAGATGTAAGCGTTTTTCTAAGACCACTTCCAGATCCCATATAACTAACTTGTGTAAACTCTCTTGTAGTCAATGAACCCGGATTTAAGTAACGTCCTCTTCCGCTAGACTTAACACGATCTGATATAATAAATTCCAACACAACCTCGATATGAGGGTGGCTAAAAGGTTTATGCATCCATGCGCTATTTGCGAATAATGAGAGTTCTCTTAAACTCTCGTTAGAGTAGCATTACTTTCGAGTTCTTGGAAGAAATATTTTCTGTATGTAATTCAGACGAAATAAACATGCACATATATGCGCAGAAGTGTATTTTTTCGGGTTGAGTTTACTTGATTTATGTAATAAATAGAATTAAAAATTTGGTAGTCATTTTTTATTGCAGGAATATATTTGTTGAAATGAAAATACTTTTTTTTTCTGAAACAACTCTATATTTTTCGGAGAGTGTTGTTTCAAAAAGATAATACAATTAAATTGTAGAATTATAGATACTAATAGCTATAGACCATTAAAGCAAAAACTTTGCGGTAATATTGATTAATTAAGTTTTCTATATTTATATACCTAAATTACCAAAGTAAATTATTTTCAATTATAATATATTCCACTCGTACAATTCTACTCTTTTCATAGCTTAGCCAATTACATTTTGCTCTATAATTTAAAGATTAATTGATATTTGATATATTTTAAAATCAGAGATAGATTAACTGGCCTTAAAACTATGTTTAACCCTACAATCTTAGCTCCTTTGTCAAAGGGTATATACAGCTTAGAGTATTGTACACCTATAAGCATCTAATTTTGGCTTACACTGTCATGATATATTTCAACTTTTTATCTAGCTTCATAAGATTTATTTCAATTCAGTACATGATTATCAATAATATATATAATAATAAACTTGTGAATTATATATTTATAATTCTATAAATCGAATTTATTCTTTCGGCTGAATTTTAATATGCAGTTTTACCTTGTTTTGATTTTTTCACAAACCTAATAGTCAGAACATTCCACTGATGTTGTTACGAATTGTGATGATCTAGTCATAGATTTGATAGTTTACTCCCCTACAAATCACCAAGCAATATAACCCCATATTCCCAAAATGCACAGGTTTCTAATTACACTAGAGATTTATGGGGAAAATTGGGTAAATTAGATCCTAGCCAAGATTTTATGCTTGTTTAACCTGAAGCTTTTATTACAAGGTACATAAAAATAATCCGTATTTGTAACTTTAGAATAATATTTGTTTAAACAAAGCTATAACACTCGTATGAAAAATAATTTTATTTTTATAAGCATCCCATAGTTTTAAAAACTGTTATTGTTTTTATCGTAACAACTACGCATGGAATTTAAAAAATATATATATGAATCACACATGAGAATTTCAACTGAATATCTGATAAATAATGCTCAATTCCCCCTATTCTACGTCACACTGCCCGCACAGCAGGTGTAATGGTCTGGGGGCCATAGCCTATGATAGCCGGTCCGCTTTAATTGTGATGCGTGGAACCTTAACGAGCCAACGTTACGTTGATGATATTCTTCGACCCCATGTAGGACCTTTCCTAAATGGTCTAATAGGGGTAATTTTCCGACAAGATAATGCTCGTCCGCATACAGCAAGAGTTGCTCAAGACTTCCTACGTCATTTTCAGACTCTTCCATGGCCGACCCGCTACCCCCGATTTGTCCCCTGTAGAGCACGTGGGGTATCAGCTAAAACGGCAGATGCCATCGTGTCATTCTGTACATGATTTAGAGTTGGCTGTTCAAGATTTGTGGTCCCATCTGCCTCAGGACAACATAAGGTATCTAATCAACTCATTGCCAGACCGTGTGGCGGCATGTATTGCAGCTGGAGGTGGTCCAACGCGCTATTGATGTTGCCCAGTATTTGTGTCGTTGCACACCCTGTATTCGTTTAATTGTCTTGCTTTTGAGATCAAGTGAATCTCTCGTCTCTGTCGTTATGTGTATTAAATTTTATTTCTATCCGATGCTTTCTTATTGGGTTGTTATTTTCAATGTTCCTGAGTGTATAAACCAGGCTAAGACATTTAGAAGTTTGTTCGGAGCTCAAAAAATATAGATGCAGATTCCAATGATGAAAAAGAAATGAGCAATGCAGCTCCTGTACCCACGTCATCCGAAATGAGAAGCATCATGAATAGTATATTTAGTTATTTACAGCCGCACATTCTAATGGTGAAATGAATAACAAAATGGGCGATAGCGAAAAATTTGACGATAATTTCAATCAATGTTTTTTTTTCAAAATTTGAACTTTTTGCATTAAATTCATTAAATCCTTATGAATGTTTTTTCTTCATTGATTTTTACTAAATGCATGCATATATATATACATACCTATATAAATAAAAAATACTCTAATAATAATATTTTTGTTGAAGTATGTTTTTCTTTTTAAATAACGTTTAATACGAATCTTTTAGAACGAAAAAATATTTCAGTCTCCTCAATTTCATGTTAAATGTTTTTCCTGCAATAAAAATTTATTTACATTAAGAGTAATGAGTTAAAAATTGCATTTTAACGACTTATTTGAATAAGTCAAAAATGAAGTGAATGAGTTCGTGTGGGGATCGTAGTGACCCCTACCTTATTTCTTATAAAGAGTGTTTTTTTTCAGGTATAGAAGTTTAAGTTGGCATTACTTTCCAAGATGGCAACCGATTTAACAGCTGTCAAGTGATTTATTCTCAGTTTGGTTTGGCAATTCATCAAAACGATCATCAAGCAAGGCGTAGATTCGTCTAATGGGCCCAAAACGAGATTGCCGTTGTTCCCGATTTTCATAAGCGAATTTTGTTTAGCGATGAAGCGCACTTCTGGTTGAATGGCTACGTCAACAAACAAAACTGCCGCATTTGGAGTGAAGCTAATCCACAAGTGTATGTCGAAACACCGTTACATCCAGAAACACTGACTGTTTGGTGCGCTTTATGGGCTGGTGGAATCATTGGTCCGTACTTCTTCAAAAACGATGAAGGTCACAACGTTACAGTCAATAGTGATCGGTATAGTGCCATGATTACTAACTTTTTCATTCCTGAATTGAACAATAATGATGTCCAGAAGCTGTGGTTTTAACAAGACGGCGCAACATGTCACACAGCTCGTGCCACAATCGATTTATTGAAAGACACGTTTGGTGACCGCCTAATTTCACGTTTTGGACCTGTGAATTGGCCTCCAAGATCTTGTGATTTAACACCGCTAGACTATTTTCTGTGGAGCTATGTAAAGTCATTGGTCTATGCTGATAAGCCACAAACGCTTGACCATTTGGAAGACAACATCCGCCGTGTTATTGTCGATATACAGCCACAAATGTTGGAAAAAGTCATCGAAAATTGGACGTCCAGATTGGTCTACATCCCAGCCAGCCGTGGCAGTCATATGCCAGAAATCATATTTAAAATGTAATGCCACAAGATTATCTTTCGAATAAAAAAATTCATGTCAATCGATTAATACATCGTTGTTTTATTGCAATTTAAAGTTCTATACCTCTAAAAAAACACCCTTTATAATCAAATACAGAAACGTAAAATGTTTGTGCGAAAGAGACACGTGTTTCACGGGTGCTTTCATCTTGGAGTAGTTTGTTTCTGTAGAATTAAGAACGGAATGCGTAATTTTTTGTCTATCCAGAGTGTAATGAATTGCTAGAATAAAAATACATAAACACGTACATAAAATCTGAATATGATTTAAAAATATAAAATAATATAATTATATTTTTTTCGAAAGAAAAGGCAACTGTATAGTTTTAAAACTGAACCAAATCCTTACATAATATACAAAATGTAAGCAGATGGACAGTTTACGGAAGCTAGGTTTTGCCCAGTATTTTAAGTAGATTAACCCAACTCATGTACGCGACCTTGGACCCTGAGGTGCATGAGCAGATGTTCCGATTGGGTGGTCAGTCTAATGACAATTTTAAGTAGACTATTATGAATAAAAAAAGGAACAACATATTTGATTTAAAAGTAGAAAATTATTTGTTTTGAAATATTTCTTCTTTAAAATATTTCTTGGATATTTATTTTTTTTTAAAATTTGAGAAGTATTCACGAACTCAATAACTTAAAATAAGATTGTGTATGATGCAGTAATGATCCATTTACAAAAAAATGAAATTTTTTATTTGGTTAGAAATAAAATAGTAAGAAGTGAAATAGAAGCTATTCCATTGCGAAACTTTTAATGGGTGTTGTTATTTGCCACCCATTGTATGTGGTAATAATAATGATCATATTAGATATCATTGCGTTCGTTATTTTTTGTTGATATCTAACAGATGGTTGTTAGATCCAAACAATGGAGTCAGGTGCCTCCAGTATTATTTCAATTATTTATACGTCTTATGTATACAATATTAGTAATTGGTATATACGTTTCTTTTGTAGAAGCCACCAGTTTTGGGGTGTATTTTCTTATGATATTGATGTTGAGATCAAGACCAGAAAACAGTTTACTGATTCAGTTCTTACATAAAATAATAGTTTTTTTTTTTTTACTTTTTTATACATAAATGTTTAAGCAATTATTCTAAAAATAGAATGAATCATTTTTTTCACGAAGTAATATAATAAAAGATTACTAACACCATTATAAATATGTTGGAGAAGCAAAATTTAGTTCTAGAAAATATGTTTATTCATGAAGCTCTTTCTTGGAATAAGTTCTCATAAGTCATTTTTTAAAAAAATATTGACCATTGCATATTTATACTGAACTTAGCTTATTTTTTTTTGACAACTTGATCATTAATTTCGAAGCTCACTATGGGCCTTAAATTGGATCTTTGTCTGAATATCATGTTAATGAGTGAATTAGATATTAGATATAGAGAACTATACCGTATTTATTCAAATCCATTCTAAATCACACTCCAAATTCTCAACACATTTTTGTGAAAAATAAAAAAATGGTATAAAAAGGTTTATCGGTACCCATTTTTTATGAATTTAAAACAAACTAAAATAAGAACTAATAAGAAGTGACTAAATAATTTATTTTACCAGTATTAAAATTCTTGCACACAGGGTACTGTTATTGTTCCCACCGTCAGTATCATGTTTAATTTTTCCCATCCAAAGAAATGTCCTGCTTTCAATTCTAAACCACACCCTATTTTCAGCAGCAATAACCTTGAAAAAAAGTGCAGCTTAGATTCGAATATAAACCAAATTTTTTGGCGTAAAGCAATTTTTAATGCAGAACAAAAAATTCAGTCTTACACATTACCCCTTTCAAGATAGATTATCATTTTTTTTTCATTATTGTATAGTCATTAATGATTACCATGCTACTACTACATACATGATTACTATTATTATAATTGGGCATTTCATGATTAATTTTCAATTTTTTCCTTCATATGAAGCATTTATTTTCTGCTTACTGAATAAGTACTAGTTTTAGTAAAAAGTAAACCTAAGCCACATAAGTAAAGAATACGATCTACTGGATTAGCAATGTAAGAAAACTTTTTAAGAAAAAGTCATGATATATGAATAGTTAATAATATTTTGACAAATAAAAAAGCTTGGGTATAATATTCTTCGAATTCATATCCCCCAAATGAATTTTATTTGTTTTGTTTTAAGATGGTTTGTTGCAATTTCATGCTAGATTTTAATCTTTGATGTTCCGTAATAAATGGATATTAGCAAAACACCATTAGGTTCTATTTTGCAGAAATTGTACAAAAAATATGTTTCATTTTATTCATTTGTTTTTAAATAACTATTATTATGCATATATGTGATAAAAGCTAATATTTATTTTAATTAAAAAAAAGCAAATACTTTTGAATATTACTGAAATATATTTCGAATATTTGTACAATGTATTCCAAGCTACTGAAACTATTCAAAAAATTGTTTTATGTTTCATCGATTAACATATTTAAGTTATTGTTGAATAATATATTCATTAATTAAAACAATTTCAGTAATCTGAATTTATTATTACAATTTCTTAAAGTTTTTCCCAGTGAATTCGAATATAATTATTCCATTGTTAATATTCTCATTAAGTACTTTTTTTTTTTAAAATACTTAATTACCAAGTCATAAAAATCGAGAAACTAAGTTCCTGGTTTTTTATTTTAGGGGGGGGGAAACGTGTAGATAAGACGTAAAAATCTATGGAAATTTCTAGAAAAGCTTTTCTCTTTACCGAATTTTCGAGTTTTGAATATGCTGCTTTAAACCAGAATTTATCGTTAGATAGCCGAAAACAGACAGCCCGAAGTGCATTTGAAACACCATGTAGCAAAATAAGATTGGAATCTGCGAGGCGTGTACATTTTCCATTTTTGGCTATTTTCCCAATAAGATAAAATAAGAGAAAACCCAGAGAGTATTGGTTTAAAAAATATTCAAATTGAAACATTTTACTCGGTATGTGAATTTCAATAAGCATTGAAAATACGAAAGGAATATTTCAACTGGCTTTTTTATTTACTGTTTTCAAACCAATTTAGAAATATTACTCAGAATAATTTTCAAACATATAAAATCAACTTAAAGTTGAAGTAAGTTTTCCTTTCCTTCTTCAAAAATTAAGAATTTAATAGAATACCACTACATTCTATTTTCCATAGCAAAAATAAATGTTTTATAAGTAATTCAAAATACATGTGAATTTTTAAATATCAAAAAAAAAATTTTCTAGTGACAAAATTACTTTAAAAGTGATAATTAAAGAGACAAATATTTTTTGATAAAAATAGTTTGTCAAAATAGTTACAATATTTAATATTTATAATTATTTTTTGGATAAAATCAGATAGAAAGAAATATTTTTTCAAAATTGAAGATCATAAAAATATTCTCAAGAATACGTTCTACTTCTATTTCTTTAAATTTTAAACAAATAAATTTGGAATCAAAGCAGTTACAGAACAAAAGTTTTAAAACAAATAATTTAGAGTTATATAGGAATGCAAAGAATAAAAATAACAAGTAAAAAAATGAAAGTAATGAAGTTAGAATCTACACTAATGATGAAAACCACAATGTCTTTTATAATGTTGTTTCTAAATTAAGTTCACTAAATTTGTTAAGGATTTAATACTTGTTAAAAGAAATTTTACGATGAAAGAAGAATTCCAATCAATAATTGCCTTTGAAACTGATGTAAAACAATAAAAAATGATTTAATCTAAAATGTTGAGCAAAAGGAATGTCGGTCAAGAAAGTTTCTGACAAAAACAATTCCTATCTATATCTGTACATTTTAATGAAGAAAATAAATCTTCGCTTAAAATACCTTAAATTCATAGGATTTATGTTGTTTTTTACTGAAAAAATCCACTAATAAAAAGTAATAGAGACAAAAAGAGAATATAGATATAAAGTAACCTTCAATTAAAAAAAGTGTGTGAAGCTTTATTACTTATTAACCTTTTAACTTTATGTATAACTAGTTATCTGAGACTTTCATGGTTATACTGCCGACAGTACAAGAAAGTGTTGTACTGGAGAAGTCAATTTGTTACGCCTTTGGTAGAGAAGAATGCTTCATAAATGCACGAGAGAGATAGAACGATTTAAAGGAAAAGTGACCATTGAAAGAAGCAAAGTTTCTACAAGATACGGATCCTAGGTAACTCTAGTACATGTATCAAATATTCGTTCTAAGTGTTATTCATACGAAAAGAATATAATCGTAATAATCGTCATGTTCATCAAGTTTTTAGCGCTGAATCCTTCTGACACCAAGATAAACATAGAGCATAATAAATGAAAGTTTTAAGCCCATCAGATTTTAAATAGGAAACTCTGCAACATCTTTCGCCAAGAATACCAATAAAACAGAGAGAGCGTAAAAACTATTTATTAACCATCGGTCTGCAAAACTTTGCTCATGAAGTTTGAGGCAACCGAAATAAGACTTGCTGTCATCATTTTTAATCAAACTACTTTAATCAACTACTGTAGATTATATCGTTTCAGGAGGCACTTTCACATTGCAAATGAACTATTTAGAGTTTAAAACGGCTTTTTCGACCTCTACAATTTTCCGGTACAGATTTATATTTATACTGCACTCGAAACTTTTTCTTTTCACAAATGCTATTGTGAAAAGTATGACATTATCAGAGAAAGGAGTATTTTGTTTATTCTAAGTGCAGTTATTTTTAAAGACGTAATATTGTCGTAAACATGTGACTAGCTTTGTTTCTGCCAAGTAGGGGTACAAATCCTCGTGCTACTAAAACTCCATCATATAGAGGGGGTGATATACATTCAATTAATCGAGGATCCTCTTTCGTTGGCATGGAGTCGCATTTAACGGAAGGTGGTGCCAGTGACACCACACTTAGGGGACCTCCTTGTCACTTTACCATGATTAAAAATTTTGAGTTCTGTTACCAGTAGTCGTCTTACTGTTTCATATTGCCTCGCATTATGACTTTATCAAAATAAGCAATCAATGCAATAATATTGTTGCGAATTTTGTGTAAAAAGTGTAAATAATTTGTATTTGAGTGTTCAATGCATTTATATTACTCAATGTTATATTTATTTCATGTTAAAATTGTACTATTCAGAAGCAATGTCGCCCCTTACGTTATAATGGCGTTTCCATGAGAACTTGGCGAAATCTTGGCGGTAGAGCCAAGTTGACATCATTTTTGGAGACCAATTTGGCGACTATTTTGGCGTCATTGGGGACCATGTTGGCGAGTTCGGAACCCTCTGGAATCTTCTAGAAAGTATTTAGTAGATCTCTCTACTAGCGTTCAATGACACAAGCGGTTATATTTCTGGAAGTTTCTGTCGCGCCTATAAAAGATGATGCTCGCCGAAACGGGAGGAGTCTTGATTAAGCCAGCGAGTAGTGATGATTGTTTGACAGAGATTAGCTCGGCTGTGCTTGTGAATAATCTTTACGTGCGTGTATTTTTAAACACTGGTGATTGTGTTTGACTGCTGCCGAAGGTGTGAAGACCTTCGGATATTTACCCTGTGAATATTTCTGCTGAATCCCGTATTTAAAGGATTGTATTTTCGATAATAAATTCGCATCGCTCTTAAAAAACTGTTTATTTTCTTTGTGATTGTTTTGCATAAAATCAACGAACCCATATCTACGTAACAATATGTAATTTCTCATATTATTGAATTTAAGACATGGAAGACTGCTTCAATGAAATGAGTATTCACGATATATGCTTTTTTCTATCAGCCTTAAAATCAATCGTTTTTTTATAACAACTCAGACATTGTGAAACAGCATATACTAATGACGGTTATATTAACTCAGTTGTTTGAGATTCTTTACAAATATGCCATGAGCCAAAGTTGACATAATTTTGTAAAACAGTTAATATACCATGCAAAGGTGATTTCATTTCAATTGAAATAAAATTAAATGCTTGAGAGAATAAATACTTATCGGCAAAAATAAAGTACTTCAGTCATTTTCAGTCGCTTTGCAAATCCGATAGGATAGTTATTCGATTCAAAGATAATCCAATGATTTTCCATATAATTGTAATTGTAATTACGATGGATGTTCAGATGTTAAGCTTTATCATTTTTTTGAAAGATGAAGATTTGTAAAAAAACAATTCCCATAAGAAATTGCATCCGTTGCTAGTTTAATGACGGCCGTAGTGTCAGAGTAAGAAGAGTGACACAGGCGCAAAGCGCAGAAGAAGAGAGAGTAGCAGCAGACCGGAATTCCCGGCGTTATTCGAGCACAAACAACGTTGGCAAAAAGACATGTGCTAACAACTTGGTCACCAATAGAACTGTGTGCTGCTAACTGTAATGAATAGACACATGGAGCTATAGTGTGTTCGTGATTCATGAGCTCTTACAAGTTTATGGTAGCAATGCCTTATCAAATGGATAGTCACTAATATTGCATGTTCAGTGAAGGAAGACAGAATTCGGATAATGAAGGTCGAAGTCAACATCTATCCACATTCGTGAATGAAAACAACGTTGAAAGCTGTGTGAGAATTCCTTGTATATCAAGACAGGAAAATTTACCAAAGTGGATTTTTTAACCCTCCAACTGAACAGAACGGATTTTTCCGCCCTACTAGAGAGGCTTCGAAAATGGACTGCACGGATTTTTCTGCCTTCAAGTCAAAAGCGGATTAGCCGCACTTTTCTGAAATCCTTTCCCCCTTTTAATGAGGGACGGAGGAAGCAACACAGCAGCAGTTTTATGGCTCGCAGGGAACCCCGTGTTTTGACCCCCTCCCTCCCAATCGTAAAAAATCGGGGAGAAATTTCTTTACAACCCAATAAGTGTGTGTTTCTTTGCTAGCTTGTATTTTAAAAGTTTCCAAAAGTCCCAACGCATAAGTAAAATATGTTACAATTCCCTTTTGGTTTCATATTAATTTCAAACTGTAACAAGTTGGGGCGTGTCAGGGCAATCTGCTATTTTATGTAGTTAGACAAACTATCTTTTTTAAGTATATTCTCTTTCGCTTCATTTTTCTTATTCAAAGCTTTCAGTTTTTGAAACATGATTATTTTATTATAAGATACCGAAAAAATTAATAAAACATCAAACTCTTTAAAATTTGGAACCTTTTCAATTTTCCAACCACTAAAAATGAATAAATTTAAACTTCATCAAATCATTTGAAACATTTTCTTACACTTTGATAAAAATAATAACGAAAAAAAAACTAATTAAGATTTATTAGTTTTGTTTTTTTTAGATTTCAAAGCCTAAGTGTTCAGGGAAGTTTAAGTACAGTGCCTGGTTATATATTGTTAAAATACACCGAATTATATTTGAATTTTAAGTGCTTGAACTTCAGTTTACATCAAAGACAACATGAATGAAGATTTTCACACATTTTTTTTTTTTATAACTTGAATGTTTGAATAAATGTTAATCAAAAATATACGGAAACATTTACAGTAGACATTTATGCAAATAAATAAACATAAAAACCAATTTTAAATTCGAGCTATTGAAAAACATTCGAATTATATATTGTTCAAAAATATCTATTTATACAAAATACCTCAACATTTATCTTTTTTAAAGGCTAACTGAATAAGTAATTAAAATCTGGATATGTTTTGAAATCTCGACCTTATAAAGCTAGAAATTTTATATTAGAAATTCCATTTGAAATTTCGAAAAAAAAATGCATCGCGCAGTTAAAAATTATTTACCATACGTTTTAGCAATTGTTTGAGTATAACAAAAATTTCAAATTTTATTATATAGCTTCTTTGGTATCTTTTAATATATTTCGGCCGCGGTAGCCGAGTGGTATAGGTATCGGAACGTGGCTTGCTTTGTCAAGAGTTCGAGCCCAGTACCACTAAAGACCCGCCGTGTAAGGCAGCGATGCACGTTAAATCTGTCGAGAGCTGAAACGTCCTCCCGTTGGTGTGGTGGGGTAGTTTGGAGAGGGGGTGCCAGCTCAGGTGTCGTCCACGTCACTTGACCATGGCTCAAAATTACGTGGTCCGTCGCCAAAAGCTCTCGTGTAGCTGAACAGTGCGACGTTAATATTCAATCATTCATTTAATATATTTCGAAGATTTCATACAATTCGGTTGAAAACCGCATGCTAAGAGCAAAAAATATACTAAAAAAATTGATGAATATACAATTACAATAAATTCTTACATAGAGAAGCAAAACTGAGAAGCTAAAGCGTAGGAATAAAAAATTTTGAGTATATCTGAAGTAGATTTCGAAATATTTATTTTAAAGTTTAGAAACTTTGTGTGCGTTATGTTATACTTGATATCAATTAAATGGTTAAAATAATGTGTGTGTGTGTGTGTGTTAATATTAGTCATGTAATCGTTTGATGACACATTCATATACTAATAAAAATTATCATGGTCATTGATGCGAATGTCAAGAATTTTATGTAATTTTAAATTCAGACATTAAGATATTGATGTAGAAAATATAAAACGACCATCTAAAATACATGAAAAATGCAGTCTGCTATAAAATGATCTTGACAAACAAAATCCGGCATTTTCGCTTACTATGGCAGAGCCGGCTTAGTCAGGGGCGATCTGGAAAAACAGAGAGAGAACCGCGGTTTTTTGATGGATGCCGCTCTAGCTTTTAAAGCTCCCAGGAAAAATTATATATATATATATAAATTACAAATGCAAAAATAAATCTTGTAATTTTCCATACATTTTTATAACAACGAATTGTGGAATTGGCTTCCAATACATTGATGTGTTTGACAATATGTAAGGTAACCAACCCTACTTTAGATAGATTTGTACTACTTTTTCGTAACCGTATTCCTTTTAAAATTAATTCGTGCAGCCGAAATACACCTTTTGTACCCTTAAAAATTTATGTTAACTATAACGGTTAATTTTAATTTATGCAACTTGTGAAATGTTCATAATTAACCATTTCCGTCTAAACAGTTTACATGAAAAAAAAAGTTTGGAATCCTTCATTCATTAGGGATTTATATACGATTCTAACATTAAATTTTATTTTTCACCGAATAGGATTGAGTGAAAGTGTATAGTGCTTCCACACCACAGGTCTGGGGTTCTATTAACGGGCTGCGCAAGGTCGACTCTGCCTTTCTTTCCCGCTACATTGGGTCGATAAATGAGTACCAAGCTTTCTTCGGGTCTTAAACACTGAAGGTCTCTCTTCAGACAGACCACCAAATCGGGACATCTGTTCATGCACCTCAGCGTCCAATGGTCACGTGCATTATGATGGGCACAGTAGTTCCTGGCCCTCATGGATTGTTGTGCTTCTGAGTTTGAGTCTTAGGTTTGAGGATTACCTCACTTTGGGGATACCCCTTAGATAAACATGTATTTCCACTCATTTGCAATTAAACATTTTTCTTTCAATTACGTTTATTTCAGAAGGAAGTTTGATTTTTCAAATGTATTTGCTTAATAACATGTATATTTGTGTGTGTGTGTGTATTATATTAAAAATTTGATCAGTCCAAAATTACATGTTTTTAGCTCCTCTAAAAAGCTTTTTAGGATTTTACAACTGATCTTACAATCCATATACGTTTTATACTAGTATATTTAAAAATGATAAGGACATTTTTACGACTGTGTGAGCTGTTATGCCTCGTTTATAAATATAAAAAATTGCATTCAGCTACAGTTTTTAAAATGTACAGAAATAAGTGGAGCAACAGGGGATACTTACATATTATGAATATTTTTCACTGCAGTAAGATATATTTATATTTCAGTTTCTTTACAATTTTGAATAGAAGTTGTAAGCCATTTTGCGAATAGTTTGATATTGAGTATAAACCCATAGGCTGTTTAATATTGTAATGTGTTTTACTTTGATACCAGCACACATTAAAATAAGGCTCATTTGCAGTTATATGATCAGCTTCAGTGATATTTAAATTTTCTAAAATAGTCTACACGTACGAAAACATTCTTTCACAACCGCACACCACATCTCATACTATATCTTCCCTACAGCAGGAAATATTTGTTTATACTGAAAAATTTAATACAGGATACATTTCCAAGTGTTAAATTTGTTTTTAAAATTTGGTATGAATACATTGTGAAAAAAACTGTCGGTTAACTTCACTGAACAAAATTGTTTTAAGTGTACTGTTTTGAAAGACAAGATTAATTAGGGAGAACTTTTCTCACAATAGAATTTGTAATGATTGAATTGTGTGATAATGTAGTTATCGATGTGTGACATTTTCCTTGTAATAAAAGAAACAGAAAAATAAGAAATTTAACTTGAGTAGAAAATGGTTAGAAGTACTGTCATGCGCATTTGAAGAAGTATATCCCCCATTAAAATTAAAAATTATTGACTGAATGTGTGTTATGTCCATCACAAATGCCGATGTAGAAAAGGAATTTTTATTTAATACAAGAAGTTCGAAAAAGAGAACACTAGGAAGGAAAATTTAAATTTTTCCGAAAAATATTCAGTTAACATAAAAATATCTTTTATATGATTTTAATTAAAATAAATTAAAAGTATTGAAATCCTTTTTTATGCTATTTTAAATTAAAAATATAACTGAATAGAGAAAGATCGGTTTTATTTCATAAATATAATCATCGTATGTAATATTTATTGTGTTATTGTTTAAAAATGAGAGAGGGCCTTTGCTCTTTTTACCTCATTACTTTTTTAAAAAACAGGAAAGTGAGCGCGTTTTCTTGCTCTCATATTCAAAATGAATACAGGATGCTTTTTCTGGTTCAAATCGCAATACCAAATATATATATATATATATATATATATATATATATATATATATATATATATATATATATATAATTAATTTTTAAAAATGACAGAAAAATAAATTTTCTTTGAAGAAAATATAATTATTTTTCAACTTCTAACATACTATTTATTTCATTTTTTCCTCTTTTTTTTACCTTTCATTTCGTTTTTAATTTTACTGTGACTGAACATATAGGAGAAAGAAACACCGTATCTTTTTCAAAGAGGATTGATCAAGAGAGGATATCTACGCTTTCAAAGAAGATTGCCCAAGGCAACTTAACAGCTAGCTGTAAACTATTGATCTCTTGGTTTTTACTTTTCAAAGCGACTGAACTGGGTCGTAAAATTTTCCCCGTTCGACCACCCAAGTTCTAAAAGGGGAAAGGAAAAAAAGTCTGTTGCATTTTTGAAGGGAATCGCAAAATAAGAGTTAAACGCTTTTGGAATAACTTTTCAGGAGGAAGGTGTCCAGTTAGAGGGTTAAAGTGACTGTACGTTGCAATAAATGTATCAATGTCATTAGTGATTATATCGAAAAATAGTGCGAGCTTCATAGTTTAATGATTCCTTTGTGTATTTTGTTTTGATTATCAAGTTTCCTAGTGATAAACAGTAATGGATCTATCTTTCGGAATGTCCCTAGTATTTTTCAATAAGTGCATATATACGAATGCATTAAAAAGAAAAATTTAATTGAAATATAATTAATTATCATTCTAATTTTAAAAAAATTAAATTTATTACACTTTTATACAAGAAAATCATTTCTGATCAAATTGCGCTTAGAGTACATGTTTTGTGCTTTGTATAAGTATTTTTTTATTTCTTAATGATTGGCAATATTTTCTGAGAAAAAATTATATCATTGTTTTATTTTACCATTGGCTGCAATGGAATTAAATAAGAAATAGGAGAAATATATTTGTTTATGAACTTGAATATACTTGAATTTGTGTTAGAGAATTGAAATAATTTTGTGATAAAATTTATGGACGTCTTTTAATTAATCAGAAAGGAATGCATTTCAGAGTAAATTCAAAAATAATAAATTATCAGTAACAAGATATAGCAAAAAGTAATATCTCCGGAAATACCTCCTAAATTTAAAGACTAATTGAGCGAATTTTTGTTTGACTTACATAAGGCTTTCTCTGTCAGAAAGGATTACTCAATATATCTTCATTTTCCTCTCCCACAAGGAAAACTAAAATCAATTCAGTAACAGCCTAAAAGCCTTTTTTTGTTTTCTATAAAAAAATGATTGATCTTATTTGTACCTAATTAATTAACTTATTGTATTCCCCGCAATTATGTTTATTATTTGCAGCATAAACAAAAGTTACAGCTTGAAAAGAATCTCTCTGACAGGGTATTGTTTTTAAAAACAACCGAAGATGAAATTCGCGTGATTGATTTTTACAGTTCCATGAATTTCTAAATATTTCCTTATACATATTATTTGACAAAGTTTTTATAGAATAATTTATGAATGTGGCATGCATCACCTAAATTTTGACTTTTTTAAAAGCATTTACGTTTTTGACATCGATTGCTTTCTAACACTATGCATACTTTGTTCTGAAGGTCATTCATTTTAAGTTATGCATTTTAAATCAGTGTTTCTCAAACTGGGGTGCGCGCCCCCTAGGGGGACATGATGACCCTATAAGGGGAGGCAAGCATATTAAAAGTCGAAAATAAAAGTTTATTTTTAAAAGATATTAATTTGATAAAAGTAAACAAACATAATATATTGACATAATAAAAAATAATGTACACATTTAGACTAATAGAATACTCTTATAAATACATCTGTACTGCGCAATGAATTTTATAATTAGTTTGACAATACTAATTTAAGAACAATGACCCATGGAATTGTCATATATAAAAATATATATGCAGAAATTAACACTTACTTGATCATTTGTACGCTTTATAAATAATCCCTTAAATGCCGATTAAAAATTGCTCGCTTCGCTCCCTGATGCCATGGTTTAACACGTAGGCAAGCCTATGTGGTGAATAGGGGGTGAGGTAGAAAAGGAATAAATAAGCAAATTCTTTGAAATAAATAAATTCTTCGCAAACTCCGTCAAGGTCCTTTTATTGAATTCCAAAGCCTTCGGATTAATTTTATGGATAGCAGTTCACAGAAAAGATCTTACTTCGGAAAGACGTATGTATACGACTGTGGCAATTAATGCACTGGCTGAACAAGACATTTATATACGCCAGTGGCATTTAAGATATTAAAGTCGTATTGTAGGTTTAGCAGCAAAGTATAGTATAATTGAATTCAATACATTGGTATTGTATGTAGGAAGGGGGTCTCGATGAAAATTATGATTGAATATTAGGTCACAAATAATGAAAGTTTCAGAAGCATTGTTTTAAATAGCATGCACATGGAAAATACATATTTAAAGTGAAGCATAATCAAAACTATAAATGGCTCGTAGGGAATTTAATAAAGTACATGTATAACAATTAAGGACATTTTGTAAGTTTGAATTTTAATTATTTTATGTATTGTTTGAATGCTTACATTTTTTACATGTCACAAGCAATGATTAGGTATTCAGATCCCTTTCCTAGTACACATACTCATAAAAGAATAATTATTCTTTTAAATTTTACTAATAGAAAATTTATTACTTGGGTATATTATGTAGATATTAAACGCTCTTAAATATTATATTCTTTAGCAAAACATTTTACACTGTTTTTCATTCATCAACACTTTTTATTGAGAAAATATAATATCTAATATAGTTTTTAAAAAAATGTTTTAGCCAATATGCATACAGAAACAACAACAAAGAAAAACACAAAACATTTTTGAGTGTGTGTGTGTTTGTGTTAGGTTTAATTTTTGACTTTACTAGAAAAGTATTCAAATCAAAAATAGGCTTAAAGTCCTAAACAAAAGTTACAAGTATATGTATCTAACATTCCAAAAATAACTAAATAAACTTCCTCCAGAATTCTACACTAACATGCAAAACAAGAAACAAATGCATTTTTCAACACACAACCATGAAATTAATAATAAAAGAGCTTTTTATAACCAATGTACTGAAAAGGCAGCACAGTAGAAAGGTGATGCAAATACTAGAACTATGAAATCAGAGGGGACGCATGACATGCAAACGTGTGGAATGAACGCGATCACTGACAAGGTACCTTAAAAAGTAAGAAGGATGTATTTGCAGACATTCTACATTATTAAAAGTAAATTCACACTTATATATTTATAGAGGCTGTAAAAAACTATCAGAATGCATGCGTACTGCAATCGTACTACAGATATAACGGTTTACAGTTGTTAAACGTCTGCATGAAGATAGTCAGATGTGATATCTGCACAAGGTTCATTAGCGACAACGTTTACTGTGGTGTCAAGAACACAAAAATTGGAAATTTCATCAATGGAATCACTTTGTCTTCTGACAAGAATTGTTTCAGTCTGAGCAACAATTTTCAACGCATTTGATACAGAGGTAAGAACACGGTTTTTTCCCCATTAACATCAGAGGAGACAATTGGGTGGTCCTGGAGTGCTGATGTTGATAGGATAAATGTTCCTAACTCCACTTTTATAGAGGTACACATTCCAGAAATTATTACTGTGATGAAATTCTCCCATATATACGTCCGTTTAGAAATGTCATTGGTCCAAACATTATTTTTGTGGATGCCGATGATTGTCCGCTCAGCACAACTGCTTTTGAGGAGCTTCCAGAAAGTGAGAAAATCTGCTGAATGGATTAGCCATAGCGTGATTTTAATCTCATTGAACTTGCATGGGAGGCTCTGTGAGATGCCTGAAGACATCTTCGGGAAAACATAAAACTGCTGGAATAGATGTTTTTGTAAGAGGTGCAATTCTTGCTTTGAGAAATTTTGGATAGTTTAGATATTGGATATGGACAGCCAGCATCCTACAAAAATTGCAGTTAGGTTATATCTCCTGTTAGTTCCCCTTAATAAGGCACTTTTGTTGTTCTTTCTCCTGGCCAGATAATATTTTTTTACTCTCACCATTTTGTGAATAGTCTTTTTCCACTTTGTTCCATAATGTATGCTTTTTTCTATACGTAATAATTCATATTTTGGTTAGCATGCTTACGTCAACTTTCAAGTTTTTTTACATTATGCCTTTTTAGAGTAGTTTTCATGTCCCTCAGTTGTTTTTTCTTGGAATTACAACGCAATATGAAAAGCTGCTTAGGTGTACAAACTTATATATATATATAAAGAGAGAAAATTAGTTAAAATTATTTTACATGAAATAGTTTATGGAAATTCATATATCCAATTGATAAAATTCGAATTCAATCAATATATTGTTTTACATTTTTAAAGCCAGTGAATTATATTTAATACTGAGAGAGTCTTTTTTTTAAAAAAAAATAAGATAACAGACAAATTTATAAATTAGAAATAACTATATTAATATTTTTTTCAATTTGTATTATATACGCATTTAAAATGAATTCTGTTACTTAGACTTTAGCTGAATGATGCATTAAAAAAATTTAATTTCATTGGGAAAATGGAAATGCTTTCCAAAAAAGAATTAGCGAATATATATACAACTTGAGCCTATATACTACAATAAATTTAACATTATTAATATGAATGTGATTATGATACTAGATAAATGTTTAATTAGCAAATAAAGTAAAATATAAGTTTATTAATGCGTAATTACTTGAAAGTCTGAGCTACAAGTGCATTGTATTGTCAAAATAATAAGAAGGTCACCTTGACATTGAAAAACAGAATGTGTAACGATGAAGCTATTTTCCTATCTAAACTATTTATAGACTAATTACCAGGAATCTAAGCATTTCTAGTTTACGAGGACGCAATTATGAAACTGCAACTCAGAATAACTAAATGTCTCTCGAGTAATTAAAAAAGCTCCTTTATGAGATAATTAGTGGATGGTATTCTTTACAGTGTTCAAAGAGACATTCATTTAAGGTTTCACAAGATTAAGTACGCAAAAGTTGGGAAAATATTTTGAAAGTTCCAAAGATATTAATATTGTAACAAGTAATTTCTAATTGGCATAATGATTAAGATTCAAATCATTACTTTTACGCTAGAAGATTGCAAAATGAACGTTTTACGGAAATTTATGTATTTTACTAAATATCTAATTGACACTTATTTGGAAATACTTCTATTCAAGGTGTTTTTACAGCATGTTCAAGAATTCGAAACTATTTTTTTAAAAAAATATTGCTCATCAAGTTTTTTAAATTAATTTTTAGCTGGACATTTCGCCAAAACTAAGGTGAAAATTAAAAAGAATCACAAAATGAAAGCACGTTTAGAAAGGACCAAAATGGAGGGTAATATAATTTATTAACTATACAACACTTATTAGTTCAATAAATATTAGGGAGAATAAATACTTTAATCTTTTGGGAACAAAAACAATCCAAGTATGAAAATCGTAAGGACAAAATTGGTAGTTGCTTCCACGTTTTAAGCGTTAATAAATTATAGAAATTATTACTAATAAATTTTAAATATATCACGTTATAATACGTAGTCTGCACTTCAACACAAACAATATTAAGCAATGATACTGAGAGAATTAAACTACACACACCCAAAAAAAGAAAGTCATGAACAATTAATTCATTAAAAGAATTTAACTCACAATAAAGCAGAAAGACAGATTAGAATTTGTTGCCTAGTTTAAAAAAATATTCATTTTTGCCATGGTCGATAATGGTAATCTTTGCTAAATTTTATTATATATAAAAATGAATAAAAAAGCTCTGCATAACAAGTGAATAAGTACAAATAATCTTAAATAGAAGATATTAATTATTTATGCAGAACTAAATCATAAAAGCAATATATATAACAGAAGAACATTTAATTTTCCATTCCCCTTTTTTTTTTGAAAATAGACTTTTAGAGTCACAAATGTTTAACCACATAATAATTACAATTCTGGAACCGTCCTAAATGAATTATCAGACTCACCAGTATATATCTAAAATGAATTGAATAGAAACAAAAGGAACACGTTATTAATGAATTCGTAGATTATGAAAGTTACTGGCATTTCGTAACAATAAATTACTAAGCATTTATACAGACAAGCCGCTTTGTTAGTTTTGTTTGACAAGAGTTAATGAGAACACTTTGAAGAGCTCTGTGTAGGCCTCCAACTATTGATTAAGAAACATTTTGCTGATTTCGATTTCTCTCTGTTGGAATAATGCGATTATTAAGTCACAATCAGGATGGAAATAACCACGTTATTTTAATTCCTTTATTATTTTCAAATTAAAATGAAATAGAAAATAGCAAAATTTTATCACATGTAATGCTACATTCTTTTTTTTGTTTTAATGTTTTAAAAGAATAACACAACACTGAACTACTCTTCTGGGTTCTCATCTATAAATTTAAAAGATATCGCTGCAGGGATTTTAGACACACACATATTTTCTCAGAGCTATATCACAAAACCTATGACGTTCGAAAATGCTTTTACCCACAGATCTTCATGTCTTCTACATTGGGTTATGTGATGATTTAGAATCTTAGTTGAATCGAAAAGTGCTTGAAAGCCCCAGTATGAATAATAGAAGCTTATACCAATTTGTGATTGTATATGTAAGTCTGTACGTATCAAGAGCAACAGATTTTTTTCTTATTTGTGTATCCGTTTTACTCACCCTGGTAGTCAATTTCGGTAAACTATATTCTTAGCAGATCTCTACTCAACAAAAGGAACATGCTTACCAAATTGTAAGTCTGCAGGTTGAATTTTTTTAAAAAAAAAACCATGAATCTTTTTGAATAACACACATTTAACCTCTCGTCGCATCTCTTGGAAGTAGATTTCTGGGAAAAACGTTCTTAACAAATCTCTACTCAACAAAAGAAACATATTTATCAAATTTCAAGTCAATAAGTATAACAGTTCAAAAATGAAAACGTTTTATCCGTACGCTTCGCAACTCCCCACGGGACTTGATTTCCTGTATAAAACCATTTTTCGTAGATCTCTGTTAAATGAAAGGAGCATGCTTACAAAATTCAAGTCTGTAAGTCAGTATAACAGTTCAAAACTTGGAACTTTTTATATCTAAGAACCCCTTAAAAACCACTTTTGGTATCTAAGGGTAGACGAATTCCAAAAAAATCGATCTTAGTGAATCTCTAAGCAAAAGAAACATGCTCACCATATTTCATATTTGTGTGTCTGCTATTTTGGGGAGTCTCGTGGGAAGTGAATGAGTTTCTTTTTCTTTTTTTTTTCTTTTGTAAGTTGGGTGCTTAGGAAAGTCCCCTTAACCTAAAAATACCTGCGAACAGAGTAAGATACAGCTAGACAAATGAAGCCACGGAGTAGTAAAGTAACTACCCCTCCATAATGCGAACGACAACAGAGCTACTAAGGA
The DNA here is from genome assembly GCA_019973935.1 of Trichonephila clavipes. NCBI lineage: Eukaryota > Metazoa > Arthropoda > Arachnida > Araneae > Nephilidae > Trichonephila > Trichonephila clavipes. The sequence continues at coordinate 2,151,890 of BMAU01012990.1, read as the reverse complement.
CGAAATTTGGAAGACAGGTATTACAAATCGAAACCAAAAAGATAAAGAGCAACTTTTCCCGATAGAAAATTCTAGAGCATTAATTATTAGTACGGAACAATATTTGGTTCTCAAGGATGGAATAAATCGTCACCTGTTAACCCCAATTAGTCCGAAGTCAATGCATTCCGCTTTTTGTAAATTTTCAAAAAAGAATAACCATAGTAGGACGAAATGTGCACAATTTATTGCACAAAATACATACTTGCGTCAACATAGTTTGATAGCATCTTACAAAGAAAAAGTAAAGACAAAGTATACCACATGGTTCAAACACACTCGAAATTTTTTATCATTGAATTCAATTTTTCTTTTGTCAAATGTCCAATGTAATGAAAGTTCTACTTTTTCTGTAAGATATAGATAACTCAATTTTTTTTTTTCAAAAATATGCCTATTTTTAAGAACCTAATACGACCATACTATACATCAGTGGAAGAAACAATATTTGGCTCTATTAGATAGAATAAATCGTCGCCTGTAAACCCCAAAATGTCCGAAATCAATGCATTCCTTTTTTCGTAAGTATGACGAGATGTGGTCAATTTATTGCTCAAAGTACGTACTTACATCAATATAGTTTGATAGCATCTCGCGCCGCAAAATAAAAGCAAAGGCAAACTGATCCATATGGTCTAAACACATTCGAAATTAACTTATCACTGAAATCATTTTTCAATTCCTACTATTAGGTCACACTCTCTATATGTTTATTTATCTTGGGGGAATTTTCAATCGTTAATTAAAATACATTTTAAAGCGTTCAATTGAGCTGAAATTTTATATACATGATTATTTTGGATGACAATACAATAATTTAATTGTAATTAATAAACAGGAATTGATAAAAACTATTTATTTAAAGAATTACAAACACAGCCACGTTGGCATCATTTTTGGTGACTTAGCGACCCTTTTGGCGACTTGCGTCAAAACTTGAAAAGTATTACATTTCTCACGTTTTAAAGCATTCAGTTGACCTAAAATTCTATATACATGATTGTTTTGGATGACGATACAATACTTTAATGATAATAAATAAAAATTAAATACTACTTAATGTTGTGATGCTGTCATATGTATATAATATGTCATATGTATTAATTGTAACTATTTAATAAAAGTAGCTAAATTAAAATTTTTCTTCGTTGATCTAAGTAGGAATTGACTTAAATTATTTTTTTTTACTTTACACTTGTTTTTGTTGTTGTTGTTAAATATCAAATGTAATGAAAATTTTATTTTTTCTGTAGGATATAGATAAGTCCAAAAATTTTTAATACTTATGCCTGAAATTTATTTTTGAGAATCTAATAAAACCATACTGTATTCCAGAGAACACTCAAAAACTCTCCTTATGAAGAAGTTTCTAATTCTACAACGATATCGATATCCAAAAGCACATTAAATGATGTCAAATGTAAAAACTGCAGCATAACCCTTAAGAATTAACAAATACTAATTAGAAATTAAAAGAATTTAAAGGTGTGATAGGTCCTTCTCTCACTCTTGGGCACCTAGATATGTAGAAGGTAAGGAAGAAACACTCTACAAAATCTAATCAATCTACTTATTGGTCACACAAAATAACGACACATTTCAATTAATAATAGAAAGAGAATGTCTCGATGCTAACCACGAAAGTGGAACAACGAAAAACACGAATGATTATGAGACAACCAAACTCGACTCTTACTTTATATAGGATCTAATATATTATCCAATTTAATCTAATATTAATTTAATCTTTGTGATCAATCGTCCTTTTTAAATTTTTTTCCTAAAAGTATTTAATCACAATAAATCAATAATGATACTTGTCAGTAACAATCTCACCTGACTTCTGGTTTACATCCACTCCTATTCACTTCTAGCTAGAAAATCTCATTTATATAGAGACAACTTAATTTACATGTCACGATTTCTTCTTCAGAAATGTTGGTTATGAATAACGCGAATTGATAGCCCAAATATTTCTCAAGAGGTTTAGAAGAAGATATGCGAATAGATCCGTCACAAATGTACTGGAAAAAGTTTAATTTATTTTAAGTTGAATCAAAAGAAGAAAATAAAAAAAAAAAAAAAAAAACTTATTTTTCTCTATCTTTTTCTCGTTTTATTTTGTTGAATTTAAACATTCAATTTGTAAGATTCAACTTTTAATCATAACAGTTTGGGATTATTGAAACCATTTAGTTTAAATTGATCTTTAATTAAGTATTTAAGTTTTATTTCATTACCAGATGTGGTAAAACAAATTTCGAAATGAATGCATTTTTTTTTGCTCATATATTAGTTTTCGAGAAAACCATGCTGAAATTTAGAATAAACTTAAGAAATCACTCTTATCCCTGTACTTCTCACGCAGGGTATGTCATACCCCCCGTTTAACTTTTTTCAACGCTCCTTCTAAACCTTTTTTGGAAAATAGATAGTTTCTCGTGTAACTGACTTTAAGGTCGTATCCTTTCAGGGGCCTCGGCATGTAGGAGAATTCCGAATATATATTTCTGGATACCGCCTCTTTGGGAATGTCATACCCTGCGTGTGAATCAACGTTACAGTTCTGAATGCAAGATCACGTTTTAAATCTTCCTTATGCTATAGCGTATTATTGTAGTTATGATGAAGAAATGTGATATTTGAGTAATTTAATAGATACAGTATTTAATATATATATATATATATATATATATATATATATATATATATATATATATATATATATATATATATATATATATATATATATATATATTATAACATTATTTTCGTATAGAGAAATTCTATTCGTGGTTATAATGAGGAAGAACCAAATTATGAAGAGTATAACAGCACACGTATGATTCCTCCAATGAAATAGATCCGATTTAGATGAGGGGGACACTGTTCAAAATAAATATTTTATATGTAGAGACACAAAAATATTTGGGAAGAACGTAATTTTAAACAAGACAACTGGTACACATTTTATCCACTTTCAGATGAACTTTAAAAAAAAAACTATTGCTAGAATAATAAGAGAAAAAAATTCCAAATGTTTTTTTGAATTTAAAGAATAGAGAAGTTTATACTCCTATATATGTTTAGTTTTAAAAAAACACAAATTTCAAAAAAAAAAATAAGATCCAGTGAAAACATCGCACTCATTCACTCACGAGATTAAAGGAGTGTAAAAACAATGTACCGAATACCTTTATTAAAGGAACCGAAAAACGAAACTTACGTGTGAAAAATGTAATAAACATATTGTTTTTTCTACTTTTCTCCCTTCTTAACTTTTGTACACAAATTTTAGGGCAATAACAGAATGTAAAAACTAGTGGGAGATATGCCGAGTTATTATTCATACTAATTCACAAAAATATTATATGCCATTTTCTTTCGTATTCTAATCAATTGGATAGTTGTTTTATAGAATTCGTTCGAATGTTTCTTTTATCCTTTCACCTGAAGGGGAATATTTAATTTTAGTTTAAGATACGGTGCAAAGAGCCAAATTCATTCCTTATGATACGAATAATAACTACTTTCCCCTTCTAAGCGGAATATAAGAATTTGTGAATAATATCATAAGATACAACACACACACACACGTATAATTTCTCGATTAAAATACGGAAATTAAATTTTTACGTCACTTTAAACATTGAAAATTTAGCTCCTCTTTTGATCTACAAACTCGGCATTTAGTTTCTCTTAATTTAAGTTTAATAGTTGAACTTCAGCGTTATGTTAAATTGCGTAGGAATTTTCACTACAGTCGGTGAAAGCTAAACTTAAATTTTAAGTGAAGCGACATCTCGCCTAAACATTTCATCTATAGTTTAAACGAGACGTTAACATCAAGCCGGTTGGAATTTCGGCAAATGCGAGAGACAAGCAGTAAATTAAATTACGAATGTAAAATCCGAAGCAGTAGTTTATTTACTCTGAAACAAACTCTTCTACTGTAATCCAAAAGTAAATCTCCCGGAAACTTAAAGCGCAAGGAAAGGTTCAAAGCACATTACTCAAAAGAGTGGATCGATAGCGTGTACTTTTATAGTTCCTCGGAACTGAAAATTTCAATGTAGTAATTTCCTTTTTTTTTAAAAAAAAAGATAATTAAATGTTTTTGTAAAACCAATTTACAGATTTTTGCGAGGAAAAAAATGTTTAGATTAAGAAAAGAGCATTAATCGTTTCGTGAAGTAAGAAACATTTTGTTTCAAACTTTTAGTTCATGAATAATAAAGCATTGTTTGTAATTACTTTAAATCAAAGTTTTTATGCTATAAATAATGCTCCGGCATGCATTAAAATACTTACCGCAAAAATCCGGCGTATAACGCGGACCGGTGTATAACGCGTACCTACAATCTCAAGCTGCATTTTTTAATGTTTAGGTATATTCGACGAATAACGCGCACCTCCTTTTACGACGAAATTTGAAATATCAATATACAATGCTCTTATGTTTTGAAGTCATTTATTTGAGGTATTATCGCAGACTTACTGATATATTTCGATAACTGTAACTCTTTTAGTTCACAATACATGTCATTTCTTTTAAATAAAAAGTATTTCAATACATGTAGAATTATATGGGTATTTTTTTATGCTCATTTCGTTTATTTTTAAAGCTATCGATTTTATACCCAGCGTATAACGCGCACCCTTAAATTTCGATCTTACTTTTTGGGTTAATAATAATAATGCCGAAAAATAAAAATTCGTGGGATTTTATGGTATAATTCTATTTCTATATGTTATAAATTTTTCTATCCGATCTAAATGATTCAATTAATTCTATCATACTTAACAAATCATCAGTTATTAACTGTCGTCTGTTAATACTACTGTACTTATTTGTGCGCAAATTATTGTTTTTGGAAAAGTTCGATTATTTTCCCCTAAAACTAACCATTTGATGATTTATTTCTATTACAATGGCTATTCTACTTTGTCATGTACTGTTTTAATATTTTCCTGCTTATTGTTAAGCTTTATGCTAAAAATGCATTAATTTGTTAACGATTATATATATATATACACTATTTTGTACAAAAATCGAAGCACTGTGAAAGAAGGAGTTGTTTTTAATCATATTAAATATGTGTATAGCTCATACACAGATAATAAAATGATAAAAAAAATCAAGACCATAAGGCCCATCCACGGCTCACGATTACAGCTTGAATGTTCAAGTCAGTGGTTGGTGGAGCCACCCCTGGCAGTGATACATGCTTGTATACGCATCGGTAAACGGTGAAAGAAGTTCCTAATCTTATCCTGCAATACCTTCTGCCAGGCATTCACCAGTTATTGCTCCAGATCTGCTACATTTTGCGGTGCCCAAATCTGGTGCTCATTACCAGAAATATTCCATTCGTTAAAGGTCTGGTGACCTTTCTGGCCAAGAAAGAGTACCATCGGCATGAAGGCAGTCGGTATGTATGCGAGTGGTGTGAGATCTGGTATTATCTTGCTGGACACTAGCCCTTTAATGACGAGCCATTGAGAGTAATGCAACCGGACGGAGGATGGTATTAATATGTCATTGAACTGTTAGAGATGTATTGAGGATGGCTAAAATGATCGGCTGTCGTATGATATAGCACCCCATACCATCACAATAGGGATTATGGCTACATACCTTCGCAAAATAAAGGCTAATTGAGAACGCTAACACCAGACATGCAGGTACGAAGACGATAGTCATCTGCTTTAAAAGTAAAGAGGGATTCATCGTCGAATGTTATGTAATGACATTCTGAGGGTAACAACAATGATCGGCTACGACACCACTGCAAATGATTTCGCTGATGTTTTGTAATCAAGGTAGACGTCTTAAAGGACGCTGTGAGCGTAACAACACCACATACAAGCGCCATGAAATGGTGGAAGGTACCACGGGGGCACTGGTAGTACTTTGAATGGTAGACAATGATACCGTTGGAGTATCTAGTTCAGGCTCGTCAATGATCATCTGATATTGCGTCGAGTTTGGGCATCTTGGGCTTCCCATGTCTTCATTTTGTTGATAAGTTCCTTGCAGCAACCATTGCTGCAGCATCTTTCCACAGCTGTGTCTGTACGTTGCAGTCGATGACATATTGTTCGGTAGATCAACCACCTTCACGCATTCTGACAAAGCAACCGAGTTCGTGTGGGAATCATTCGTGTTTTCTCTAGAGAATCACAACAGTGAAAACAAAAAAATGATACATTTTCAGCCTCTGTTACCGTTTTTATACTTTGCTATTTGCTCAGTAGAAATACGCGCTACGACTGCAATTTATATTCACTACCCTAAAAAATCTTATCATTTGCATGTTCAACCAAGATGTTTTTACCTTCGAAATTTCATCACAATTGGAGAAATCCTTTTTAGTGCTTCGAGATTTTTACAAACCAGTGTGTATGTATATATATATTAAGTACCTTACAATCTGCAAGAGTAATTAATTCGAGTATTATTATTATTTTTTTAGAAATACGGTCCATTGTATGAAATAAACTTAATGTCATTCATTTGCTTGATCCATACACACACGCATATACATCTATATCTTTATACGTATATAAAAATCCTGTGTCAGAGTGTTGGTTCGTGGTGGACTTCGAAACTACTCAACTGATCCTAACAAAATTTTGCATATTGTATGTCATTTCGTCCAACTTAAAATATAGGATGGTTTTTATCTCAAATTTTTACGTTATTGTTTTTTTATTGCCAGAAATACGAAGAATCCAGGAAATGAGAAAATTCGCAGAATGTCAGAATGCGTGTGTTTGCCTACATTTTTATTCCCTATAGCTAATAAACATTCAGGCGCAGCCTTGCGAAAATACAATCAGCTAAAAGTTGCATTGACAATTGCATCTTCAGGCATTGCTGCATTTTTGTTAAATGGTGGACAAACTGCTTATTCAGTATTCCAGCTGCCATTAGACATTCATGAGAAAAAAGGTGCAACTTGTATCATTAAAAAATGTGGAATGACTACGGTACTGCAAAGGAGTTCAATTACAATCTGCAATGAGAGTGGCCTTAAATATTCAATCGGAGCTTTTCACAGAACTTTGTAAGATTTAAATGGCAACAAGAAAATATTCGGTGGTGGTGTTCTATTACTGTCTGGTGATTTCCAACAGACATAGCAAGTCATTCCTTGTTCTACTTTTGTTCACAAGATTAACGTATGCTAAAAATAATCGTTTTTATGGCGAAACGTCGAAATACTTCGACTGGCTATAAGCACGCAAGTTCAATTGCAAGATTGATTGATAATTGGCACAAATGTTTTCTAATCAATTGCTAGATATGAGAAATAATGAAGTAGAATTGCATCAAAATACACAATGTGTAAAATTGGGAGACAATTTCTATACTAATGTTCATACCAAAAAAAAACTGATTGACAGTGTCTTCCCGGATATACTGTATAATTATCTAGGTAATGACTGGCTCTACAATCCCGTTGCTTGGCAGAAAAAAATGTTGATGTGACGAAATGTACTTCCAGATACAAAAGTGTTGCCAGGTGATCTAATGCTTTTTAATCAATCGACACTATTGTTGATGAAAACGAAACTTTAAAGTTTTTAATTCCTTGGATATATTAGGAATGTGTCCTCACAATCTTCGATTGAATATTGGTTCATTGCTTATTGTGCTGCGTAACTTAAATCCACCTAGATTATGAAACGGAACACATTAAGTCATCAAAAGAATTACCGAGAATCTTCTTGAAGCAACTATTAGGAATTACAATAGGAAGTGAATAAAATGTAAAATTAAGAACATTATATTGTTTAATACTTAATTTCAGCTCTCCGAAATCGTAAACAAAGATTTATTTGACTGCATTGAATAGCTTAGAATAATATTAAATCAACGTATTAAAACAAAGCCACATCAACGCTTGGTGGGGTGAGCTGGTCTATAAATATAAAAATGGATGTTTTTATATATGACCTCGCTTCACTCCAACATCGTTCAACCGATCACTATAAGAATTGGCATGTGTATGCATTTTTTGTGGAGAAGATTTTGTGCTACCCTCATTGTTGCAGTTCTCCATCAGGTGGCACCACAGCATATCATCTTCTGCACCGTTCAATCAATCGCCATGTTGCTAATATGATTGACAAAAATGATTCCAACTTGGCTCAATTGCCAACATTTCGCAATTTTTCATGGAATCACCTTTATAATGTAAAGAATGACGTTGCTTGCGAGTATTATTCTTTTAAAGTAAAATATGAATACAAGAAAAATTAATATTAATGTATTACACATCTAGATATACCAGGTGATTCAAAACTAGTGTGACCAATTTTAAAAGCATGTAACTATTTCTGGTGAATTTCTATCGTCTTACTACTGGTTTTACTTTAAAAATAAAACATTTAAATTACTAATTTAACCATTTTTATTAGTGGGAGTAAATTATAGTACGGGAATTAGATCCTCAAACTGGGAACAAAATTTTACAGCTTTTGAAGTACTGTTGTTCAAGTTCTGTTATAAATTAAGCATTTAAATATCGAAAAAGGTCATTTTTCTATAGTCAACTATATAAACTTCAAAAAGAAATAAAATTTGGTTTACAATCAAAAGCTATAGGAAAAATGTGAACGAAAGGAAATCCTTAACGAAAAAGAGAAAAAAGAAATTGAAAAGAATTTTTGTTGTAGAAAATCCTTTTCTTCAAAGTACCATGGCATAGAAACTATATGTATAGCAATCGACAATTTATTGTCAGATAAAGAAAGTTGTCATAAAAAAGTACATTTTCCTGTGTCTGTCATCAAATGTCTGTTAAGACAATAGAAATACAAAAAAATGGTCGTGGCCTCTGTATTTAAAGTTATGCAAATGTAGATACAAAACATGGATAACCTCGAAAAATACACTGTTTCATCTGTCATTCACAACTGACAAAACGAAGATATAATATATGTCTTGCAAAAAACGTCACGAATGTTGCGAAGAAGATCAGATTTAGAGCTCTATCAATCATATAAAGAATCTGATATTGTTAAATTCATCAAAATACAACGAATTAAATGGACAGATCACGTTGTCAGAATGAACGAAAACCGCACAAATAAAAAAGTTTTCTATGTCCAACCAATTGGCATTCGAAGAAAGGGCAGGCCAAATCTTAGATGGATTGATGACCTAGAAAAAGATCTCTTTGTTTTGAAAACTAAGAATTGGAGAACACTAGCAAGAAGTATAATGGTCTGGAAATGCCTTTTTGAGAAGGCCAAGGCTCACTCTGGGCTATCGAGCCATTGAGGAAGGAAGGAAAAGTAGATAAAAAACATGAATATCTTTGGATGATGCAGCGTTTCTTCTGTCATTCACAACTGGAAAAACGAAGATACAATATGTTTCTCGCAAAAAAAGTCGCAAAGACACAACTGTTTAACAAAAGATAAGTTGGCCATCAGGTGTTATGATAAGGATGGGAATGTCCTCTAAAGGCTAAACAAAATCATTTTTTGTGGAACCGAAATCTGAAATTAATGTTAAATACTATCATAATAAAGTTTTGAAACACTTGATCAAAAAAAGTAAACGTCTTTACTCTTATGGAAACATTGTTTTTCACTATCATTGTGTACCAAATCATATTGCAAAATCAACTATAAAATGCCGAAATATAAAAAAAAATGTACTTCCTTTCCATAAATGACTATCACAATCTCCAGTCTGATCCCTTGAGATTATTTTCTGTGGGGATACTTAAAGAAACAATTAGATAGACGTAAAGTAAGAACATTTTAAATGCTTCAAAAAGCAATCAAAGAGAACATTGGAAAAATACTCCAAAAATGGTTGAAAAAAAACCTTTGGCTTGGCTGAAACCTTTACATAAAATGTAATGTGATAGAGGAAATCACATTGAAAATTCCATGCAGATAGCTTGTTTCAATAAAAATTTATGATCCTCTGAAATTGGTTAGACTATTTATGAATCAACCGGTAAATTATCTGCTTTATTTTAAGCATTCTTTTCACAAAATGTGTAACAATATGTTACTTTTACTGAGCAGAGAGATCAGCTTAAGGTGACAGAACACCTTTAAAACTCAATTTTTTGTCATACTATCGATAATTCGTTTTTGATCAGTTGTTAAAATTCTATCTTTTATCTTTGTACATCTGTTTAAATTTTGTTTCTATCTTAATTAGAAGCCGATTTACAGTTTTTTTTTAATACTACTTGATCATGAATTTTTCTGACCAAAAAAGGTTGTCTGCTAACCGGAAGTTGCTCTAGTTGTTTGTTTACGTTTTTCTTGCTTGGTATATGACATGAAATATTATAATTAATATATGATATTTAGCCAGAAATTAAAAATAGAATATTAAAAAATAAATATAAATGTATCTGGGGGGAAATACATTTTCCCTTTTTTATGCGAAAAAACCTGGCAGCAAGTTTTGTTGTTTAGTAACTTTGTTTACATATACGTTTGACTTTCATGCTAAACGAATCTATTGCGTAAAAAAGTTTATTTAATAATTTTATTCTTTTATTTTGGCTTAAAAATATTAAAAGTATTGCTAGAAAGCGAAGCGACAATTTTATGTGGTAATAAATACTCCAGAAGGTCGAAAAATAACATCACTTCAACACCGGTTCCCGAATGCACTGCTAGTTCTTCAAAGTTAGTAAATCAGAGTTTGTCAACTGCAGAAGAAGTGCCTGATCCTGTGTTTGGTAACAGAACCGTTATCCTTGAGTTTATTGTGGAACCATTTGCTCAAATTTGCTGCCCAAAATGTTTTGCTTAAAAAGTAGAGCTATTTGAGGATTCCAGATATGGATTGTGTTCCCTTTTTACACTAAAGTGTAAGTGCTGTGACTTATTCTTTGCATTTGCTTAATCAAAAAAAGTTGTAAATGCACCTGTCATAAATACCAAGATAGTAAATGACATGCGCCAGATAGGCAAAAGTTTTGCTGGTGCGTTTATGCTTAACATTAACTTTGCTTCGACTAACCAAAACTGCTTACAAAAATCAGAAAGAAAGGTTTTTAAAAGTGGTTCAGGGAGTAGCCGAGGAATCAATGAATAAAACTGCTGCTGAAATTGTGGAGAAAAAAACAAAATCTCTCATCCGATTTTGTAAAATGTGGCATATCTGTTTTCGGCACATGGCAGCGTAGAGGCTATACGTCTATAAACGGCTGTGTTGCTGCGATATCATTTGATACTGGTAAGGTGTTAGACGTAGAAGTTATGTCGTCCTACTGTCCTACATTAAAGAGACTTCACACTATGCCCCCAAAGAAACTCTGAATACGAGTCGTCAAAATCCGACCACATATGTCAGTGTAACTTCACAGGATCCTCGTCAAAAATGGAAATTGTGGGGGCTTCACGAATATTTCTTCGGTGAGAAAAAACCGTGGACTTCAGTTAATGTCCTCCAGCCAGGCGCTTTCGTATGGTTTGAGAAGACACAATGCCAGAATGGCAGCTGATGAAGTAGTTGGCTGTACGCGTGCATTTCTTACCAAAAGACTGGTTTGTCTCAGCGAACTGGTTTGTCGAGAGCGTCCTAAGCCTGGTGTTCTTGTAAATGACATCTCTCAGACCCACTGGTCCCAACACCTCCTCACAGCACAATCAGAGCAGCCTAATTGACGAGCAACTTGCCTAGCTGACCAACCAGATTTCATCATGCCGATGATTCTCCCTCTCTCAAACTGTGACAGCTGCTCATATTGTCTTCGAAAACGACGTAATGACATGTTTACCTCAGCTCTTCCTTAGTAAACGATTCAGCAAACTCAAACAAGCTTTGGTTATCTGGTTTATACTCCACGGAGAACGACGTTAAACGCTCTCTACCGGCTATACGTAAAGCGCAATCACGATGCATTTCTAAACATTTGCATATCTCTCCAACATGTACCTTCATGCCATGTTTCGCTACGATTCTTCAATTATTTCTTGGTGATCTAATTTTTTTCTCCTTGAATGTATTAGACCTAGCATAATTAAATTTGGTACGTATGTAACTATTGTTCAATTGATATATCCTAAGAAGGGATTTAGCGGAAATCAACTATCATTTAGGAGAAGGGATCAACTGAGGCATATTGATTTTTAAAAAAACCTGTTTCGAAATACTAGACGAGCAGTAATGAAATTTAGTATATTTGTTTCTTTTGCCGAACCGACCCTCGCTGAACATGGGTCATACGGAAATCCACTCTCATAGTGGGTTAATGGAGCTTATTGATAAAACAAAATACCTTTTTTTTAACTATTTGATTTTAACTTGGAACTTAGCAAGCATGTTTTTTTAGTAGATTTCCACTAAAATGTGTTTCACAGAAATCCACTTTGGGAGTACACACATATAATTATATTTAAATTTAAAAAAAAACATTATATTATTTAAAAGTTTTGTCTTTTTTAACCCGGCATCACCCACCTCGGAAAAATGACCGAAAGTTCACGCGCAGGGTATCTTATACCCAAGGGTGCTTACATTCTGTTTCTACCCTAAAATTTCTATACAAAAGTTAAAAAGGAAGACAAGTAGGAAATACAATATGTATATTACATTTTTCACACGTTAATTTAGTTGTTCAGTTCTTCTAATAAGGGCATTCATTACATTGTTTTCACAATCCTTTAATCTCGACGTGAGTGAGTGCGATGTTTTACTGGATCTTAATTTTTTTTTTAAAATCTGTATCTTTTTAGAACCAAACATATAGGAGTAAACTTCTCTATTCTGTAAATTCAAAACTTTGGAATATCTTTTTTATTTTCTCTTATTATTCCAGCAATTTTTTTTTTCAAAAGTTCATCTGAAAATGGATAAAATGTGTACCAGTTGTCTCCTTTAAAATTACGTTCTTCCCAAATATTTTTGTGTCTCTACATATAAAACATTTATTTTCATTAGTTTCTCCCTCTTCTAAATCTGGATCAATTTCATTGGAGAAATCATACTTACTTTTATACACTTCATAATTTGATTCTTCCTCATCATAACCACGAAGAGAATTTCTTCATCCGAAAAAATACTGTTGTACTATATCTATTAAATTACTTAGATATCACATTTTTTCATCATAACTGCAAAAATACGCCATAGCATATGGAAGATTTAAAACGTGTTCATGCATTCAGAACTGTAACTGCCATTTATGTGTAGGGTATGACACACCCAAAGAGGTGGTATCGAAAATCATATACAGGGTGATTATAAAGAAACTTTGCCAACATCTGCACTTCTAGCGCCTGTTCTATTTAACCGATCAAGATGATATTTCAAATATAGTTCTTTTGAGATATGCGCTCGAGATTCTGTGAATGGCAACAACGTGGCGCTCGCGGTTACGGTTATAGTGACAGAAACTCGAAATTTTCGAATGGCAACGCCTACGTTTTACCATCGCAAAATGTTCAGCACATGCGAAAACCCTAAATAGGGTTGAAACGGCACCGATATGTCCGAAAACCGACGTGTTATACACATACAAACAGTTCTTCAAGGCGCACGGAGGAATAACGCATACGACAGAGACAAGACACTGCTCCATGATGAGAACACATAGAGAAAAATATCTGTATTAATTTCAAACATTTTCCACATGAGTGCCATCACAGGCAATTGCGCATTGCATGCGGGAGACGGTGGACAATATCGCTGCACGCAACATGGCACGAGGGATGTTTCCAATCTCACGCCGTATAGAATCCTTTAAGTCCGACAATGTTTGAGGATTGCACAGATAAATTGTGGATTTGAGATAGCCCCAAAACCAGAAATCCATAGGCGTCAGATCTGGGTATCGCGCAGGCCACGGAAAAGGATAATAGCGTGAGATGATGCGATCACCAAAATGCTGATCCAGGAGCCTTTTAACAGACCTCACTATATGTGGAGGTGCGCCATCTTGCATCCAAACAATGTCATTGAGTGCATTCCGCCGACGCAACTCCGGTAAGACATAATTTTTCAGCATGGCTGCATACCGAGAGCCCGTTACAGAACATGTTGCAGGGCCAGTCGGGGGCGTTTCCTCAAAGAAGAACGGGCCCAGAACAAATGTAGCTGTAATGCCGCACCACACAGTCACTTTGGCGTCAAATAATGGTACTGGCGCCCCAGCGTGAGGATTCGTCTCTCCCCAGTGCACACAATGATTTGTGTTAATGCTGCCATTTAAGGTGAAATGCGCCTCGTCCGTCCATAGTATGCGAAGTGGCCAGTCGTTATCCGCATCATATCGTAACAAAATTCATTTGCGAAGTCCAGACGTTGTTGTGGGTCACCCGGCTCCAACATCTGGACGCGCTTGAACCGATAGGGAAACATGTGAAGTACCGAGCGCAAGATCTTGCAGACCGTTGAGTTCGGAATATCCAACACGCGTGCTATGCCTCTTGCGGTTTCTGTGTGTCCTGCAGTCACTGTATGGTGCACTTCCATGACAATGTCCTCAGGAACAGTTGGCCGTCCGGAGCGAGGTTTGTTACAGGTGCAGCCTGTATCTTCGAATTTCCGCACTAAATCACGCAGAGCTTGCAGAGTACCTGGGCCGCGTCGTTGTCGATGATTGCGGTGATACACACGCAAGGCTTCCGCAGCGTTCATCCCATTTTGGTAATAGAGTTTGATCAATTCACCGCGAACTTTCCCAGGAAGAACCATATCGTCGGCATGTGCGAGTTCCCGAATGACGACTTCGCATACCCGCTTGGTATTTTATAGGTTTCCTACGCTGAATATCTGGCGACCAGCATTCTGTGATTGGCATCTTGACTCTGTCATATGCAAAATTTATTGCGTGCGCCCAGATCGTGTTTTATTGGCCGGTTTTCAGAACTCTTTTTTGTGTTTGCATAACACGTCCGTTTGTAGACATATCGGTACCGTTTTAACGCTATTTAGGGTTTTCGCATGTGCTGAACATTTTGCGATGGTAAAAAGTGGGTGTTGCCATTCGAAAATTTCGAGTTTCTGTCACTATAACTGTAACCGCGAGGGCCACTGTGTTGCTATTCACAGAATCTCGAGCGCATATCTCAAAAGAACTTTATTTGAAATATCATCTTGATCGGTTAAATAGAACGGACGCTTGAAGTGCAGATGTTGGCAAAGTTTTTCTAATCACCCTGTATTTAGAATTCGGCTAAGGCCCTTAAAGGGTATGACCTAAACGTCAACTACACGAGAAACCATCCATTTTTCAAACAAGTAATATAAAAAAAAAGTTTTTAAGTCAATTCCTACTTAGATCAACAAAGAAAAATTTTATTTTAACTTTTTTTTATTAGTTACCATTAATATAAATATGTATGTTCTTATGATAGAATAGTGGTAATTAATTTTTATTAATTATCACTAAAGTGTCGTATTGTCATCAAAAACAATCGTATATATAATATTTCAGGACAACTGAATGCTTTAAAACGTGAGAAATATAATCCTTTTCAAGTTTTGACACAAGTCGCCAAAAGGGTCGCTAAGTCGCCAAAAATGATGCCAATTGTGACTGTATTTGTAATTCTTGAAATAAATAGTTTTTATCAATTAATGTTTATTAATTATAATTAAATTACTGTATTGTCATCCAAAATAATCTTGTATATAAAACTTCAGCTCAATTGAGCGCTTTAAAATGTATTTTATTATATATTGAAAATTCCACCGAGATACATAAATAAATATATAGAGAGTATGAGCTAGTTGTAGGAATGGAAAAAGGTTTAGAAGAAGCTTTGAAAAAATTTAGACGATGAGTTTGACATACCATACGCGAGAAGAATACATACCTTGCGTGTTAAATCAAGAGGAGATAGTTATAGGAATATTTTTCGATAGATTGGAATTCTTAATGCTGGGACTCATAGACCAATATTTCTTACAGATAAAAACAGTAGATAATCATCGAACATCATAAAATACCCAGCTAAGTGGGTGGTTAAGGGCAAGTAAACAATAAATTGGATTTAACGAAAGGAACAATAATATTTTTTTAGGTTTTTGGATAAAATTCATTAGAAAATAATGCTTTAAGTTGTGTTACAAAACGAATAGGTACATGATATTCTGAGCTTTTAAAACATTTTCCTCCTTAGAAATAAAATTTAAAAATATAATGCAGCATGTTAATTCATTTAACATCTTTTGCTTGATTTTCCTACACCAAGTAAGATTATTAGTGTTTGTAACTCAACATAGAGTTGGCAAATTTTATATAAATTTGTCATGCGCCAAGAGTTCTAGATCCTAAAGTCTCCCTTGGTGAACAAAATCGGTAAAACTGCTAAGAACATTTACTTGTGAAATAATTTAAGAAAAAAATGTGAATGAGGCACAAAGAGTGTTAAAGTACAAGAGAAGATGTTAATCTCTTGGGAAATCAGAAATATGGTTTCCTACCAAGCAATATGTGCAGAAAGAAGTTTCCTCTTTAATGTTTCCAAAAATACACTGGTAGAAATCTTATTTTCAAGTTTTTAAAATGTTATTGAATGTTTGGTCTGTCTGTAATTTACTTTGCTTAATGTTTGCTTAGAAAGAGTTCACCATTAAATATGAAAAGGAAAATGCAAAGTAGTAGATATACTATTTTCTTACTCAATTGCTTTAGCATTTTATTTTTTTATAATTATTTAAGGCTGTTTTCGCCATATGTGACACAGTGTGAACTTAACGCAGAGCACATTTTCGGACAGAAAAAATGCCTCAATTATTATAAAAAAATTGTGACATTGTACTCATGCTTTTTTTTATAATATAGTGTTTTTAAAATTTCAAAATATTTCCTAAATAATCAGTTTTTTCTTTCAACAAGTAAAGGGATAGTTCATTTAGCATTACGATATAGGAGAAAAAAAGCAAAACACATTTTATAAAAGAAAAATACATCAACTCGTATAAAAATGAGTAGTATGATAAAATAAGTGATTCTCTACAGGGTAGTGAAGCCAGAAAATAGTATTAATGTTTGAGTACTTTTTTATCTGAAAAAATGTTCCGAATTTGGCTCATATTTTTTAACATCGGCCGAAGACAGCCTTAAGAGCTTACTAACTCAGGATATTTATTCTTATTACATATTTTCAATAATGTTTCCCCAACTCTTACAGAACTTATTATTCACATAGTATTCAATGGTTTTGACGCTTTCCCCACCAATAAAGTTTCCTTCAAAATCATAACACCTTCCGTTACACCTGCGTTATATCACTTACATTAAATAGATAGATTAATAATACATACTTCGGTCTGCAATCTATTTTTAATATAATGAAACTAAACAGATTTATATAAATAAATGATAAATTTTCAAACTTTAAATTTTAAACTTCGAACATGAAAAAAATCCCATGAACGTGATTCTATGTGTGTGAACTTTAGTAAATTCGGAAACTAAAATTATCCTCACAGAAAATGATTCTTATAAGAACTGCTACACACGCCGAGACTTAATCCCTGAAGTATTTCTTTAAGATAATTCACAGAGAGATAAATGTCTATAGAAAATTTTAGGGAAGTATTCTCTATTGATTCTTATATCACAGACAGGTTCAGACAGGAGATAGAATTCAGTAGTGTAGATAAGTGCTCTTGAAAAAACTACATCACATCCACTGCTGTCGCTGACGGTTAAATGTATTATTTCGGAAATCGTGTGCCCAACACTTATCACTTAGTGATTGCACCTGTATTTGAACGCTTGATTGAGAAGAAAAAAAATGATACAATGATCAATTTTATTGTTGAAAAATAGAATGATACACGCATTAACAAAGTTCATGGCGTATACTATACTCCAGCACATGCCTGTAACAAATATGTTTTGTAGAAAAAAATCTTTCTCTCTTTCAAGAATTTTGCTTATGTCGTATTTATCGATTTTTGTAAGGCTTTAAGTAGTAAGAAATACGTATTTGTGTGTTTGTGTAATGCTTCAATGTAAGGGATCATATCATAGATGTGATGAGATTTATATAGCCAGATATTAAATATTATGTTTTCTAGAAGTGTACCCTTTTGAATCACATGACCTAAAAATTAGTTTTCCTGTGAACAAATTTGCACTTTTTCAAATTTAATTAAGTCCGTGTTTAGAAACGGTTAGAATCAAATAGAATTCCATTCTCAATAGCTTTAGTTAACCTTGTTACTGAAATATTTACATTCGTATAAGTTGCACGCTCAATAGCGAACATAAGTTATTTCAATTCAATTTTAAAGTCAAAATTATAGTTGAGTAAAATATTTATTGAATGTCAACGTGTAAAATTTTATGACATCCAAAAAAGAAAGTAAATAAGATCCCGGCTTCTTTTTGTTTTACATTCTTTCTACCGTTTCGGACTATTAAAAATTGTTCTGAAAAGAAAAATACTTTACAGTACAGCTAGAAATATTTTTTAACGATTCTGTGACAAATCTCATTCCGAAAAAATGTGTTCCTGATTCATATCTAAAAAATGAAGCATGTCTATTTTCATTGTTAACAGCAACATGAAGTGTCTAAAAAAAAGAACAACTGTTTTGGAAATACTTTCTTCCTATTTTTCTTCTTATTATTATTTGAAACAAGATTTCCCTCGTACGGTACACTGATTCTAAACATAATCCCACGAAGTTTAAAGCTAAAATATATATGTATCAGTATTTTTAGAGCTGCAGATTCTTATCCTCTTTTTTTTTAATTTAAAATAATTTCCTTCAAACTAAATCCAATATATTTGTTGTCTTATTTTAAAGTAACTATTTCAGTTTTTAAATAATAATTTGAATATTTTAGTGTTATAAACTGAGTTCATATTTACAAAGGAAATTTTTATTACGTAATAAAGAAATATTGTTAAAAAAGAATTTAATTTTCATCTCTTACTACACAAGCATTAAAAAGAATCTGAAAACTTCCTATTAGATGAAACAGTAATTAATTTTTCAACAACTTCCGCTAACTTTAAATTTGGAAATACGCATATATTACTCGATATAAAGAGTGTTTTTTTCCAGGTATAGAAGTTTAAGTTGGCATTACTTTCCAAGATGGCGACCGATTTAACAGCTATCAAGTGATTTATTCTCAGTTTGGTTTGGCAATTCATCAAAACGATCATCAAGAAAGGCGTAGATTCGTCGAATGGATCCAAAACGAGATTGCTGTTGTTCCCGATTTTCAAAAACGAATTTTGTTTAGCGATGAAGTGCACTTCTGTTTGAATGGCTACGTCAACAAACAAAACGGCCGCATTTGGAGTGAAGCTAATCCACAAGTGTATGTCGAAACACCGTTACATCCAGAAAAGCTGACTGTTTGGTGCGCTTTATGGGCTGGTGGAATCATTGGTCCGTACTTCTTCAAAAACGATGAAGGCTACAACGTTACAGTCAATGGTATAGAGCCATACAGTATCGGTATAGAGCCATGATTACTAACTTTTCATTCCTGAATTGAACAATCATGATATCCAGGAACTGTGGTTCCATCAAGACGGCGCAACATGTCACACAGCTCGTGAAAAAATCGATTTATTGAAAGACACGTTTGTTGACCGCCTAATTTCACGTTTTGGACCTGTGAACTGGCCTCCAAGATCTTGTGATTTAACACCGCTAGACTATTTTCTATGGGCTATGTAAAGTCATTGGTCTATGCGGATAAGCCACAAACGCTTGACCATTTGGAAGATAACATTCACCGTGTTATTGCCGATATACGGCCACAAATGTTGGAAAAAGTCATCGAAAGTTGGACGTCCAGATTGGACTACATTCAAGCCAGCCGTGGCAGTCATATGCCAGAAATCATATTTAAAATGTAATGCCACAAGATTATCTTTCGAATAAAAAAAATTCATGTCAATCGAATAATACATCGGTGTTTTATTGCAATTTAAAGTTCTATACCTCTAAAAAAACACCCTTTACTTGTCAATATATTAAAATACTGTACAGGTCAGCATCTAGCATAAAATATATTAATTTTACATACTTAGAAACAATAAAAGTATTATAGTAAAGTTTTACGTAATTACATTTACACAGTAATGTTTCTTCAGAAAAACACATTGAACGGTAAAAAAATATGCAGAAAGCTAGATTTTATTACTTTTCTTAAGTGTTCAAAGTTTGGGTAACTTTTTAAGAATCAGTAAAACTGTTTTCAAACAATTCAAAGTCATAATTTATGTCACATTTATGTTGAGCATCTTTTAATATAAATGATAGAAATTGACCTTTTAAAAAATATATATATCATGTAAAAATTACGTAAAGTTTTGATGTGTACTACAATATATATTTTATAGTATACAATATTATATATATTTTCTGACTACTATATATACATTATATGCAATTAAAAACAGTTTAATACTGAAGCACAAATGAAAAAGAACTTATGAATACATTATAATAAAGACAAGAAATCTTACAAAACTGATTCTTTTGTAATTCTGTATATATTTAGAAAGGTAATAGCATATAATCTTATATAATATATATTTTACACTTCTAGAGCATAGTTTTTTTTTTCAATTTTTTTATGTCTGATGTATTCAAAAATTTAGAATGCGTTTATTAGGTTCTGCTTCTTAAATGAAAGTGTTTCAAGATGACACAAAATGAAGGATAACCTTATTTTCAAATAATAAAATGTGTATAAAATATACGTAAATATATTGAAGAAATTTAATTTTCTCAAAATGCGATTTCTATTTTCTTAAATCGTGATTTTTTTCGAATTATTTACTGCAATTAAATGCTATGAATTTAAAAAAAGAAACTTTTTCACCTTTACTATGAGAAACAAAAATAAAAACTATTTAGTGTTTACTTAGAACAGAAAGATAGCAGAAATGACATGTACAATGTACTACTATATATAATATTAATAATATACTATATATACTATATATACTATATAGTATTAATAATATACTATATATACTACATAGTATTAATAATATACTATATATACTATATAGTATTAATAATATACTATATATATTACATAGTATTAATAATATACTATATATATTATATAATATTAATAATATACTATATATACTATATAGTATTAATAATATACTATATATACTATATAGTATTAATAATATACTATATATACTTTATAGTATATACTACTATATATAATATATAGTATATACTACTATATATACATTATGTTATGCAATAAATCTCATTAATGTATGTATTAAAAAAGGAAACGATTTACTATTAAATTGAAATCAATTATATTAGTTTAAGGTGAATTGGTACCACCAAAATAACCGAACTATAGTTTTTTTTTATTTTTATTTAATCTTATTTTTTACAATATTGTCTTTTGATTGATATATCTCTTGTGCATATCGGAAAGTTAGAAGTTGGATAAGATTTAATTTGAAAAATACGAATTAACAAATTAAGTAATTCGACCACGCCTTCGTTTTAGAAAAAAAAAGTAAAAAAAATAGTTTTGATAAAAAAAATCTATTTTAAAAAGAGAAATAATAACTATAAAAAATGTTTAATATATAAAGTATGATATTCCGAGGCATTGCAATAATGTATTTTCTCCCCATTATGAAATGTGTGCATGTAAAGTTTTTGATATAAGGCATTTTATATGAATAATTTCATATAATTTCAGTTTTTATTCCTCATATGTTTTTCATACAAATATAATACTTCAATATTATGTGAAGAAAGAAACTAAAGTTTCTTCGGTGACAGAAAAAAAATTGTAACGCTTTTCTTGAATTTTCTTGTGCAATTAATACTGTCTAAAAATCGATCATTTATACAGATATATGGCTTGAAAAATACGAAAAGGCAATTATTTTAACGAAAATGTATAACTAATGTTTTAAAGTGGTATTTTTAGTTTCTTTAAGCTTATTATAATTATTTTTTCAGAATTATAAACTTTAAAGTGGTTTTTCTCATTCCTTGCTTTTTGATACATTATTACATTCGAAAGGCTATTTCTTCCACAATAATTTACCAATCACTTCCATTTTTTCCTGTGTATTCTATATAAAGCATGTAACAAAATTAGGGATCCATTTTGCTGTAAACTGAATACTTTTTAAAAAAACTAAAATGTAGGAAATAGTAGCTTTGTCGTTGAATTTTAGCATGCATATCAACATTTTTTTTTCTCCAAAACTAATTAAGTTATTGTAAATACAACCACTAAAGTTTCTTAGGAGATCTTTAGGAATATTACACAAAAATTCAGGTAAAAAAAATAATAATTACAAAAGATTTAATATTTTTAAATTTTCCAATTGTTCTTCAAAAAATTTAAATTTTTAAATTTGCGTGAATAATACGTGAAAAATTTAATCTCGGATCATTTTTTTAAATAGAAACATTACATGAAATGCTAAAATATAATTTTAAAATATATAATTAATAAAAAAATCTTCAAAGGATACCAAGTCCTCTTAAATTAATTTCATTATACTTCTGCATGAGAAATTCTGGTGATGGACCTCATAACTCTCAAATGTATCCCATTATTGACTCCTCCTTAATTATACTCTGGGTTTTTTTTTCTTCAAACGTGTAATAACATTATGTAAACGCTTTGAGATAGAATTTCCCTTCATGTGCAATTAGTTTATTATCCCACTAAATGAAACTTTAGTGCAACAAGTCTCGACCCTATGAATCGACAAGAATATCTTCAACCTCAGAGGCCGACTGCGTGATAATTAGATATATAGATGAAACTAAAATTTTCAAATTAGAAAACGAAATTCGTATAATACAGCACACGTTGAGAACATTAAACCCTCCTTTCAACATCAAAGGTCTCACCCATCAGGCAAATATATATTGCTCGATAGTTATGTGCTCTATCGCACGCATGTGTGTGCTAGTTTCTTTAATTCATTATTAAATTTTGAATTCTCCACGCCATCGTGCGATCATTAATTATTTTTACTTACTTACGCAAATAAAAAAATTAACCATTATTAATATTCAATGAACTTGCATTTTTACATGGATACATTTCTTGATTTTACTAGCTAATTTCAGTTGCAGATGGCGCTGCCCAGAAGAACAATGTGATTGTGCGCGCGTGATTTTTTTATGATGGTGAGCAAATTAACACTTTCTTTTTTTTTTAAAACAGACAAAAAATGTATGAAAACAACGTGAGAGATCTGAATTTATCTCAATAGCTTAACTATCTCTCTCTCTCTCTCTTAACTCAAGTATAATCTATATTTCCTTCCCTAAAATATGTCTCAGCAAATGAAAATTTATTTTTAACTGATTTCCATATAAACAATTTAAACTAGAATGTTAACTATCAAAAATCAATTTTTCCTTATGCTACATGTACAATTGAAATCCTATTTTAAAATCTCGTCTTCCGTATGCTTTTTTTTACCTAAGAATTTTGAAGAAAAACAAAATTCCTTCAAAATAAAAGAAAATTTGAATGACGATTTCTACCAAGACACAAATTGAATAAAAATCTTACATATTTGACTGTTTGTTTTTCCTTTCTGGAACATATATTGCTAAAAAATCTTGAGTTTGTGGGGAGAAAGAAGCTAAGAAAGAAATGAATTACTCTTATATGTCCCTACTTTCGGAAAAATACTAGGGACAAAAATTTAATAAAGGAGGGAAGAAAATGCAAAGTTTTTTATGGAAGGTAAATTCGAAGAACACTCAAAAAAGAACTTAGCGGTTGCTAAAAAAAATTCCGAAAAATAGCTTTTAAGTCTATCATTGCATTATATAATAATTTTTTTAAAAAAATATGCTTCATAATTATTTCACACTTTAAGCGCCACCGGCGTATATGTACGGTTTAAATGATTAAAGGTTCTGTTAAAAATTTTTAAAAAAATTAATAATATAAAAATAAAAATATACTTAAAGAAATAAATTACAAATATTATATTAAACTATAAAAAATAAATAATTAAATTTTGATAATAAATTTCAATATATATTGATAGATAGATAAAATAACGAACATAGCAATGAAAAGGCAGCTTTTAAGAATATGCTAAACGTAATGTACATTTAGACGTGTATATATGAATATTAAAAAAAATCCAAAAAATAATTATTAAATAATAAACCATCAGATACCTTATCTTTAAGTGAGATAATGCTGCACAGATTAGATAAAAGAGATAAATAAAAATATAAAGGAAGTAAGAGAGACGCGGAATATAAAAATTAGATAATAAACATATTTTGTTCTTTTTCTTGATACATAATCATTATTTTCCAAATAATCCTTTTCTACGTAAATATACAAAAAAAAAGTTTTTTTTTCATTTTTTTCAGAATTTCTCCCATGTTGTCTCATTAATTCCATACATTTTGAAAGAGAAACTTATTTCTTATTCTTTTCAGAATTTTAAGGCAAAATTGGCCTTTTTTAGAAAAAAATGATTTCTTAAAATTGTTTTTGAAATATTTAATATTTTGTACGATTTATTAGTTTTTCTAAAAGAAAAATATGAAAAATTTTTACGATGCAGTAATAAATTAAGAAATAAATATTTAAGTTCTCATTTTTTTAAAAAATATGTCCAAAAGTGCACCCCTAAATACGGGAAAGGATAATTAATTGATTACCTAAAAAAATTCTACTTCCGATGCAACATTTATTTTCCCAACATTTATTCGTGTATAAATTAAATAGATAATACTTCCTATTACAGATCATTCAACATTCAGTTCCATCGCTTTACTCTCCATTCGAAGCAAAAACTAAAAGTAGACGTAGCACTTATTAGAATAAATATAAAGTCTAATTACAAATCGACGCAATTAGTGTCTGTTTGTCTCGTAAGTAAAATTGTTCAAGGCTGTCTTAATGAAGTAATAAAAAACTGCTTTTTTTTTCGAAAGTGTACTTACTTCCTTTGAATCTTCACACACACACACATAAAATCAATATAATTCAGGGTTCTTACTTATTATGGCAACATTCGCCAATTCTATTAATAATTTGCCAAGTTGACCACCCCGATTTTTTATGTGTCGTACTAGCTAAATTGACCTCCATGGGCTTCGTTTCATATAATGTCGCCAATAGGCTGCGATAATATGTAAGTACCCGATTCATCTTTTTCATCGATTTGTTTATTGAAAAAATTAACAAGAGTCAAGGATTAAAACATTGCTTGTTTCCCTGAGTTTAAACAAAAAGCTTGGTTACTATAGCAATGGCTTTTGTAATGCGTCGTTGATGAGCTAACCGCTCGATTTTACCATTAAATTCATTTCCAAAATTAATTTGCCAGAGTGTTGTGGGAGATAAATCGCTTATATTTACACAACCATTTGGATAACATGAAATAACTCTATTTTCAAAGCTTGGTTTTCGCAGCATTACTTTAAGGGAGCATCATAAATTATTCTTTTATAATTAAATATGCTTTTAAATCTTTCCAATCTTTTTTAAAATTTTTTAATGAAATACTGATGAAATTTCTATTCTAAAAATATGTTTTCGTTAATTACTACATTCTGTATTAGTAGAAAAACATAAATGTGATGGATTGATTAATTGTTTATTAACGTCGCCCTTTGAAATTACGTGAGAGCTATCTGCTATTTACCTTGGATTTTTTACCTTCCTTCAATAAATGAGGGCGATATTACCTGTGTGAGCTAGTTGCTTCTTATCCATAAAACTTCTACTCTACATCAACTTGAAGACATGAATATTGACAGATATAACGTCTGTCAGACATGGTATGTCTTTAGTGGCACTTCGGTCTTAAAGAAAACCCCCCAGTTATATAAAATTTTACAACCTCTATCACTTAGCAACATTGTTTCAAATGGTTACAAAATGCATTATGGCAGTAAAATTATTGCATGTCCATAGTCCTATTCATTCTGATTTCGTGCTCTAATTTCTCTTTAACATCCTAACGAAGACTACTGTGAGTTTTTAAAGATTAGGTAAAATTCCACCTTAATAGATTTCATGTGGTCTGACGTTAAACACGAGCAACAGAAATTGGCGAATAAACATTTAATGTAAAAAATTGTTAAGTGAAAAAGAATTATAAACATTTTAAATGAAAAACTACATCTGTGCTTCTACATAAATTACGTGTATTCATCAAAATATCTCCCCCTCAAAGTAACCTTTCCAAGAAGACAGCTAACTTATAAATTGTTTTTAAAAAAAATGCTTATTTTTATTCTAAGAAAATGGTAGCAATGTGTTTTAGAATTTGTATTCATTTTAAAATTGATGTTTGTACAAAGAAAAACAAGTAATAATCCAATGGAGATATATATTGCGAACAAGAAGGAAGGGAGAAAGATATATCCCTCATCCTTCATACAAATTCTATCATTTTAATACATTAACTTTCAACTTAAATAGGTCAGCCTCACTCAGTCAACTAGTTGGATCTCATTATTAATTCCTTTATCTTTATATCTCTTTGAAGCAAAATTTATTTATTACTGCTGCAAGGAATATTTTAATTAAAATAAGCATCAGAAGCAACGCGAAGGTTACTGGGCTGAACCTAGTAGCCCTGAACCTTAGCCAATGAATAGAAGTCACTTCAGATGGTATTTCACTCTCTAAGCAACCACATCGCTGAAAAATGAGAAGTTTGAGCTTCGAAAGTACTATCAAAGTACATGACAAAAGCAAATCTGACCAAAAGTTGAGGAACATGACCACTCTGTTACCGTGATCATGAAAAAACTTTCACATCAACTCTATTATTACAGAAATTTGGGACAGTACGTTAAAAAATTTGAAAGTTGTAAATTCTCTTCATCAAAACTATAAAGTATACGATATATAATCAGTAACGTAGAGCTCTAAGAGAGAGAGGAAAATTAGCATTTCATATTACCATACATACTACTTGAAGTTTTACGTATGGAAATATGAAAACGATATATAAAAATGTTTACATAGCACACTACTGGCCATTAAAATTTCAACAACGGGAAAGGAAGCAAATACAATATATATATATATATATATATATATATATATATATATATATGTGTGTGTGTGTGTGTGTGTGTGTGTGTGTGTGTATTTGCTTCCTTTCTCGTTGTTGAAATTTTAATATAAAAATATATTACGTAAACAGTACGGTATGATGAAAAAAATGACTAAATTTTAAAGTATTTTGGTTCTTAACAGGGAAGGGAATTTAGTAGAAACAGATACCACCCTTGGGCAATAAAACGGTTTCTACAAGAGTAGGCAAGGAATCAAACTGGGTTTGGATGACAGAAATGGGCAACTCATACTATTCTGCTTCCATTCTGTTCAGCATCAACCGTATTTGTTGGAGAGGAGGGACGGGTCAATCTCTCAGGAACCCAAAACCAGATGGTTTCAATGGGTTACAGATATGCAGACTATGTAAGCCAGGGTAACAATCGAGTGTGAGTGAGTGAGAGAATATTAACGTCGCACTGTTCAGCTACACGAGGGCTTTTGATGACGAACCTCGTAATTTTAAATTATGGTCAAGTGACGAGGACGAGACCGGAGCTAGCACCCCCTCTCCTAACTACCATACCACACCAAGGGTAACAATCGAATACCTTGTGTATCGAGGAACGTCAGAACACAACGTGCATGTCCGGCTTTCTCTTGTTGGTAGAGGGCATTTGACATACATCAGTGATAGGGTCCAACAACTGAACGTAAGATGCCAGTAATGTACCAATCTGCAATCTAATTAAGGTCGCTCGAGCAAGAGATGTGTGTGTCGCTTACCCAATAGTTACCTGAACCATCACACATGATGCCCAATCGTACACATGATATCTCCCCCTATACCGATATCAAATGAAAGCAGGCGACAAACGGTCATTTTGGAGCCTCCAGACATGTGTTTATGACAATTAGAATACGGCTCACAGAACCCAGACTCGTCTGAAAAGATAACATTGTCTCATTCATGTATCCAGTTTTGTCGTGAGTCACACTAGAATCGCCTTCTCTCTCTATCCTGCATTTTCAAAAGAAAACGAAGCAATCGCATCCTTGCTGACAATACACGCTCCTACAAACGTCTTCACACCATACGAGTGGGTGCTGGGAGTTTTACGAACATGCCCATGTCCTGACTAATGGTCCATGATGTGACTATATTGTTTTGCAGGGCTGACTTCACAATTTGCTTGTCCTCTTAAACTTTAGTTATGGAAGGGGGCGTAAAGATCTTGCACGTGGTTCAGTATGACTCTCAACAATCAATTGCTTACATATTCGAATGACAGAGGTTACATTTCGATCAATGGAACTGGAAATATTGCGGAACGATAATCCGCTTACTTGGTAGGAAACGATTTTGCTTCTTTTGAACTCCTACACTTACTGCTAAGCATTTCTTCTTAATATTATTCCAGACATAGTACGATATTCTGAGCAAACTTCTACCTTACAAAGCTCTTTCTGAATGGAAAATCCACTATACAACTTTCTTTCAGGCAGTCCTTTAGACATTTTTTTCCCTCCTTCGTTATCTAAATTCCTTAAAATCCTAATTATTTGCATATCCCAACCTGTTCTTCATTTCATGTGATTTTGATGCTCGTTAGATCATTCCTTCTTGGTGTTGCAATTTTAATGGCCAGCATTGCATATTGGAAGTATTATGTATATGGTTATGTATATGGTTTGAATATTTATATATATGAAACTCACGGTCTAATATACAAGGCAATTAGATATATGTATATATATATATACAAGTTGATAAAAGAGAAGACCCAGAAGTTAAAATTCAGTAAAAGTTACACGATAAAACTATAGACTGTACACAATATACAATAATTCAATAATACGGAATCAAATACAACATTTAAATGTAAATCTTATTGCCCATATGCTTCAGTAAAATGAATTGAATTATTTGTAAATTATATATATATAAGTGACTTAACTGTTTAAGGTAAGAACAATTTATGAACATTCAATAAAATCACTTAATATCTAAAAGTTATTAAATGTTATTATTAAGCTTTATTTTTGCTCGACTTGTACTTGATTAAAAGTCGCTTATGTTTTCTAAAATAAATCATGTAATTCAAATAATTAAAATCATTACTTTCTCTTATTCAAAATATTTAAGCCACATTGGGTTTTTTTTTGAGAAATTGATCACAGTTATTTAAACGTGCTATTTGTGTATTTATATTTTTAAAATCAATGAGCCTCTAATAACCATATGCCATTTCTATAAAATCAGCACAGGATTATTGTTTGTATAATTAATACAAAATAATAATATATTTCAATTAATAACTTACTAATGTTAGAATAAGCTTAAAAGTAATAATTGAATCATGTTTTACTAAGTAATTTGTTGCTTTATCGATAATAAAATAGTAATAATTTAAACAAAGACATTTTTTAATTATTTTACTAGAAATCAAAGTAATTCTTACTAAATTAGTGTTTCGTCATTTAAAAATTAAATTATTTCCTTTTTTTAAAATTAAGCTTTTAAATTAAATTGGTACCACATCAATTAAATTTTACATTATACGATAAAAATGATATCAATTAAGAAAATTCAAATTCCTAAATTCAGTTCACATATCTAAGATTTTAAAAACAAACAGAAGCAATTAATTCATCTTCAATCCCATTACTTAACGTGGAGTCACTACAAATTCATAGAATGTTCATAGAAAGAGCCACTTCACAAGTGGCACTTTCCTGAATCAACCGATTCAGCATTTCATTGTAAGTTCCGAACTCAAGAGTAATTAAGGTTAGTTCTATTTAAATGAGAATATATTCAAAATTTGTCACTTTTCATAAAGGCAGTTATTAACTTTCCGGGGAGCATTTTTCGAGCATTTAGCATGTTCCTCCTTCGTTTATGCCCAAAGGGGTACTGCGTTAGAGCCTTTTAAGCTCATTCGGCAAAAGTTTCTATTCGTCATCACTTTAAATTTCGTTACGTCAGCTTTGATACCGAAAATTTAGGTGGATATGCATAATAAAATCATTCAGTTGATTATTCTAATTTAGAATTTGTCTTCGAGTATATTTGATGGGGAAGTTTTATCTGAATTTGCAATAAATTGCCTTCGGGTATTATGAAGCAATTAATATATTGGAACTTAGGATTTGAGAGCTTCTTCAAAAACAGTCACTTTAATATAAGATTTGATAGGAAGATACATTATAATGAGAATAAGCAAATCATAATTTTGTTATAAATTAATTTTTGTTGATAATTAAAATTTAAACAATTAAATGTTTTATACATGCAATCAACAGATGTTTAGTTTCGATAAATTAAGTAGTTTTATAAATGAATTATAAATAAAATGTCTAATAGCCTGCATCGAATATAATTAAATAGTGTTTTTAATGTATTGTCAGTAGATGAAAAAAACGAAAAAAATTGTGTTTCAAAACTATATAGACATAAGAATTATAATGACTAAAAAATAAAGCACCACCATAGCTAAAAATGTTAAAAATAAGTAAACGTAATTAATAATAAAAGAGAATTTTTTGCAAACATAAAATGTAATACAATAACATATTACAACCAAAAAAACATATGCTTTGAATTGTACGTTTCAAAAATTACACAAAGAATGGTACTACAAAATAAAAAATTAACCTTGATTATACGTTTCAAAGAGTTTACAATAAATGCTGGATATATTTATATTTATATCAAATTTTAACTGTTTCAAAATGACGTGACTGTAAAAATTTTCTATATATTCCATAGTAAATGATTTATGAAATTCATAAAATAGTTAATACGAATATTTCCTCCCAAGAAATTCATGACAGAAACCTAAAGTTTGCTAAAATAAAGATATACGAGTGGTATTATATAAATAACGTTCAAAATTAAGAGAATTTTGAATTTTATTTGATCAGCTATTTTCAAAGGTAAAGGACAGATTTAAATGACATAAGGTATGTGCGTAGAATGACATAATACAAAGAAAACAATACCAAGCAACCGTTACGGAATTCGCGCATGATCACTTTAGGATATCCGACTACGTTCGGAAATGAGACTATAAAAGGCGCATAAATGGATAGTTTTCATGATATCTAGTGTCACTTAGATTAGAATACATGTATAAAATTGTTTTAAGGACATTTTGGTAAAAATAATTATTTAAATACAATATTTCAGCAAAAAATTAACTTAGAATAACCTTTTTTTCAAAATGCTCTCCTTTTGTGAAAAAAGCCTCTATTATAATAAAATTTTGCCTGTATATAGCTCAGACCTCTGTTCAGAAGCTCAATTATGATTTTTGAAAAATTCACATTATTTTCAGAGTTACAGCCATTTGAAATAATTATCGGCGTTTTTTTTCTTAAAATTTTTCCCCTCTGATGTCGTAAAACATGGATAAACCCATTTCTAAGTTACATATTCAAAAATTCTAGTTAAGCCTCTGAACAGAGGTCTGAGCTATATACAGGGAAAGCTTTATTATAATAGAAGCATTTTTCACAAAAGGAGAACATTTTGAAAAAAAGGTTATTCTATGTTAATTTTTTGCCGAAATATTGTATTTAAATAATTTTCTTGCCAAAATGTCCTTAAAACAATTTTATACATGTATTCTAATCTAAGTGACACTAAATATCATGAAAAATATCCATTTATGCGCCTTTTTAAAATCAGGGTTCCGAACGTAGTCGAATACCTTAAATCATCATCATAGAAAATTCAACAAGAAAAGTTATAAGAAAAAAAGGATTCTTTGTAGAAAGCAGTGCCCTCTTTTACACAGCTTTCACAATTCAAGTTCGAAGGGGAAATGTGACATATTATGACTCCTTATAGTATTCGGTTCCATTCTTCCAGTATTACTATTTCAGAGGTTCTTGGAAAGTGAAACGATGAATTACAACAGTTTCCGTAAGAGTATCCTAAATATGTCCAGTAGGGTCTACAAACTTATTTGGTCAATCCATTCTAATCTCTCGAAGAGACTGAATCCCTCCAGTAGGTTTGTATTCATTAAATTGGTATCTAGAGGGAGACAAACCGCTACCATTGTAATGGAAGGGAAACATCGAGCACCATATCGCTAGGCACTATTTATTTAGTAAGGTTTCAAATATGAATATATATTTATAATAGTTAATAGTGAAATAAATTGCTATAATTCTAACTCAATACTGAACAACATGAAGTAAAAAATATAGTACAAAGTAAAAGATCCAGATTAGTATAGCAATGAACTCTTAGGCATATGATTAGTAATCGATGTTAACTGTAATTTCCAGGTACAAGATACCTTTATACAAAAAGAAAAGAAAAGTCAGTTTGAATTTTTATTTTTTTTTATTTTTACCGTTTGAATGTTTATACAATTTTTTCAACGGAATATTTACGCTTTGCTTCCATTTTTTCCCTGCTTACAAAAAGTTAAAATCAGGTTGTTTTAATTATTCAAGTTCAAAAATTTTTATACTTGTTATAACGCTATTGATCATCTAACAGCAACTAGTTAAAACATTTCAAAACAGTTAAGACACGACATTATGTATCTCAAAACATATTTCAAAGCTTCAGAAGTTCATTTCAATTTTTCTCCGTACAGCTCCACTGTATTTTCTGATTTTTTTCGCAAAACATTTCAATAAATAAACGAACTGATTTGGACTTTAATAAAGAAATGCAAGAAACTGAGCTTAGGATATAAAGTAATGATACACACAACTTAGATGAGCATAGATATAAATATATATTTAAATGTGTATTAATGCATTACATTTTCTAGAAATATATTAGTTAAGAACGAGATATATTTTAAAATATTTTAGAGTTCAAGTTATTATATACATATAAAGAAGTACCTCAAATATAAATATATATATATATATATATATATATATATATATATATATATATATATATAAGGATAATTAAATTAGATTAAAAATTAAGTTCCCTATCTAGCACTTGACTCATCTTTCTCAGTCCCATTTTCAAGTATCAAACTAATCACCCATTTATTTTCTTCCGAACATATGGCCTAGCCAATAAACATGTCTAATTCCAGATCGTTAGATTTAATAGTCAACATATGTCAGCATTAACTTGCAAGCACCTTCTTCAAAGCAGCGATACTTACCATATGTTTTTCAAGTGTTATCCACTTGAAACCACCACCATGGCGTGTTTTTTTCTCCCTGCTCTCGATCAGAACAGATGTAGAATTGGTTGAATAAACACCGTCCCTTTTTCAAACTTTAATCTGATTCTGTCTTAAAAATCATGACAGAATTAAAGCCGGCAGGATTTACTTGCTAATATAGTTCGAAATGTTTAACTTAAATCAGTTCTTAAAGTTAAAGAATTTTAAAAAAAACGAGCGCAAATTATGCCAGCTATCGAAATAAATGCTGCGAATAACGATTACGGGACTCCATCAAACGATATTTCTCTCTTTGCTGAGGACGTCAGATTGCCGGAATAAAAAATAGTACGGAAAAAGAAAAGTGCAAGTATAATCCCCGGAAGAACTTCGCTCTTAACAACGAGAAGAATGCAGTGTTTACAGCCGAACGATATTCTGTTTTTGCAGAAGAGGCCATCCTGCTTACCGTGAATGGAAGAAACATTCTAATGGAGAGAAAAAGAAAAAAAGGGGGGAAGCGTGTGAATCCCCTAAACTCCATGATGAAA
Organism: Trichonephila clavipes; assembly: GCA_019973935.1. Lineage (NCBI taxonomy): Eukaryota > Metazoa > Arthropoda > Arachnida > Araneae > Nephilidae > Trichonephila > Trichonephila clavipes. The sequence goes on along the minus strand of BMAU01012990.1, from coordinate 2,118,161 downwards.
GATGTCAATCCCTTCCGCCAGAATAGATAAAAATATGTTTTTCTTCTAATGGTATTGTGATTTAGTTCCAGTGATACAATGATGGGGAAGGACCAACAGTACCAGAAAAAAAAAATCTTTTTCGCTGGAAAGTCTGCACGGTAATACTGTGAAATAGTGAAGCAACAACATTGAAAAAAAATTAACTAAATTTTACTAGTGAAATAACGTGACAACAGCATCTGGATTAATGTTCACCAAGGAGTTCTGCCGTTGCAAAGTGGAGGTCAGTTAAATTGTATACTTCCAATTTTAGTAACATTGAAGAACTGAGTTTTGCCGAACTGAACTTTACGAAAAAGAATAATATATGATATGATATGGTATTCAATTTTTATAATATAGTTGTGTTATAAATGAGATATTTTCTTTATATTTTAATTGAGAAAAACAAAGTATATAGGTCTAATCATACAAAATTTTGAGAAATTTTAATATACTTCTCATAATTTTATCTTAAGATGTCGAATGAGTTAAGAGTTATGATAGAAATTGGTGTTTTAAAGTGAAAGATATAAATTAAGTTTTTAGAAAAATGACTAATGAGAGAACTAATACTACAGATATTGATTTTTATAAGAAACAAAAGTAAATTCAAATTGTATTCTTTTTTCTCCATTGAATTCAATTGTTTTGTTAATTATTGTATTCAGCAGTAATCTTATTGCATGTCATTTAATTTTTTTTTATTTTGAAATTGTGTGTTTTGATATACCGGCCATATATCAGGATTCACTATTTCTCGAAATTTTCCTTATCTAAATTAAAATTAAATTAATAACTTGAAGTTTAATTTTGGATATTATACAGTGGATGAGGGAGAATACAATCATTATAATTTTGTATATGTCTCGAAACATTAAGAGGACAAACTTGTTTAGTTTGATATGTACACCTCTCATTGTTTCTTATCAGCATCCCTGAACATCTGTGAGTTGATCACGCAGATTTCTCATAGAGATGTGTTAAAAATTAAGTAAGGTGATACAGTTTATATTAGTGATTGTGTGATGTAAGAGAAAATCAAGAATTTTTGTCTATGAAACGATTTTTTAGAAGGTTACGGAAAGATTCAAAATATTGTATGTGATATTGTTAAGTTGCAGTGAATATTGAGAAAATTTTCATATATACTAAAAGTTATTATTGAAGTGAGTCCACTTTTCTGACTCAAAAATAATAAAAAGTGCTCTTATATTCTTGTATTATTTTATTCCTATATTCTTATAATTTTTATATTTTATAACGCATATGAAATAAAATATTGTTTATTGTGTTGAATAGTGCATATAAGTTGTGTGTTGTACACCGTTTTCATATTAGTAATAATTTCATTTTATTAGTGTCTCTATTTTTTTTATCTTTTTAAAAAATGTATTTCATGTATGCAAAATGTGTGTAACAATATAAGGTATTACTACCGATGGCGCCAAAGTAGATTTTTATACAAAATTATTATTTTAACATTTGTATGATTTCATGTATTTTTATATTTACTATCTTATTGTTTGATATATTATTTTCCAACATAATTTTTTGAAAATATCTACCAGCTATAATATGAATCTATTATTATGAAGGAATAGGAGGAAACGCGAGCTCTTATTCTAGATGTCGAATAGATTTGAACAAGCTAATCTTCAATTATATGTATGGAAATTCATGTTTATCAATTGATATGTTGGAAGTGTCCTTACTGTGTTTGCTGTTATAGTTTCGTTTATTGTATTGCTTTTTGATTTTAGTATTACTATTGCTTAAATATTTATACTGTGTTTAACATGTCTTTCTAAATAATGTTATGTATTGTTTTGTGTTTGTTGAAAATTGATTAAGTTAGTAAAGAGAGAAAAAAACCACGCCATGACTCCCTTTTAAAATTTGGGGGCAAATGTAAGGATAATTAAATTAGATTAAAAATTAAATTCCCTATCTAGCACTTGACTTATCTTTCTCAGTCCCATTTTCAAGTATCAAATTAATCACCCATTTATTTTCTTCCGAACATATGGCCTAGCCAATAAACATGTCTAATTATAGATCGTTAGATTTAATAGTCAACATATGTCAGCATTAACTTGCAAGCACCTTCTTCAAAGCAGCGATACTTACCATATGTTTTTCAAGTGTTATCCACTTGAAACAACCACCATGGCGTATTTTTTCCTCCCTGCTCTCGATCAGAACAGATGTAGAATTGGTTGAATAAAGACCGTCCCTTTTTCTAACTTTAATCTGATTCTGTCTTAAAAATCATGACATATATATATATTTAAATATTAAAATGAGAATTGATCTTAAGAAATTGGTCTTTTAAATTAAAGTATTTATAAGTTATCTCGATCAAGTTATTCTGACCTTTGATATTTTTGTGCTTAACATGTCAGGAAAAATTATTTGTCATATTTTTAATAGGGTTGCAATACATGTTTTTATTTAACATAAAGCATTATATATTGAAATAAGAAATTTAAATACTGTAATGTTTGATATTTGAATTTAATAATTAATAACTGCAAATGATTTGATTTTGTCGTAATTTCAATTTTATATATTTTGGTATTTCTATTTTTGGTACTTCAAATTTTTAAGTTTAAGTAAAATTTTAGTGTCTGTATGATTCTCAGATCTTATTTTAAAATGGCGAATAATGAGCAAACCAATTTAGCTGTCATAAATACTACCAACCAAACCCCTAATGAACCATATATAATCCCTTTTGATTCTGAAAATGGAATGCTAATAGAAGCTTGGTTAGATTATTTTAATAATGCATGTAAAATCTTGGTTATAAGAATGATAATTGGAAATTTGTAAACATGTGTCCAAAAATCTAAAAGTGTCTGCATTAACACAATACATTAATTCTTGCTTTTATATTTCAAATTTTAGAGAACTGTGTTCGATTTAAAGCCTAATGTTGTAAGCTTGGCAGATTCTTCACAACTCCAATTAAAAAATAATTTAGAGCAATATTTCCATCAAAAGCTTAATTATGGTAAACAATTAGGTCTATATCCTCAACTCATTTTGGAAGGACTTACTGATGGAATGCCCGCCAATATTAAACAATTAATGACATTAAATCCCCTTACCTCACCTACAGAATGGTTCATGGTAGCTACACGATTAATGAAAATCAAAGCCCCGAAATTTGAACAAAATACTTTCAGACAAGATGTGCCCATTCGACCAAGACAAAATACTTTTGTACCTTAAAATCGCTACTCTTTTCAACCTAACTTCCAAAATTTTAATAGAATAAGTCTTAAAAATCCCCCAAATCAGCATGCTCATAACTTTAACAATCGAGATTTTAGGGCCAACCACCACACACATTTTCAACATGGACTGCCACCATATCCATGTAAAATTTGCACACAACAAGGAATTCCCAATGCTTATCATTTGAAACTGCAATGTCCTTTTAATCAACATCAATTAAGGCAAACCTCATTAATTTTCTTAGAGCTCGGAGAACTCTGTTGGCAGTCAACAAATTCCTAATCAGAGACAACACCCCCCTACTGAGGCCTCTTGCCCCACATATTGACAAATACAGGTGTCCGGACACATCTCATCATTGCCAAACCTAGCTAACTTGGACAATTTACCTAAACATAACAATGTGAATATCGTTATTGATACTGTATGCAATCTACCATCCACTCTATCTTTAATTTCTACAGATATTGTAAATAAACTTAGATTACATAAGCAAACAACTAAGCCTATACATATTAATAAAAAAAAAGGCCCATGGCAATTTTCAACTAAACAAACTATGTAAAGCTTACTTAACAATTGGACAGGTAGAAAGAAATATAAATTTGTATATAACTAATAGTAGTCTACCTTACATTATTCTAGAACTACCGGAATGTAGTCAATATAAATTTGTTATTCATTGTGAACATAACCTGTTACTACAAAATGGACAAATCATTATAAATCAAAATCCACTCACTAAACCAATTTCATTACATTTACAGGAAGAGTTAGTAAATACCTCTCAGAGGAAATTTTCTCACTTCTGACTGTTAAAGAACTATCTCCTAACCTGATACAACTTCTTTCAGAATACTCTCATGTTTTTTTTCTAAAAAATAAATATGATGTAGGTAAAATAAGAATGGAACCCCCTAGAATTAGTTTAACATCAGACCTCCCAATTTCTGAGCGAGCCTATAGAACTTCAACCACTTCAGAAGCTGAGATTAATAAACAAATACAAAATTTATTAGCAGCAGGTTTGATTAAAGAATCCAATAGTTGTTATTCTTCCCCGGTTACTTTAGCTTATAAGAGTGATGACAAGCAGAAAACCAGATTATGTATTGACTATAGAAAACTTAATGCAATTTGTAAAACAGATGCAGAACCATTACCTCGAATAGACTCCCTGCTAGATAAATTGAATAGTGCTAATTTTTTTTTTCTACAGTGCTAATTTTTTTCCTACGCTTGACCTCGCAAGTGGTTACTGGTACATTCCGTTGCATGATAAAGATAAAGAAAAATTAGCTTTTATTACAACTGAAGGTTTATATGAATTTCAAGTTCTTCCTTTAGGCTTTCGAAATGCCCCAGCAATTTTTAATCGTACTATTCGTAAAATTTTAACAAAACATCAGTGTTCAAATTTTGCTTGTCACTATTTTGATGATATAGTTATTTTTTCAAATTCTTTGGAAGAACATTATGCTCATTTAAGAAAAATATTCCAAATTTGTGAGGAAAAAAACATTAAATTAAAATTTTCAAAATGTGTCCTTGCAAAAAATAAGATAAAATTTTTAGGCTATGAAATTGAAGAAGGCTCCATTACCCCTGATAATCAAAATATTGAAACTATTAAAAAATTACAACCTCCCAAAAATGTTAAACAACTTCAAAGATCCCTTGGTTCTGTAAATGTTTATAACAAATTCATTGATTCCTATGCCAAAATTAGGGAACTTTTAAATCAATTACTAAAGAAAGATAAACAATGAAAGTGGACTGCTGAATGTCAAACAGCATTTGAATTGATGAAAAATAAATTAATGACTAAACCTATATTGCAATTATATGATCCTAAATTCATGTTTTCTGCGATGCCTCGCTGAACGCTGTTGGAGCTATTTTGAAACACTTTGATAATTCTGGTACTCTTCACCCACTATCTTATCATTGTAGAACTTTACGTGATTATGAAAAAAAAATTGTATCACAGAATTGCAATGTTTAGCCATAGTAGATGCTCTTGATAAGTTTTATTATTATTTACATGGTAAAAAAAATCATAATTCACATTGAACATTGTTTGGCTGAAAAATGTGAAAAATTTAAGGGGTAGATTATTCGTTGATCTTTAAAATTAAGCATGTTTGATTATGAAGTAAAATATTTAAAAGGAACTAATAATGTTGAAGCTGACATGTTATCAAGACATCCTATAGCTCAATATATCCAACACTCAGTGCATTTACTTGAATTAAATGAGATAAGGACCCATCAAAATTTAGATAATGTAAATGATCCTAAATATAAGAAAGTTGATCATGTCTTTATTCTTAAAAAGAAAAATCTGTTTAAAATTGTTGTACCTTTTTCAATAAGAAGAAAAATTTTGCAAAATGCTCATGAACAATTTGATATCCTGGTACTCAAAAAATGATAAATTTAATTACTCCTCAATATTATTGGCCTCATATTAACTTAGATATTTCAAAATTTGTTAAACATTGTAATGTATGTCAGTTAAACAAAAAGAAAAGGCAAAAAAGATTTGGTATTTTACAGACTGTACCACAGATCAACATTTTGAGTATATCTCTGTTGATACTCTCTCTCTCTCTCTCTGTTGGTGGATTCAATTACTATAATTCTACTAAAAGAATTCTCCACTTAGTAATTGATCATGCAACTCGCTATGTTTGGGCTTTTGCTTCTAAAAGGGAAACAACAGAAACCTATGCAAATTGTTTAAAACAACTTTTCCAAATTCAAATATCTATTAAACTGTTAACTGATAGAAATGGTGCTTTTACCTCATCTAGATTCAAACGCTTTTTAAGAAATTATAACGTTAAACAGTTATTAACTACTTCTCATCATCCCCAGACAAATGGTAAATGTGAACGTGTAAATCAGTATATTGTAACTAAATTAAGATGTAAAGTAAATTCTTCTCCTGCCAAAATTCCTTGGACCAAATTTCTAGAACAAGTAATCAATGAGTATAACTTAACACCTCATTCAGTCACAAAATTCCCTCCTGCATATTTGTTATTTGTCACTTTACCATATACACCTCCATTAGCTCAAAATCAAGTTTAACATCCAGTTGAAGAAGCAGAAGATTAGCAAAAGAGAACAACATAAAATACCATGAGAAAAATAAAATAAATATGATGCACGTTTGATTGATTCTCCTTTTGAACCGGATGACCTCGTAATTTATGAAGAATTCAATTATCTAAAACGAAGAAAATTATCCCCAATTTTTTCAGGCCCCTACGAAATAGTACAAAAGCTATCAAATGTCAACTATGAAATAACTAAGCCTAACGCGTTAACTAAAAAACCTACTGAAATTGTCCATGTTTCAAAATTGAGAACTTATTACCCTCCTGAGGATTGGAAATTAAGTCATGAGTAATAATAATTACACTAAAAAGAAAACACACACATACAACTACACAAAACGAAATCATTGTCCTTTTGCCACTTTTAGGTGACCCCCTTTCCACTCTTGAGAGATTTTTTTTCTTTGTTTACTGTTGTTGTGATGTGTCAGAACAAGAAATGATTATAGATCTTATAATGTGAGAAACATGGGTCCACCTTCCAATCCACTTCGGATTTTTCCGGTCTTCATCTCGATGTACTGCTTCAGTTTTGGAGAAGTGTGCACTCTTGGAATGAAGCAGGGAAGAGTTTGAATTAAATTCCCCTTCCTTAATAGTCCCAGACTGTTACGTTTACTTTTAGACGATGAAGTCCAAATTTTTGAGACAAACCTGGATGTTTCCATGATGTTTGTCATTGATATTTTGATATTTTAGGCTACAATTATTTTGAATCTTATTTTCATTCCATTTCAAGTGTTTCTTATTTTATTTTTGATATTGTGTATTTTTATGATATCATGTTTAGTGGTGTGAATGTGTTATTACATCAGCTGCTCAAGAAAATGTGAAACTTTTAGAGCAATACTTTGTGATTTTTATTGCATTTTGAATTTTATGTTTTGAATGTTATTTATGGGTACCCATGTGTTACAATTTAACAGTATATATTGTTTTTATATTTTTCTAGTATCTAATTTCTGTGTTAGAGATCATGCTATGTATCTCATTCCCGGCAAGTGCAAGAAGTTTCATAATTAATAATAATTTATTCAAAACTTTAAAATTAGTTACTCTGTAAGGTACGGGTCTGTATCGAGGGCCCTGGTGCACACCCGCGTCTTACGGTGGGGGGAGGGAATGTATCAATTCCCTCTAGCCTCCTTTAAATTAACTCTATTAACAATATTGAAATAATCTTTTGATTATTTGGTTCAAAACTAACACCCTGATTTTAATCGTAATCGATGAATATTATTACATCAGAAATTCCTGTCCCGCACATTCTATCCAATCAGAGCTATAATTACGTTATCATTACGCACTTTCACTGTTGGTAAGGAACAAAAACACCTTGTGTAATGGCGTTCGTCGCTCCTCCTTTTTTTGCCGTCATAATGTAACATTGAATATATCTGTTTCTCAGTGTTTTTGTTTTGTGTCCATCAATATGTCACTTCTGCTTGTCTCTTGTCCACTGTGCTTTAATATGATCATAAATTTGTTTGTCTCGTCGATGTGAAAATGTACTATAATTTTATCCTAAGCTTTGATGTGTGCGCCACAATAAAGAAGATATCTGTTTACTGAAGTAGTGTTGAATGAAAACCTGCACACACTCGACAAAAATCTACCACTCGGCCAATACTTAACATATATATATATATTTGTATAGAGAAAGAAATTAAATTTGAACACGCATGCATATTTCAATATTTTGTAACCTTTACAAAATGTACTCTGATGTGGTGATTCCTTTTTCCAATTGTGCTAGTTTAATTGATATCCTTGAACTAGAATTTTAAGTGAATTTGAATTGGGTCGTTTAAATAAGGAATTAATTCTGGATTTTAGCTATGCATAAATAAAATGCTCAGAGTCAAAATGGCTTATATATATATAATCAAAGAATGAAAATCATAAGATTCTTATATAAAGTTGGAATAAACTTCGAAATTAGATATTGGTCTAGAAAGTTAGTAAATAGTATAATGCTTGCATAATCGTAAGAAATGACATTTCAATTTCCAAACTTTTTCAGTTTCCATTTCCTGTAAGGCAATGATATAAATTTTACATAATTCCAAGGAAATGAACACAATGAGAGAATAAACTATTCTTATTTTATTTAAGAAAATATTAATAAAGTTAGCCATTGTGAGGTTTAAAAGTCTTTATTCTTATTAATAATAATATAAAATAAGCCTATAGCTAAAATATTATAAAAGTTTGCTTAATCGCTTATGAATATTGAGAATTTAAAATGCTATTAGAATTTGAATGTTAAATGGGTGACTCGGACATGGCGCTATAACATTTTCTACTCAGCTCTTTCCAAAGAGTTTTTGAAAAACTCAATTAAATAATTATTTCTCAAATTTTCAAAAATATTTTTAAAAAAGACTGAAAAAGCAGTTATAATAAAGTTATTCGTGTAAAATATGATATAATGATTTTCTGTTTTGAAAGCTCTAATTTTTTAATTGCATACAATAGCTTAGGATAAAAAAATAATTTTTGATAGCAAAATCAATCATTTTAGGAAGGTATAGAACTAGAATAATTAAAAAACCCATTACTTATATCATTAAGCATAGCAACCCTAGTAAAAATATAAACATAAAAGCTAATTAGAAAATTTGCTAAAATTAATATAAATATGCTACAATTAATATAAATATTTATTTACAGTCGATAAAATCACAACATTAAGGAACAAAATAAAAAGCAATTCTCCTGGTGATTTTTCATTTTTCTTTATATATATTGTGTTGGACTATTATATTTGTTTGTTACTATTTATTCATTAATTAAATTTAATTATTCTAATAAAATAGTACTGAAATAAATTCACATTCTAAGAAATTAGGCCATCCTAGGAGGGATTCGAAATTCCAATAATTGGATTAGAAATCCAACGCACTATTCATTGCGCTACAGGGACACAACGAATGATTTTCCTTTTTATGTATGTAGTTAGAATTTTATTTTTGTTTGTTACTATTTATTCATTTCTTAATTTTAATTAAAGACCTAATATTTGAAAAAACTGTATTAACATCAAATTCCATCCACTACAAGTTTAAAAAAATGTACGTGATCTTAAATGGATAAATTGAAAATATTTCATGAACAATTGAAAATTTTAACAAGATATACATACATATATATATATATATATAATAAAATCCAAAAAATATAAATACACAGATAGCTATAGAACCTAAGATAACTATACTAAATAGGAAGAAATAGGCACAGTAGAAAAATAACAAACTCCTGGCCTTAGGAATCAGGATTGCAGGCTTAAACAAGTTTTAGGGCTAGCCAACCTTCACCTGTAGTTTGTCATACTACGTTCCAAGAGGAAAGGAAATAATAACATTAGGAGAAATTTTAACATTATAAATAAAATCTCTAAACTAATAAAATATAAGTATAAAGTTATATCCTACTAGTATTCACAGTATAGATTTAAAGTCGAAGCAAAATGAAGATAGTAAATAGTAAGACTTACTTCGGGAGTGTAACAACTGGTATTGTTTCCCACCAAATACAAATACAGTTCCGCATAAAGTTCGCTCCCTATATATAAATACATACATATATATACAAGTTTAAAAAAATGTATATATATGTATATACATTTATATACATATATATACACATATATATACATTTATATACATATATATACACATATATATACATATATGCATATATATACAAGTTTAAAAATATATATACATATACATATATATATATATATATGTATACATATATATATTTATATATATATAGGGAGAGGGTAAAATAATAGTAGGAATAGAAAAATTAGCTTCTCTACAATGAGTAATTCTTATTTAGAATCAAATAACTTCTATTCTTAAGTTAATCATTTATACTTTTTTCATTATAACTTAGTTCCTATTTATGAACTATTAATCAGGCGAATTGTTAAATGGAAATAGCAATTCTTCGCAAATCTCGCTTTAGTAAAGAGCGTTTTTTTTCCAGGTATAGAAGTTTAAGTTGGCATTACTTTCCAAGATGGCGACCGATTTAACAGCTGTCAAGTGATTTATTCTCAGTTTGGTTTGGCAATTCATCAAAACGATCAACAAGCAAGGCGTAGATTCGTCGAATGGGCCCAAAACGCGATTGACGTTGTTCCTGATTTTCATAAGCGAATTTTGTTTAGGGATGAAGCGCACTTCTGGTTGAATGGCTACGTCAACAAACAAAACTGCCGCATTTGGAGAGAAGCTAACCCACAAGTGTATGTCGAGACACCATTACATCCAGAAAAACTGACTGTTTGGTGCGCTTTATGGGCTGGTGGAATCATTGTTCCGTACTTCTTCAAAAACGATGAAGGCCACAACCTTCAGTCAATTTTGATCGGTATAGAGCCATGATTACTAACTTTTTCATTCCTGAATTGAACAATCATGATGTCCAGGAGCTGTGGTTCCAACAAGACGGCGCAACATGTCACACAGCTCGTGCCACAAATGATTTATTGAAAGACACGTTTGGTGACCGCCTAATTTCACATTTTGGACCTGTGAATTGGCCTCCAAGATCTTGTGATTTAACACCGCTAGACTATTTTCTGTGGGGCTATGTAATGTCATTGGTCTATGCGGATAAGCCACAAATGCTTGACCATTTGGAAGACAACATTCGCCGTGTTATTGCCGATATATGACCACAAATGTTGGAAAAAGTCATCGAAAATTGGACGTCCATATTGGACTACATCCGAGCCAGCCATGGCAGTCATATGCCAGAAATCATATTTAAAATGTAATGCCACAAGATTATCTTTCGAATAAAAAAAAATTAATGTTAATGGAATAATACATCGGTGTTTTATTGCAATTTAAAGTTCTATACCTCTAAAAAACACCCTTTATATATCATTTCCGGTTTGCTTCATCCTTTCAGTAATTTGATAGGGTGAAACATTTTATGTATTATGCTATCATATGATTATTTTTTTCTAATATTTGGCTGACATGGCAGGAGGCAGGAAATAGTTTAGCAGGTGTGACAGACCCATGTTCTGTCTTAGGGTCATTATTTTGAGCCTTCAATCTCCTTTAGTTTCTGGAGGATATCTGCTAAATGTTAGATTTTAAAAAGAAGAAGAAAAATAGAAGAGCTAAAATAGAACAAGAACAATTAAGGAAGCTTTTTCCTATGTTTTCTTGATAAAAATTTTGGAATCCATTGTATTCTAAGTCATAATATTTAAAATATGGTATTAACAAAGCAATTGATATGTAGAAAAGTAATGGAAATACATGAAACTGTGTCAAATAAGCTGTGTGTAGCTTTTATATCTCACACTATCAACGAATAATCAAAGTTTATCTGCACATACCATAATACACTGCTGTACAATTGCTAAGGACGGATCACAAATTGCTATGTAGCATAACATTAAGCGAGACATGAGGCCTAGTAGGATAAAATATAGTTGCCACACTGTATAGACATTAGAATAAAGAATATTTATTGTTCTGGAAAGTACAACAGCTGTGAAACATCTGAAAGGAAAAAAAATGTTCATTTGATATGTGCACGGAGAAATGGAACAATGCATCTAAAAGTCAGCAGGCACCTTAAAGAAAGGTATCAGTACGGGATATGTCCACCGTGGAGTGTGATGCAACATTCCACACGTCGTACCTTACTTTGCACAACATTATCCAGCAGCTGTTGAGGCAATTTATCCCATTCCTCTGTGAGTGCAGGATGAGGGTGTTCTTGTTTGTCGGAGGATAGTTTCGACCAGCAACTTGCCTCCCCAAAGAATCCCACACATTCTCAATGGTGTTTAGATCTGGAGAACGCAATGACCATGCGAGACGTTGAATACCCTCGCTGTCTAGACAATCCTGAACAGCGAGTGTTCGATGACATGTTGCGCTGTCGTCCATAAAAACAAATTTATCACCGACAGCACCACGGAAAAGACGAACATGAGGAAGTAGAACTTCATCAATGTATCGTTGGCCCGTCATAGTCCCATTCGCAACCACATGTAGGAGCGTGCGGCCATTGATCATGATGCCGGCCCACATCTTGATACTGCATGTCGCATATCGGTCCTTTTCCTGGATATTTTCTGGACGATAAGCAGTACCTCTCTCGCACCAGATCAGTTGGCGTCTACAATCCGATGACAGACTGAACCTACTCTCTTCTGAGAATAGTACGCATGCCCAGTCCTGTTCAGTGCAATTGTGATGCTCACGACACCATTGCAAACGGGCAGTACGGTGCTGTCTGGTCAATGGGACACACACAACAGGTCTGCGTGCGAATAGTCCTCCTCCCCTCAAACGTCTGGCAACAGTTTTTCGGGAGATCTGCTTTCTTGAGGCAGCAAGAAACTGATTTGCCACCTGCTGAGCTGTGGTGTGCCTGTTCCTTTTTGCTGATAGGACGATATATCTGTCTTCTGAAGGCGTCGTACTTCTAACACGACCTCCCCCGTGCCGTCTACTACACATTCCAGTAGTTTTAAATGACTTCCACAGCCGTGAAACAACGCTGTGAGCGATGTCGAACTCCCTGGCAACATCTGTTATGTTTCGCCCTTCTTCGATCTTTCCAATAATTCGGCCACGCATAAAATCATCTATGTGATGTCGGGAAGACATGGCAAAAATTTTAAGTTCGTCTATTAAATCTTTCCTGTAAAACTTTGACTTGAAACAAGAACTGTCCACACGCGTCAAAACCTTTAAAGCTCTTATGAACTCTATCAGGTGATGAACAGACGTGGAAAAAAATATTTGCATACTCATACTTCTTCTTACTAATATCCCGCATTTATTCTAATTTTCCACATTTTGCTTCCTTTCATTTTGTGGTTGCTATGGATGATAGTGTTATCCGTCCTTAGCAATTGTCCAGCAGTGTATAATTGATAATGATTTTCATCGGGAATGGCAAAGTTATTAAATGAGCTTAGGGCTCCTTATCAAAAAGTTTTTTTTTTTTTAAAAAAAAGAGTCCTAATTTACAACGTCTGTGTGCATAATACTTAAATTATTATTTTTAAATATAATCTTATTGATTACACAAATTATATTTTTATGAGCATATTGAAATTTATTTTGCTTATAGTATATATTAGATGTACAACTTTGCTTCCGCCATTTTTTTCCGAAATTCGTGGCTTTATTGTAAAAAACTGATTATACACTTATGATTCAATAATTGCGTTCGATAACGAACACCTGTGAATGGTTCAGTCGGTTTTATCAACTCATAATACACTACGCCGTGCTGGTCCCACCAAATGCCATGCTGGTCGACGCCAAAATCACCGTTCTTGAAGCTTTGAAACCACTCTCGGAACGTTCTTTCACTAATAGCGGCCTTACCATAGGTATTTGAGAGCATTCGATGAGCCTCAGTTACAGATTTCTTCATATTAAAGCAGAAAATTAAAACCTCCCGCAAATAACGAGAATTTGGCTCGTAAGCTGACATGTTTAATCGAGAAAATCTTTATGATGCAGACACAAAATGACTAATATTTCGATGGCGCTATGTTTACAAATACCTAAGCTTATTGTATGACATCTACGTAAGCCATCTATTGTACAGACATCTATTGCAAAACGACAAAAGCAAAGTTGTACACCTAATACAATATTTTATATTTCTTTAATTAACATTGTGTTAGATAGACTTAACGTGCATTTTTGGTAAATTATTCTGAAACAAAAAGTATCTTTATTCGCATGCTTATCAAAATAAAAAACAAAGTCTTGTATAAATACTATAAATAGTCACTTGTAAATTATTTATGTCAAACCCTTTTCTCGACAATGCATAACCTTTTATAAGTTCCAAAGTGAGGGGTTGCAAACGCTTAGTGAGACATTGCGAAGGCATGTAAAATGCGCCAAAAAAACATGAAGTCTTACCATTGTGCATGTTACTATATGTAATCAATCGAATTTCTCTCAAAAAAATTTAATAGCATCTGTTGAAATGATTAAATAATGTTACATCGTATTTGCAAATGTTACTTACAAGCTCTAATTGTAAATCTTTTTTAAAAAAGAAATACAGAGCGTTGTTTCTGTTTGCTTTTCATTTTGGTTCTAGACTTGTCAAGATTTTTTTATACAAAAGTATGGTGTGAATAAAATCCCAGTTTTTTTAACCCGCGGTCACTCGCGCCTGTTTTTGTACCGTCGTTACTCGCGGGGTGTAGAGAACGCCCCAAACTTTTAACCCGTGTATTTAATTATGAAAATAAAATTAAGTCAAAGTGATACATATTTATAAAGTACAAGATGTTTTTTGTATTATACAAATAAAACCATTAAATTTATTGCTAACATTAATTTAAACTAAACATACAAAATTTTCATTTTAAAACACATAATTTTCTATTTTTTCATAAACCAGTAAAACGTATATACCAGTAATAAATATACTTTGTAACTAATGAGATAATGATTGAAGAAAGAAGAAAAATAATATTTTAATCATTTTCCAAACATTCAGAGCAGACTGTATACCTATGCTCAACTTCTCAGCCCCCCAGATAAACTTTTGAAGGTCATTACATTCCAATCTTTCGAGAAAGAGGGATTGCATCAGTCCTGAAGTTTCAATGACCTAAAATGTGCAGCTACAGAAAACATCGGGGTTCTGCGCATTCTTTTTAGAATCCTGGGAGGATTTACTTGTTGCTGGGGTGTACAGAGTACACCGCGCGAGTGATCGCAGGTTAAGGAGAAGGATTTTTATTTTGTCTCGATTATTTTTCTTAATACAGTATTTTAGAATGAGAATTCTAAGGAGCCTTGGGAAGCCATGAGAAGCTCTGTGCACTGTGGATCCAACCAGGAGACAAATGGAGAGAATCAAAGCTGTTGACCACTTTCGCCTAACCAACTGACATGACTTTTTGGAAGTGTACCTTGACTAACTTGACCTCGCTGTTGACGATGTCTGCCAACTCTGCGGTTATGCCAGAATAGATGGCGACCACCTACTCCAATGCATTGGACTCGAAGAATACTCGACCGACGTCGTCGTCAGTCGGTACTGGGGAGCATGGGTTCAAATGGTCAGGAAACCAAGCACGGAATTTGGATAAATTAATAAATATGAGAACTCAAATGTATGGATATTAGAGCTATTCAAAAGAAAACGAAGCTTAAGAAGTTGTTTTTCTATGTAAATAGATTTGGAATGAATTTTTATAAAACCCTTTTTTTTTAAAATATTTATGGGTTTTTAGAAGGAACGTTAGAATATATACAGAAATTAAATGTGAAACATTTACATTTTGATAAAAAAAATGGTGTACTTTCAAGGAAAGTTTAATGAATTTTAACTAAAATGGTTAACATCATATGAATTATTTTTATGCAGTTACCTTAGTTTCTCTAATGACAACATTCATATCATAATATTCTTTACCCCAAAACTAAGAGAAATGGTAAACAATACATACTGTGCAAACATATATATTATTATACATGCTACTGCTCACTTTTTGCAATTTTTACATACTAAATTCTATTTTTGCAATTTTTTCCACTTTTTTCTTATGTATACAATTTTAACTATGGGAATGTTATAAATTGCAAATTATTTTATTAAAAAGAGTATACAAAACATTCCTTAAACTGAAAGATTATGTAAAAGGCAAAGAATTTCTTCCAGAAATAAAATTTAAGGAGAAGACGTTAAAAGTAATTTGTCAGTGTAAAAATGATGAAGAGGATGTATCTTAAAATAGTTATCTTTATGTCTATTTCATGCAAAGTGAGAAGAAAAATTGTTTTGGGAAGATTAATGTTCAAACTAAAAGGTTTTCAAAAACAAAAACAAAACAAAAAATGCCGTAGGGAGTCAGAAAATAACATTTTGTACGTAGATTGTCAGCCTTTATTTAGTTCCGTATGAGCTCTTACGCCATTATTTATTTTGTGTGGCTGAAATGAAAACTAGAAAATGAATCCCTTTTATGACGACTTTACCTGAGAAATGCATAATACATCAAAGCGCATTTCATAATATACTATAAAAGCAGTGGGAAACTCTCAGAAGAACAATTAACACTTGAAAAGAAAAGAACATATCGAAAAACATTATTTAACTCGTATATATATAGTCTTGTATAACTGCCCCACTAAAAGATTCTTTCTCAAAAATCAATTTGTGAAAACAATCCTCACTCATAATAAGCTTTAAGAGACAGAACAAATTTATTTCCTCTTATCATGACATTGCTGTTTTTAAAAATTGTGCTCGGTCATAATAATATCCAAACTTCTTATGTAATAAGTATGTTTATCCAACTCAAGAGCATATTTGAAACAATAGCAATGAAGACTTTATTGGCAGTAGTGTCTTAGAACTTGCCA
This sequence comes from Trichonephila clavipes, assembly GCA_019973935.1. Lineage (NCBI taxonomy): Eukaryota > Metazoa > Arthropoda > Arachnida > Araneae > Nephilidae > Trichonephila > Trichonephila clavipes. The sequence continues at coordinate 2,101,375 of BMAU01012990.1, read as the reverse complement.
TTTGCCGTGTAAACATTCTTTAAGATTTGTAACTAGTTACTTATAGTGAATCTATCTAAACTCTGGAACACCCAATGAAGTTCTATTAAGGTCGCTTCCACATGAGTTAACATTATATCAGTGTTTCTCAAACTGTGGGGTGCGACCCGGTATTCCTGCGAGGGGGGCGCGAGAATATTGAAAATAAAAGATTTAAAAAAATAATTTTTTGGAATGAAGTATAAAAAAATGCTTTCTGAAATAATAGGAAATACACATTTACACTGATATAATTTATTTTTACCATCTGGAGATCATCAACAATAAAAGATTCCACTTCAAACGCTCATTAGCCATCTTTGATCCTATAACCAAATTAAAAAATATTTTGTTTGCTTTGCTGTAACCCCATGATGAGAGATTTTTTATTACTTTTCTTTTAACCTAAAATATTATTTCAGCTGACCTTCGAACTTACTGATATGGTTGCCTCCGTCCCTTTTTTAGGGAAGTTGTAAATATTTATAATATATTTCTGTTTCATCTTTTCGCATGTGAAAGAGTTTTATGATATATGGTTAAGCATATTGAGCCCTTCGAAGAATGATTTGGCCAAAAAATTTTTATGAGTATTCTGAAACATACAATGCATAAGGAAAAACGTTTTATACAATTATTTTTTAGAACATGCAGCACTTTCCCCATGAACAATTTTGTGGTTTTGATTGCTGTGCTGTACGACTTATTATGTTTTATAAATGTAAATGAGCGAAATATTAAAAATATGGGCATCTGTTATCCCTATTGAAGTAAGTTGAAACTGATCAAGCAATTGAAGAACATATTGAAATAATGCATATTAATCAAGATAGCAAAAGTAAATATCAGAAAAGCGTTAGACATGAAACTTTTGAGTTGATTTGAAATTTTCAAATGCTGCCTAAAGATCTCTATGAAGAAAAGTATGAATTCCTAATGTAGCACTTCACCTTGTCAAAAAGACAAAAGGAAGAAAAAGTTCAAAATTCTATTTGTAGATCATCAAACATTAGCAAAACTACAAAAACGTGAACAAAATATGACAGTTTTGCAGGAAAATAATGTTCCTGTGTTGTTAGCGAAAAGTGCCTGTGATTTATGTCCTTTATTAAGGACACGCCATTTGGAACATTTTCCTTAGTTTTATTGGATTTTTTCTCAAATTTTCAAAGAAAAATTGAAGAGTTCTTGAAAGTAGGTAAGTATAATTTCTCTTAATTAAATTATTTACTGGAATTATAATTTTATCATGTATAGTAAAATTAATTATAAAATAAATTATAGTTTAAAAGCAAACTAAAAAACACGCTTTTATAGTGAATCGAACTGAAAAGTAAAAAAAAATAAAAATATATAATACTTAACAGTAACATATGCGTAATTTAATACTTATCTTGTTAATTTGTACGGTTTAAAATTATGATGGCATTGTAGCTTTAGCGCTAAAGTGCATTATTATTGCATTCAATACGTTATTATTTTAAGGATGTGATAAAAATTATGATTGAAAATTGGGTCGCCAGTAGTGAAAGTTTGAGAACCACTGCATTACATAATGCAGTAAAATCTTGACACACATTCTCCATATGGACTGGTTGTGAAACGGATAATGCACGCATTCTCAGTTTTAGAAATTAGAGAATTCTTCCTCTTTCTTGTGTCTCATACGAATATCATTACAACTTAGAGAACTTATGAAATGCTTATTCTCTGCAAATATTTCTGAAAGATAAAATGCATATGAATTATTTGATGCACTGAGCGCTAGTTGAAATTCTTAGATAGGGGTTGCAAAATTACTTATTACATTCATTTATTGGGCTAAAAGTTAATTAGTGTTGTTTATATTTATAGCTCTTATTGTAGAGAAAATAATTATAAAAATTGGGTATTCTCTCTCTTTCTCGATTTTTTTAAAATGACGATAAATATGAATCCGTTTGATATATTACCTACATTAACATATAAATGTAGATTCATATTCACGTAAACACACAAACAAATATGAAATTTTCACTGTAATTCGACAAATATTTTGATACTAATCTAATTATTTTTTATTAATCTTGCATTAAAAAGTAAGAAAGTAGGTTTTAATTTTCTTTCACGTTTCGGAATAATAAATGAATTAGAAATGTTATGAATAAATTGAACTAATATTATTTTAAACCAATATACTGTACTATGTTCTTAATCAAGTTCATTTACTATGCATTTATACTGCATTTACCTTGAAAAAAAAAGAGAGCTTTATTTTGTAAAATTTATAAAAAAATAGCTAAACACACTTTATGTTTGTATAATAATTTGAAATTAAATGTATTAATATCTTTACCTACCTTGTTGAGGATATTGTATCTTTATATAAAAAAAAACAATTAAAGAAAAGTGTAAAGCAGATGTATTGGGAAAACTGACAAAAATTGGATTGTTTTAAATTTTTTAGATCATTGTGTTTATGTAACTATCTTATTTGGTATTAATATGTATAATCAAAATATAGTATTTGGCTATTTTATTACATACCAAAAAAGAGACAGGAATTCCCTGCTCATATACATTATTATTAGATATCTTTATTTGTGTTTTTTAGAGATACATATTCATTTTTCTTAAGATATTAGTTATAAACAAAAACAAGATGTTTTCTCATATCGTTAAAAAACATTTTTTTTCTTTTTATACCCGTGTTTTATTCTATTAAAATTAAATATTAAAACACATTTATAACTGTTTTTATGAAAATAATTAAAATTAAAATTCATAACGTATATAAATTTCAATGGAGAATTATTTCTAATCCTAATTTCAATACAAATAGCTTAGATTTCATTTCATATTAATTGCTTGCACATATTTTTTCCTTATTATATTTCATACGTTTTATATGCATATTCAAAAATGCTATTTACAAATAAATTATTAAATGCGCAAATCTGCATAAAACATGATTTAAGATTGCAAAAAATAGGGAAAAAAACTGTTAAAATATTGCTTAGTTAAAAAGGTATTTTTTTAATTATTTTTGAAACGCGCACGCGCGTTGACAAATTTTGTCCAGTATAGAGTTAAAAGAGAACTATACATATTTTCTCATTAATAAATATTTAGATAACTTTTTTCTGGTAGATTATTATTTGTGCGCTTTATAAAAAGAAGTTTATTACTTGTTTGTATAAAAAATTATTGTATTTCCATCTTTTTGCTGTTTTCCATCAGAAAAATCATTTCATTATTATTATATCTAAATATATATTTTACAAAAGTTCTTGGAATAAAACACTTCTTAGAGACAAAAATATTTCTATTGATAAAAATTCCAGCACATTTTTCGGTGTGGTTTAACCTTAATTTCAGGAAATGTTTTTAAAAAAATAGTTCTCTTCTTGTATTTATTATTAAAAATAAAAAGAATTAAAGCAAAAATTTCAAACATTAATTTAGTTCTATATAGTAATTAAATCATAGCTTTGTAATGGAAAAGTATTTAAAACTTATTTTATTATATTATTGTTTCTTTAAAAAATCTATTTATAACTTTTAGCAAAAAATCAATTATTAACGTCTAATACTGATTGAAATTAATCACTGAATCTAATAGATCTAATAGTTTGTCGTAAGTTATAATTAAATATATGTCAATGCGCAGAATTTTTAATTAATGGTTTTTAAAATTCTTCGATTTATTTCATTTAAATTATCTTAATGAAACAGTAGAATATATAATATTAAATATAGTTATATATATATATATATATATATATATATATATATATATATATATATATATATATATATATATATATATATATATATATATATATATATATATATATATATATATATATATATATATATTCATCTTCAAATAATGAGTTCTTTTTTCTGGTTAATTACGCGTAAGTAGTCGTCTGTAAGATACCAAAGAAAGCGGCTATCTTATATATATATATATATATATATATATCATTCCGTTACCTCTAAATTTACATTTATTATTTAAATTATTATTTTATTTGTTATTGTTATTTATTTAATATGTTTTACTTTCTTATTTTCTTAATGCATTGGAAATAATGAGCGTTTTAATTTGTCTTACAGTGAAATAAAACATTAAGAAGGAATTGTTTATATTATGTTTTTGTTACTACGTAAGAAATTTGATTAAGATACTTAAAAGAATTTTTTTCCTCTCATTTTCGCTAAAGTTCCTCTTATTTATATAAAATTTAAAAAAAATTAAAAGTTAGGTTCTTTCTGAAGGTTTTTAAAATAATAATTTCTGAAAAAGGGAATAACTGAAGAATCTCTATCAGGTGTCAATATATGTATATATATATGTGTGTGTGTGTGTTTGGGAATCATAAACAGGTTGATTCATAGTTAGTGTGACCAAATTTAAAATCATATAACTATTAGTGGTAAATTTTAATCGCTTTATTACCAGTTTTACTAAAAAATATATCCTTTAAATTACCAATATCATTATTTTTATTAATGGGAAAGAGTTATGGCTCCAAATTTAAATCCTCAAACCTAAAACGTAATTGTAAAGTTTTTGAATGATGTTTGCTTAAGTTCTGTTGTAAATAAACCATCCAAAAATCTGGAGAAATATTTTTCTAATGAGTTACTCACTGAACTTTGAAAAGAAATAATATTTGGCTGGCAATCAAAAGTTCCCAGAAAAATTGTAGAAAAAAGGAGGTCCTCGATGAAAAAGATAAAAGAAGCTAAGAAGATTTATCGATGTAGAAAATACCCTGCGTCAAATAACTTTAGCAATGAAAATACAAGTATTGCAATCGAGAATTTGTCGTCAGAAAAAAAAACGGCAAATCAAAAGTGAAAAAACCAGTCTGTCATCAAATGTCTGTAAAGATCGTAGAAAAACGACGGAAACCGTCTTGCCTTCTGTATTTAATGCTACGCAAAGATAGATACAAAACATGGATACCTTCTGATGAAGCACTGTTTCATCTAACATCCACAACTGGCAAAACGACGATACAATAGATTTCAGGTGAAAAACGTCAGAAAGACACAGATGTTTCACAAAAGACACGTTGGCCATCACGTTCTATGGTACGGATGAGAATGTCTTCTAAAGGTTTAACAAAGTCATTCTTTGTGGAACCAAAGGCTAAGATTGATGCTAAGTACTATCATAATAATGTTTTAAAACACATGATCAAAGAAAGTAAACGTCTTTACCTCCAAGTAAACTTTGTTTTTCACCAAGATTCTGCATTAAGTCATAATGCAAAATCAACTATAAAATGGCTGAATCATATAAAAATAAATTGCCTTCCTCCTGAGATATGTCTACTATCATCCACTGAGACTCTGATCTTTACAATGAATTTTTATGGGAATACTTAAAAAAATTAAATAGACATAAATTAAGAACACTTCAAGGACTTCAAAACGCAATCGAAATGAAAGTTGGAAAAATATCTCCAAAAAATGTTCTATAAAGCTCTTTTGGCTTGGCTTAAAGTTTTCAGTAAAGGGCACAATGCTAAGGGAAATAAAAAAATTCATTATTATGGTATTGAAAAGTGGTGCGCTTTTGATTAGATTTTTCCATACTAACTTACATGGTATAATTGAATATTTTTGTTTTTTTCTAAAAATGTTATAACATTACCGGAAATAATAATTAAATTTTATAGTTTCAGTAGGAAAATTGGTGACTTTTTGAGAGGTACTTTTTAAATTTTTTTTTAAAAAATTACATTAATTTATGCTTAAATATATCAAAGAATAGAAGCAAATTCACTATTAATTATAGCAATATTTTGAAATAATTGATAAGAATTTCCTTTCCAAACAATTTTCCAAATGATTCCTGTGAGCCGGAAAATTAAAGTATAATATATCCAATTATGTCATAAAGAAATTTTCAGCATTTTTGTTGCTGTTGTTATTTATAAATGAATTGTTTAATAACGTATATGCATTGAGCATATATTTTTTACAATATTTTTTCATAGAAATGTCATTATTGTTTAAATGACATTTTATCATATCCCTGTGTACTTGTTCTAAAAGTTATGCATTTGTAAGTTCATATAACACAAACAAATAGTTCAGCATACATGAAAACGAAAGTACTGCTATCTGTTTTGAACAACTACAAATAAATAAAGTTAAATGTAACATATTTGTATTAATAATTTAAAGCAGTTTAATGAATAATTATTTTTTGTAAAAAACTTACTCAATCACTTGTAAATTTGAAAATTTTAAGAAATTAATGCTTTAAAAAAAGCTAAATGCATAAATTGAGAAGTAAAACTAAGAAAATAAGTAAAAGTAGATATAGAAGTAGAAATTAAAGTTATAAAAATATTTAATAGAAAACAAATATAAACAAAACGTTTCATTATTTATTTCGGTTAAATATTCTGGTAATTTTATTTGTATAGTAAAAATTTGAACTGGTTTTCTCTGAATATTTTCCATATTAAAAAATGCAAGATTCCTTAATGTCTTGAATTCCTCAGATTTAATGATACTTTAAAATAATACTTATTTATCTCCATTAAATCTAATAAAAATAATATATTAGAAAAACTACTTTTGTATTCATATTCCATTAATAACAGATTTTTAATAAGTTTTCAAAAAATTATTTCATTATTCATTAAATCTTTTTAATAGGTACTACCTTAGAAAATAATGACCGATTGAGGCTTCTCACTCGGCATAAATTAAATGTACTTTTACAAGTCTTTTTTTTTATAATTAAATGAAGGATTTTCAACTGCAGTAATTTCTTATTTAAGCTTTAAGAATATCCAAAGAAAGTTACCTTTTTTTTATTTATGAGATGAAATATGTGTATCTTTACATTGTTTTGAATAAAAATGCATGCTATGTACTAAATGTTTCAAGAGCCACAATTTTACAAAAATATGTGTGTGTGCTTCCTTTCCTTCCTGATCAAACTTTTTGTAATTTTGTATTATATAGATTTTACACAGAAAAAATTGTGTTTACTTTAAACATATTTGTTATTTGTATGATTATAAGTTGTCATAGGATTATTGCAAATGCTTTTCCATAAATTGAAATATTTGAGATATTTGTCAAAATCTTTTTTTTTAAAAAAATAAACTTTAATTATAAGATAAATTCCTGGAAAAATTGCGTATTTAAAATCAAATTCATGAAATATGATGCATTAAAAGCACTCGTATACATTATTTTTAAATTCACTCAAAGTGAAATGGCTTTTCCCCTGAGTATTTTCTCTTCTATTTGATTTTTGTTTTATTCATAAAATGTTAAAATAAGTTTTATTTGATTTTAAAGCCTTACGAATAGACAAACTGTATTATTTACCATGTAGTTTCTTTTGATTTTCAATTTACAAGAGATATACCTGATAAATTCAATTTCGTAAATAAAACGCATTGCATTGGGAGTAGTATACATTTGTGAAAATCTGCAGCCAAAAATTAAGTCAGACATTCCTCCATCTCCATAGTTGCGGGCGAAATATTCGAAAATGTTTCGAGCAAATCAGAATTCAAATTTCGTCATATTAAATATAATTTCATATAGTTCATGAAATACGTTCTCAGGGTGAACTTTTTCTTTATTGGATTTTGTGTTCTGAGCTTTAAATCTAAGAGTTACCATGATATGCCGAGATAAGAAGTCATCCTAAGTGTATTGGTAAAATTAGATTGTAAGATCAGATAAAATAATACGCATATGATTTATTTTCTGTTTCATTTTTTAAGAAAAAAGTTACTGGTTATGAATAAATATGTGAATGAGAGTATATCATTCTTTCTTTGGGGAAATAAAATGCATTAAGGTATTTCCAAAAATAATGCAATTGCTTTTATTTATTTTTTTAATATTTCAAGATTATAATTTAATTTGTATTTTTCGGTATAATATGCTTTGTTTACATTAAAACAATAATTCAAAATCTTACTTTCGGTAAATAGCTGACTAAAAAAATAATTCTACAAATGATTTACCATTTCGGAAATACTTCCACGTAAAAAATACAAGAAAATTCAATCATTTCTCTTACTGCAATAAATACATTTTCTATTGAGAAAAGGAAAATAATATAATACATAACAATTTTTAATTTGGGAATAATATCGGCTTCATCTTTTCTTATTTAATTGCATTACATTTATCTATTTCTATTATCATTTAACAATATATTTATCTCTTCATGAATGTAGAGTTTACTTAGACTGCAGAAAATATAATTTATAATAAGGAGATATATAAGACAATGAAATTTTTCTTCGCGTTTTTCAATTCAATTTCTTGTGAAATTCAAATTTTTCATTCTATATTTAATTACGTTTTCACAACGTAAATAATCTGATCAAAGGGACGAATAGTTTTATTATTTAATATTAACACTTTTCATATAAATGAAGCAGCAGTTTCTCCATTTATATATTCTTAAAATTATAAAACACGCATTAGAACAAAGGAGATGTACTTAAAAATAAGTAAAAATATGTTTTTCTCATTTCTTGTCTCATATAAATTTGAATTTAAATAAATAATTTATGAATAATGTATTAGAATTCATGCTTTGATGCCCATTAATCATAAACTACGGGGAATATAAATAGTAAACCAAAAACATGAAATAATTGCTTTATTCCCATAACTAACAATAACGGAACTTTTAATATTTAATTTATCCCATCTAATTTTCTAACGAAAAATAAAGTTAAACTATGTTGAAAAATTAACTGAAATCTTAAACATGTGTAATAATACAAATTGTAGCATTTTTTCTTTATAATTTATAATCAAATTGAAAATTTATGAATAAGAGATTAAAATTGTCATTATATATTTTAAATTAAAAAAGCTGAATTTTTTTATACTTAAGGGAACAAAAACAAAAGCAAAAATATTTTTTTAAAGTAAGTTATATTTATAGTTAAAAGAGAAGAGACATGAGCTTCGATATAAAGCTATACATTTATATTATACACCAAAAATCTACACACATTTCCGTGATGCATTAAAAAAAGCTAAATTTACTAACTCTATATGGCTATGACTTCAATTTAATATTCTACAAATTTAGATAAACAAATAAAATACATGACTAGCTACCAAAAACATAGAAAATCTAATTAATAAGAAAATGAGAAATAGTTAACTAACGGAAGTTTAATGAAAGCTATTTTTCTTATCAAAGCCACGCTATTGGAAACTGGCTAACCCTTATTCCAGAAATCTGAACATTTTACAACACCCCAGACTCTCGCAGCAAATCATTTTCCTTCCTTTTCTCTTCTTATCCTTCCTGACGGGCGAAGATAATTGCTCTGACTTATTCTGAAGTAACATACAGAATTTTTCTTGATTCGATTTGGAAATAGCTGCCTGCATGAAACAGTTTGTTGCGATACTGTCAATAATTCATAGAAATGATAACACTGTATTTATTTTGCTTCCAGAAACATAATCAATGGCCTTTTGGAAATCGCACAAGCAATTAAAATGACCCGAGTAGACGTAGAAATAAATAAACATTTGTATTGGTTAAGTATTTTTAATGATTTCGGATATCAATCATATTTTCACGCATTAATATATCGGATTGTGTTTCGTACATAATAAGGAGATGATTACATTTGAATTGTTAGCAAATGTACTCAGATGTGTCTCAATGAAATATTTAATTGAAAATAAATTTAATCACGCAAACATGGATATAGTTCTGGACAGTTTGAGCAGTAGGGTCTTATAATAGGAAACCATTGGCTCATATATTTGGCTCATACATTGGAGATTTTTAAAGAAGGAGAATCTTAATAATTATTAATTGCCATTCTATTTTTGTTTCAACATGGTGAAGAAATACTTGTAGTTATTTTCTTGTATAAGAATATTTAGCTTATGAAATGAAGCTTTGAATAATAAATATTTTAGAACAGTTTTTTTATTTAATAAGAAAAATTGTAATTTATTTACTAACCCGGAAGAAGTTGCGTACTTGATAGTAACGTTAATGGTCACGCCGCGTGATGCAGTCACCCCAATCCTTTTTTTTTAATTTTTTTAAAATTACTAGCTGCAAGGCCTGTCATTGTACCAGCTTTCTCTTTCCCGCATGACGCCAGCATTCTGTGTGTGTTTGTACGCGCGCAATGTGAATAATTTCTATAACTGCATCTTTAAATTTCCCTTTTTCGAAATTTATTACACATATTTTCGATTTAAGATCGGTTTCTATTCCCTCTGTATAGCTGAGCATAACACGGATTTTTTTAGCGTAAAATTATAGTTCCCTCTTCCCCCCCTCACAGATAAGATATATCTTCAAATTTTGATGTATGACTTACAAAAAACAATATATCGTTAGTTAAAAAATTATTAATGTGAATCAATAAAAAGAAAACGATTCTGATGCTAAGAGTGAAACAAAAACTTTCATCATTTTTTAATAATAGTTAGTTTCTAAGAATCTAAAATAATAAAATAGATTTCAGATTTTCATTAATCAATCAATCGTTACATATATTTAGTTTAAAAATGTCTCTAAAATGTATTAATTAAATAATAGAATTTTTTAATCCTTTAAACACACACACACACACACACACACACATATATATATATATATATATATATATATATATATATATAATCCAAAATAAAAAATACAATATATAAATATATATACACATACACACACACACACACACATATATATATATATATATATATATATATATAATCAAAAATAAAAAATAATAAAATATAAAAATACACATATATAAATATATATATATATATATATATACATACACACACATATATATATATATATATATATATATATATATATATATATATATATATATATATATATAAAAGAAATATGTAATATTTATCAAAAACAAGAAATAATAGATAAAGAACATAACAAGAAATTACGTAATAAAAATATGAACATATATATATATATACATATATATATATATATATATATATATATTTTTATGAAATGTGTGTGTGCCTCTGGAACAATTCCGTTGAGTGGTAAATATATTGTAAGACGTGGAGAGTGGTTGATTAAATAATGGAGAACCAATGGTTGGGCGTGGCCGGTGGTGTGATTTTCTATGTTACGTGGAGCATGGTAGAATACGATAGTATCGAAGAGGAACTCATGGAAATCGAAATTCCTTTTTATTCACATCCAGAAACACATAAAGATCCAGTAGGGACGGCATTGCACAAAGAAGAAGCAAACATGGACGACACAACACAGACAAAGACACACACAGAACGCGCTGCAGCCGCAACATGACTACAGAGAAATGATCGAAGAGAGTGTGGTTTCCAGAGACATCGGCTTTTATACCTGGCGTTGAAGACCACGTGACATGCTTGTAATAAGAGCTCTGATTGGTTACAAAGGGCGGGAAAGGGATTTATGATGTAATATTATTGGTTGATTACGATTAAAATCAGGGTGTTAGTTTCGAACCAAATAATTAAAAGATTAGTTGAATACTATTAAAAGAGTTAATTAAAGGATGCGAGGGGGAATTATTACATATATATATATATACAAATATATAAACGAATATATATATATTAACTAAAATCCATTTTCTATAAGTAATAAAAATAAAAGAAAAATTTACAGATAGCTATTGAAACGATTGCTTTTTTCTAGGCGTTTGAATTTTTGATTAAACATATATATATATATATATATATATATATATATATATATATATATATATGATATATGTGTGTAAGTTATGAAAAAAACAGTATGCGTGGATGAAATCATACATATACATTTACTGAAAAAAGAACATTGAAATAGAAAAAGAGAATTATCTGATAAATAAATTTTCATATTTTATTTTAATTTTATAGCTTTTCATTTTAGAGTGTTTAGTAAATTATTTTAACACGTATCTGACGAAAAAAAAGTATATTATACAAACTAACATATTCATTATTTTAACAATTACTTCCTTCTTAGGTTTCGAAACAATAAAATTGATTAAAAATGTCCATTTAGCAATTAATTGTTGTTACACACCGTTTGCTTAAGAAGTAGCAATAAAAGAGAAAATATCGTTTATTGATAAATACTTATTAAATACTTTAAAAATTATAAAATAACTAAATTAGTATATAATATATATATATAAATATATATATATATATAATTTTTATTATATTAATTAAAAAATATTTTTTCTTTAAATAATTGAAATAATATATTTTATATATTATTATAATATAATACATACTTTTTTATTTATAACATATTGTATATCATGTTATAAAACTTTTTATAAATAATTTTTGTCAATTAATATTTATTTTAACATATTTTTTACAAAAAGTTTTATTTATTAGTAGTTATATGTATAAAGTATAACATAAAAATTTATATAATTACAATATATATATATATATAATTATTAAATATGTTTATTATTAATTAATATTTTCTTAAGTGCAGAATAATTTTCTAAAATACGATTTAATATTCAGTAAACTTTTTTAAAAAATTTATTTATAAAAATAATTAAATGAATTGAAAGAATAAAAAAATGACCAACAGAGGGGATCAAACCCTGGCCGAAGGCACAACAACCAGATGCTCTGACAATCGAAAAAAGAATATTACGTCACATAGAGTGAAAAGTCCTTTTAAATAAAAGGAAATATATTACATGAGCATTGCTTTTATTTTTTTCTATGGAAATTATGCGTATTTAACTCAAATGTAAAAAAAAATGAATTTAAAACAAATGCAATTTGTGATTTCAAGTAGAAAATTTTAAAATTAAAAAAATCACAACATGTTTATTAGATGTTGAATTAAAATTGTGAGGTTTTTTTGAAAAAGAATAAAAAAAAGTTTTTGGTGTTTGATTTTTTTTAAAATCACTGATTTTAGAAGAGCATGAACTTTTTTAGTTCAGTCGGGGCCTATTCAACATAATCATAAAAAATCAATATATAACGATTGAAAAATTTCGATTAATGATTTACACAAATCAATACAGCTTTAATAAAAAACTTAATTTAAAGCAATGCATTTAAATATATTACAAATAAACTTGTTTTAAAATAATGATAACGGAGTAAGAACAATTAAGTTTTTCACAAATGTTAAAGAAATTTTTGTTTTATAAACGGATGTTTAAAATTAATTTTTTGAATTAAGACATACACAGAAAAGGAAACAAAAATAATTTTTCCCTCGCATTTTTTTACTCATCAAATCTGGTGATTTTCATTATTTATAGGCATCTTCTTTTCTAGTGTAACATTTCAGCAAACGTGAAGTGCACAGGGGAAAAGATAGTCATTTGGTGTCAAACAGGTTTTCACTGCCACGCTCTTGGCTATTGTAAAATTGCGTGCTTTGTTAAAGTTTTAATTTGTTTTAAGGCCTTCTTTTTTAAGTTAATACCTACTATCGTCACATATTGATGCCAAACTACGGTAATTTTTGAACAAAAAATGAAAAAAAAATACTACATTGTGTGTGTGTGATAAATCACACACAATGAGTCAAAAGAGTAAAATATTCGAAAAACACAAAACAATTTTAAAAATTCTAATTTTTTAGGAATTTTTTCAATTTTTGTACCGATTATGGATATTTTTCTACACATGGAAAAAAGTTTCGTGAGATTGTTTTTATAAATAACGAAGCTATTAAAATATTTAATTAAATTTTGAGTATTTGTTGAAAAATCGTATAAATTTTTTTTGAAATTTCATTCTTTAAATGACTGATTCTAAAAGAGAAAAACATGAACTTTTTTTAGAGTAGAATATCATTTCATTAATGCGAAGGAAAATTAAAACGGAATAATTTAGATCAGGAAATTAGACGGAATATTTTAGATTTTAATCATTTTCCTAAAAACGTATCAATTTTGACTCATTTAAAAAAATGTAAAAAATAGAAAATACCATTATTTCTTAAAAAATTATACCGTGCCGTGGAGAAATAAGTTAGCTTTCGGATTCTGTAATTATTTTTGTCTCATTATCATAGAAAAAATTAGATTGTGTTTTAAATATGTTGGGAGTATAAAACATTTCTCACCTACCGGTTGTTTATTCCGGTCGCGGTGTATTAGCGGAAGAAACTACATGCAGATATAAAGCAATTATTCGTTTTAAGTTTTTTAATAATATATTTTAAGGTATACAAATACGTTCGGAGCCCTGTTTTTAAAAAAACATCATTTAGAAAAATTTATACTCTTTTTAACTTCAGTTTATATGTAAATAAACTATAGTTATCTAATATTTGTAATAAATCCTTCAAGTTTCAGAAAATTGGTAAATTTGTTGGAAATTTTGAAGAAATTTTAAAGACATTTAAAAGATTCTATATGAAAGTCCATTGACCCAATTTGTATAAATTTAGAATCAAAATAATCATTATGTGTGTATCTAGGGCCTGGAGTAAAATATTATGATTATATAAATAAATAAAAATTCCACAACTAGTCGAGAAGCCAAAACAGAGCCATGTTTTACAACACCGTTACACAAATACCAAGCCATAATTTAAAAATTATTCTTATTATGATTATTCTTTTACTTCAGGCCATAGAAAACATTGTGAGAAAAAATGGTACCAAGTTTCAAAGTTATTTAATGGTAATATTTTGATTTATCATTTTTGAAATTTTCAAAACATACGAAAAGAGTGATTTTGAGAAAAATGCATTTTTAGTACAATTTATCACATATTTTTTTATTTACATAATTACTTACTTAAAATTCACCAGTTTTATAGCTTACACCTTCTATCAGCTCATTTTTAATCATTTTTTTCTTTTTAGCTAATCAATTTTTTTTTCTGGCAACTTTTGCCACAGTCAGAGAATTTCGTTTAGAATCTGTTTTTCGAATTTCATCAAGTTCTGAAAAACCTTTCAATGTTAATATATCAACAGTCACTCCGAAATGTTTCAAGATATCTATCAATCCCTGAAATCCCTTATTGAACTGAATTACAGCCATGTATCCTCCTAATCACAGTATTGTTAATGAAACAAAAACATCTTTTGGAATAAATTTCCAAAGGATTCCATTGAAACATTCATTAGAGTTTTGTGGTTTTCCTGGTAAACATTTTGCTAATACGTTTTGATCACATAACTTCATATATGTTGGTTTGATTATGTTGATCAGATTTCGGGGAAATCCTTTAGATTTATCGATGTAGATCTTATCCTTTGATACGGCTTATTGACATTTACACCAACTATCCGGTCCAACAGGGCATTGACCATGCATTTGCTGTTTTGCATTAGAGCAACAATGGAAAAATGCTGCAATGACTGCCCGTTGCATGCCCTGTAAATTATTTACATTGTCACGGATAGCAATGCCATAGTAATTCTGTAACTTATCGATAAAGGCATCCGCCAGTTTTCCTCGACCTCCTAGATTTTTTCATTTGAATTTCAGTTTCCTCAGTTTTGTTCCGACACGCTTTTGTATCTGTCCAATACACTCGTATTTTGCTACAGTATTCTTACCATAAATATCTTTTACAGATGCATACCCCTTAGAGTCTCCATCGCCAAAAAAATTTACATACTGTAATTTTCTCATTTCGACAGATCGTTCGAAAATACGATAAACACCCAGGGGTTCCATAGCACCAGATGACCCTATATGTTTTGCACAATTATGAATGGTGTTTAACTTTTTGTTTTTGGAATTGCAAAGTCTACACACTTTTGACATGAATTCAACGTCTAACACCTTTCCAGAATCTATCGAGATAACAGACACACATCCATTCAAGGAGGAATATCCTCTTCGTTGCCATGTGCCGTCCACCGACACACCACATTGAGAAAATTCAGTATCAGTTTCGTTACTTCTAATTTCCAATGCAGCTTCCTTCATTGTATTGCATGCTACGTTGCTAGCAGAAAATTCAAGCTTTTTTTCCAGGAAACCAAATGCTCTTTTAGATGGTACATCTATATTTATAGCAGAACAAACTTTTTTGGCAGCAGAATGTCCTTTACCAATGATTCTCATACCAAAAACAAATGCAAGATTTATACTATCCAGTTTGTTTGCTTTCTCAGAAGTGCAGAATGAAAAGGAATAGTCACAGTTTTCACATTTCAAAGTCATATTTAAAGCTAACCCAAACACAGAGTCTTGCACAACACTAACTTTTCTTTCAAAACACACAGGAAAGCATAATAATGAAATATATATTATATTGTACAAAACTCCTAAGTTAAAAATAACATTTTTTTCATTGTCTTCTGGAACATCTGCAGGTTTCAAAGAATTAATTAGCTTTGATTCACTTGCAGTTGAAATACTTGAATTGATACTTATCTTTTCGTTGCTGAAAACTGAAACTCTTTTGCAGAACTTATTTCCTTTGAACTGACGTTTACGGAAATATCTTTTATTTCTGTTATTTCACATAATTATAAAAAAGTAATGCGAGCTATTAATTCCCTTTTGTTTTAACACAAACACAAATAATACTTGATAACTTTTGTTTTGTAACTAAATACGTAGAATTTTTATCAAATGAAGCTGAAAGTAAACAAAACAAATATTGCCAGATTCACTTTGTCAAATACTTTCAAATTGTATAATTATTAATATTATCAAAAGTTTTTTTTTAAATTAAAATTTAAAAAAATAATGTTTTTAAATCTTGTTTGACCAGTTTAAGGGCATTTAAATGCTGACTTCCGGCTATTTAAATACCTACTTCCGGTTTTCCACGCTTTACTAATTGTTAAATGTGTTGAATTCTAAGTGACCTAGGAACAAAATAAGAACAGATTTATAGAGCTAAACAATTGCTTTATTCTATAAAATCAAAAACTCAAAATGTGATTTTTTGCAAAAATTGGTCATTTCAACGTATTCGTATACCTTAACTAATTGTTATATCGGAATATAAATAGTTTAAACGGATTTCTACCATTATTAACAATCTTTTGGTATCTTTGGTGAGTTTCTGCGTCGTGCGGTTCGAGAGAAAATAGACGTTCATACAAACAAACAAAAATAGATACGTTTGCTTACCTACGAATTTTGATTGTGTAGATTTTTATTGTACACGATTAAAATCGTAATTGAAGTGAATAATTTAATTGAGTGATATTATACTAACCTACTTTTAAGGTATTTTCTTTTTTCTTTGATAATTTGAGAAAAATTCCATTTACACTGAACTAAAATATTAGAAATGTGTTTGACTTTAATAAAAGACACAAATCAGTGACATTTTCCACTAACATTGAAGGAATGATATTTACAGGTAAAACTGGCCGTGTTTTTCCAAGTTTTTGTAGTTTTATTGTCCATAGAGGATCAACAAATAGCACGTTGAATTTTATCTTACTTGCGTCCTTTTGACCGGATGGTGTTTTTCTTGAGGTACATTTGTGGCTTCATAGCTTTTTGGACGGAGTTCTTTAAGTAGCATTTTCAAACTCTTTCTTCTTACTCAAACACTGAATGTTCATCATTTTTCTCAAATTTACTTTCGTGATTACAAATATTACTATCCCTTATTTCATCGGGTTCTTCTCTTGCTTGATCAATTTCTTTCTTCGAAGATTCAACTTAATCCAATAGAGATAGATCCCTGATGTTCCATTTCTTCATCGTATTCTGTTTATTTACATTTATAATGAGTCGTGCAACACGTTAATCATAATCACTAAATCATGTATAGCGGAAAATGCAATCTGTTCGTTTCATAGAAAATACTTTTGAACAAATTTAGTCACCCGGGGAGCTCACTTATCACATGTTCCTTAAGATTCTATACAAAAAAAGAAAAAAAAATGTCGTTTCCAAAAATAGAGGGAGATATGTGACAAGATATTTCAGTTCTCATGAAGCATGTCATATATAAGGATACTGACAAGGTCATTAGTAACAAACAAACAGTTATTCTAAAATTAAAAACTTCATGAGCCAGGGGTGATTCAGTGTCCCGCATAACTGCTTCCGAGTAAAGGGTGAAAAATGAAACTTTATAAATAAAATTGCGTTGACTGTGTAATTTTGGTTGCAAATTTTAACAGAAAATACACAATTTATAAGTATGCTATTTTTTTTATTTTCTCAAACTGCGATTAAAAATAGTATACGAGAGAAAAAAAAAGTATTTTATCCATAAATATCTACATATGCGACTTTTGTATTTACATGAGCTCCAGAATTTATCAACGGTCATTTATTTCTAATATTTAGAAATATTATAAATAAGTAAATAAAAATTCTGATTTCACAACGTTTTTAAATAAATTTCAATTTATTTGTAGCAAAATTTGATTTTATATTTTTAAGAGTAGAGTTTCCCGAGGTTTAAATCAAACGTTTTTCTTTTACATACTATTGTATTTAGTTCTGAGTTTAATTCTTACGTAAGATAAATATGCAAAGTATTTTGTCTAGAAAGAATATCTTCCTTTAATAAACTTGAGAGTAAAATTTGTCCAAATATATTATTGGATGCAAATAAATTTCACTTCAGTTTGCGAATGTGTTTAAAAACTACACCACCCCCTTTTTTTAGTTAAAAGAAATGCTTCTCATACATTTGTAAGAGATGTATGACGATGAAACATGTAATAAAATAGCAATATTACTTTCTCACAAAGTTTTAGAAAAAAACAAATTATTTTTTTTACATTGCTTTTCACCGCCTTTTCAGATAGGATTACTCAACATATTTGTATTTTATTTTTAAATAGGATGTAAACAGACTCCATTCTGAAAAATACTAAAAGATTTTTCTCCCTATAATCAACAGTTATTTTCTAATATTTATTTCCCCCAATAAACTGCCGTATCTTTGCTTCAGAAATGTTCTTTCTTTTGAGCAAACAAAATACATAATATGTTTTGTTAATAAATAACATAGATAAAATTCTTCTAAAATCCCTTAAGTTACTTTATTTTTATCCAGAAAAATGTAGTACTTGGATTATAATTTATCCCTTAGAAAGCCCTGTAACAATTTAACTATCTCTTTATAAACAATTTGAATGAAACGTATGATATGTTATGCGTTACTGAAACCATTCTATATTAATGATAAAAATATATAATATTGCAATATGTTACTGAAAGATAATGTTTTTTGTAGCTTTTCTGAATATTTTTGATGTTTTTCTTCTCCTTTATTAGTCAACCTTATTTAATTTTGATTTATTTCTTCTCATTTCGATTTGATTTAATATATAAATCATTTTCATAGCAAAATCTTATGTCTAAGGACAAATCGTGAATACATAAATATAATCAATCGTCAACGGATTCATATAAAAGGATTGACAGTCATTTTAAAATATTCATAAGAAGGAATTTTACGTTTAAATGGGAAGCACCCCTGCATATCTTTGACAGTTTTAGAAAAATATATTTAAATTTATTCCAATAATTTAATCCAAAATGGATAAGGTAGTATAAATATATTCGATTTAATGAAGCTAGCAATGAGAGAACAATGAAATATTATTCACTAACTATAAAAATTAGAGCTATAACCAGATGATGAGAATTTATGCTGAATTTTACTTTAAACTTATTTCGTTGAAATATTTAGAATAATTTTATAAATATTGGAAGCTTCATTATTGCAAAAGGTATGAAGTGTTGATATGGTTCTGTCTATTAAAAAATCATGTACTTTTAGTATTATAATTTTCAAAGATATAAAAGAAAAAATTGACACAACGGTTTCAATATTATATATCTCAGATTCATTATTGCTGAAAAGTACGTTAAAGGATATGTGTATCAAAGTAATTATTTAACTTTTGCACTAACTTTAATAGTATAATATGTATCATAAATCTGTGTTGCAAAATTACTCATTATTTTGAAATATACATATATACATATCTATTTATTTTTTAAATATGGATCCACAAATGTTTAATAAAAGTACTAAAAGTTTTTACCAATACAAAATGTTACAGAAAATTTGCTTTGTGCTTAATATTTCTTTAAATTTTTTAAATTATTTTTATTTAAAATACCAATATATATTTATACACTAAAATAACTCTTTTAAAGCACGCACTCTTTAAAAGTAAAAAAAAAAGTTTGATTAGATAGAATTGCGCAAAAAAGAGTTTATTTGGAAATATTTAAAGTTAAATCTCAAATTTATATATATATACATATATATATTGGTGTTAAAATTTTAAAGTTTCAAAAATGCATTTTTTTGCCATAAATAGAAATAAAGAGTGTTTTTTTCCAGGTATAGAAGTTTAAGTTGGCGTTACTTTCCAAGATGGCGACCGATTTAACAGCTGTCAAGTGATTTATTCTCAGTTTGGTTTGGCAAATCATCAAAACGATCATCAAGCAAGGCGTAGATTCGTCGAATGGGCCCAAAACGAGATTGCCGTTGTTCCCGATTTTCATAAGCGAATTTTGTTTAGCGATGAAGCGCACTTCTGGTTGAATGGCTACGCCAACAAACAAAACTGCTGCATTTGTAGTAAAGCTAATCCACAAGTGTATGTCAAAACACCGTTAAATCCAGAAAAACTGACTGTTTGTTGCGCTTTATGGGCTGGTGGAATCATTGGTCCGTATTTCTTCAAAAACGATAAAGGCCACAACGTTACAGTCAATGGTGATCGGTATAGAGTCATGATTACTAACTTTTTCATTCATGAATTGAACAATCATGATGTCTAGGAGCTGTGCTTCCAACAAGATGGCACAACATGTCACACAGCTCGTGCCACAATCTATTGAAAGACACGTTTGGTGACCACCTAATTTCACGTTTTGGACCTGTGAATTGGCCTCCAAGATCTTGTGATTTAACACCGCTAGACTATTTTTCTGTGGGGCTATGTAAAGTCATTGGTCTATGCGGATAAGCCACAAACGCTAGACCATTTGGAAGACAACATTCGCCTTGTTATTGCCGATATACGGCCACAAATGTTGGAAAAATCATCGAAAATTGGACGTCCAGATTGGACTACATCCGAGCCAGCCGCGGCAGTCTTGTGCCAGAAATCATATTTAAAATGTAATGCCACAAGATTATCTTTCGAATAAAAAAAATCATGTCAATGGAATAATACATCGGTGTTTTATTGCAATTTAAATTTCTATACCTCTAAAAAACACCCTTTACTTACCTTTGTTACTTTTGAAAGTGATATACAATGTAATTTAGGAAACGACTTTTATTTATACCTTTTGTATCTGTTTATTTATAAAAAGCTTGTTTTACTTAAAAAGAGAAAAAAAGGAAGTGTGTGAAACTGGAAAGTAAAAAGTGGTTTTCCTAAACTGCCAAATTTGTGTGGTAGATTACGTTTTTTAAAGAAAGCATCAATCATTGACATTGCACTTGAAATAACTACACTGAATCGCTTAAATGATGAATTACGAAGAGGCTAGAAGTTGGAAAGTCATAGCTGAATGTCGATCCTTGCCTATTGGTGATCTGCAGATTATGAGAAAAGTATCAGACATCAGGTGTGAGAACTGGCTGGGCAAAACCGGCAGGAATCCCTTTGTGAATTTAAAGGCATTATGCCGTAGAAGTATGATTGCTAAACCGATGCCTCAAGTCCTCATTGCTGCTTCTGAAGTAATATTATCGATACACAAATCCTGTACATATGGCTAGTTGATAGGGGTATTTACGCCCGAAAACTAGTGGTGTATGTTCCCCGAAAGCGGTTTTACTTGAGCCATCTATCTTGGATCCATAAACACCACATTTATGTAATTTGTTAAAACCCAAATGGCAACAATATTTGCTCCGTGTCCTCTTCAAGAAGATTTGGGATTTGCAAAGCGATTCTCAACAAGTTTTCACATGGAGAAAACCTGCAAAATGCTAACATTCTAAAAACATTAGAGAAATTGATCGTTTAGGTGGCATCGTCATCTTTGTAAAAGCAGGGATTGTATGGGATTGTATTGGAGAGACGTGTGTACAACACTTCATATTTTATCTGCTGGGACAATGAAAGCAGAACACAGTATTGGCGATTTGTGTATAATTAATTTTCTTTTCTTTTTCTTTCCTTTCTTTTGGTAATTATTCTCAACTTTACAGCACAAGGTATATTATACTAAGTTCCATACGTCAAACCGTTTTTGTCAAAATATCTCAATTTGTTTGCAACTTTAAATTCGACACCAGCATATATATATATATATATATATATATATATATATATATATATATATATATATATATATATATATATATATATATATATATATATATATATATATATACGAATATATGTATCTGTGTATATATGTGTATATATTCATAGCTTTTAGAATCCAATAGATTTAATGAAACCTCGAAAAATGAACTTTATAAAAATCTTAAGGTATTCGACTACGTTCGGAACTGTGATTTTGCAAAAGAGTATAAATGGATAATATTTACGATATTTAGTGTCAGTGAGATTAGAAAATGTATATAAAATTGTTTTAAGAATATAATTACAATAAAAAATTATTTGAGAACAATATTTTGACAAAAACTGAACATAGAATGACCAATTTTCAAAATTGTATCCTTTTGTGAAAAATGATTCTATTATAATAATATTTTGCCTTTATATAGCTCAGGCCTCTGTACAGAAGCTCAGCTAGAATTTTTGAAATATATTACTTAGAAATGGTTTTATCCATATTTTACGACAACAGAGGGGATAAATTTTAAGAAAAATACGCCGATAATTATTTCAATTGGTAGTAACGCTAAAAATAATGTGAATTTTTCAAAAATCCTAGTTCAGACTCTCTGGAGAAGTCTTTACTTTATATAAGCGAAACATTATTATTTTATAGGCATTTTTTATAAAAGAACATTTTGAAAAAAGACTATTGTAAGTTTATTTTTTGCCAAAATATTGTATTTAAATAATTTTTTGTTAAAATATCCTTAAAAACAATTTTTATACATGTATTCTTAGCTAAGTGACAGTAAATATCATGAAAATTATCGATTTATGCGCGTTTTTAAAATCAGGTTTCCGAACGTAATCGGATACCTTAAAACAAAGTAATTTTACTTTTGAAAAATCTCATTTATTTTTCTTGCTCACATTAAATTAAACAAACAACTATGAAACAGCTTCATGAATTTAATGAAATTTTTAATTACTAGACTAATATCAATTTTTCTTGAACTCCTACGTATAAATTTACGTAATATAAATCGATTGATTTATAATATATCACTTAATTGAACATCGCATCATTGAATATATAAACATTGAATTTTACTTTAATTGAATATGAATTATTACTTAAATTTATTTGTGGTAAATTATATTTAAAAATAAGCTTTATTGTTAGTGAAATAAGGTATGCGTAAGGAGGGGGAAGGCAGGTACAATGTAAGGGTAGCTAAAACAATATATCCTTAGTAGCTAAAATCATAAGCTATATTTTCCGAAATAAACTCCTTTCACTCTGGAATAATTCTAAAAAAGACGTAGATGTCATGGATGACAACCTGTATTCTAAAAAGGTGATTGGTTGCTATGGCGATGGATTTTGCAGGAATATTTTTGTTGATTGCATAACAACTTCAATGAATCTTTAAATTCAATCTTCCTAATGAAGACTACTTTAATTATAGACCAAACTTAAGTTCATTCCAATTTTCTATTCTTCATTCTCTGATTATTTAATAATACTTGATAGTAGTTTATTGGCAGAAATTTGACTTTGTAGAAAATATTGTTTGAATTGTCGTATTTTTATATGTTCACTTAAATTATATGCATCTAAACAATGAATATTCAAACGTACTTTTGTTTAACCCCTTAAACGGTCAATTTTTTGACCCAAAATGCTTCAAAAAACACATATTATTTATTGCACATAACTAAGCATGATATATGAGCAAATGGAAGAATTCTATTTTAATTTTAAATTTTATAGTTTTAACACATTTTTTATTTTATAATTGTGGAACACGAAAACCCCTAAGTATATGCATTTTATAAGTACACTCTGCATACCATGACAATTGTTCGATATATCTTAAGCAAATATCTCTCATACTAGTAAGAAACCTTAACGTTGACACCTATTTTCCATGTAGTTGAGGTTTTTGTGTGTGTCCAAATATTAACACACAGTTTGAAGCTAGGTATATTACAAATTCTTACATTGCAGTCGAGACAGAAATATATCGCCTTTTTGTGTTATTTATTTCCCTTTTTTATTTATTCTCAAGTAGAAAACTGGACATTGTAGATCCCTGTTCTTCACTGAATGTTTTCAAGAATCCAAATTCAAGCTTTCAACACAAAACACTTCACGAACGAGAAGCATTTTAGTAACATGGGCCAAATTCATCTCTTAAAAATACTAGCAATAATGATCTCACTTTAAGAATTAGTCAAATATAAAAAGAATAAAATATCTGTGCCCTTGCAGCGTACGGTTAAAACAGTCTCGGTCAAATTTTGGTAACCCGTGCAGTGTGCAAGCAAACCTGTTAAGGGGTTACAAAGATATTTTTTACACAATTATATCTTATATCATAAAATATTGAATGAATGGTATACATAAGGAAATGAGCTAACTAATTAAACAAAGAGAGTATTAACTTTATTATTAAAAAATATTCTTATCACACAATTAAGATCTCTGTTGTCAAATATTTAATTATCTGCTATGAATATGAATTTCTACACATTTTCATTTCATTATATTTTTCTGTAGTGTGTTTATATTGGCATATTATATTTAATTTTATTAATAAAGTTTAAAAAGTATTAATAAAAGTAGTTTTTAAGCGAAATAATATTTCTTCTGCACTTGATTCATAAAATTTACTTTTTTCCTTAAAATGATTACAAGATAATTTCGTAAAAGGATTTAAATGAAATACGTGTCATGAAAGGAAAAAATAAAATGTAAACCTATTCTAGGAATTTTATTTTTTTTTTAAATTTTCTTTCGGTGAAAAAATTATGAGTATTGGAATGTATACAGGATTAATGATTTTAAGTTGAAAGCGAGAACATTAAACAAATTCATTTTACATAAAATGTTTCTTGAAAAATATGAAGTGCAGTATAATACTAACATTAGATAAAAAGATTTCATTCTAAAGAAAATGCTACGTACATGACATCAAAATGATGCTAACGCGTATAAGAATTTATAAAAGACTCATTTGAATTATTTTAAATGAAATCAATAATTTTATTAAGACATAACAAAAATTAAGTATTATCTATTTTCCCATATGCAATCCTTCTTTTCCGTGAGTTTCTAAAATATATATAGAAGAAATATATATATATATATATATATATATATATATATATATATATATATATATATATATATATATATATATTGAAAAGATACACAAGTCAAAGATCTTTTCATGCATTAATTTTTTCCTAAAAGGTGAGAAAACGAAAAGGAATATCAATAATATTTAAAAATATTTAACTCTGTAGTGTACTGAAAAGAATTGAATTCTATGAGAACTAATTTCCACCTCATTCAATAAATACAGATAATTAAAAACAATTATCTCGTTTTTCAAATGCATATTATTCATTGACAATGTTCCTTTTAATACATTTTTAGCTGCTACTTTATCGATAAAAATTATTTCCAAAATATTAATTACACTAAATTCAAAATAATTATAATAAAAAATTCTTACAGTAAATATATATTTTAAATATCTTTACTTTTCAGAAAAAAAAAATCTTACAAAATATCTAGGTTATTTTAATTAAAACAAATAATTAAAAATATACATCCATTATTTGGACAAAAACTTTAGTTTCAAAATTTTAGTAGAAGGATGACAATTGTTCTTAGTTTGTTTAAAATTAATGTCCGTTTGGAAAACAATTCTAAAATACTAGAAGAATTATGACTGTGGGATTTTGATTTAAATTAGTATCATCTTAGACTTGATTAAACTCTTTGAAATTAAGAAAAATTGTAAGATAACAAAAGCGTGTTTCCCGAGCTGGGAATCCATTTTCCAAACTTCCCCACCACATAGCAGGAAAATTTCGAAGGTATTTTAAATATTGAGACTACAACAACCCCTCTTAATTTCTATGAAGGATTTTTTGGTACATTAATATCTTAAATTTATGACTTGAACTGACGATAATAGTCTTTGAGGAACTAAGACATAAAACTGAAAGAATTCTCTCTCTATATATCTCTCTCTCTCTATATATATATATATATACTAATATTAATAATAATAATAATAATTCTGATTAATTTAATCTTTTACAACTTTTTATCGATGGTCTATTCCTTCAGGACCGAAGTTTAAATGATAAACTAGCTATCTCTGCCTACCGGAAATCTTTTGAGCTATACCTAACCATCCATCCAGATTATGTGATTTGACAGCTTGCTAATAATACCGAGATTTTTGTAAATTCTGCCTTTTTATCTTTGTCCTTCATCATGTAGCGTGTTGCCTCGCGTAGTGTCTTCGTTGTCTTTGTCGTATGTTGTGTCGTCCATTCCCTGTTTTATGCTTAAATTGTGTATGTTTGTGTGTCTCAAGATGTTCAATAAACAAGATATTTTGCCACAAAGGACTGCCTTGTAAATATCATTAAATATGCAAAACTACCATAATAAATAGTGATCTTATTAAGAAATCCTTACCGTTCACCACGCTTTTATATAAATATATATAAAAGAAAAGCTACTCTTTCACTCCGCGCACTTATCGCAAGATCTATGGAACTATTATTGTTACAGCCTTGAATTCGTTAAGTCTGTATCTTTTACTTCTGTTGAGAACAAGGCTTACAGAAATCGACTCCTTGAGGAGATAATTTATCCATCTATCTATCTATGCATATGAATAAAGCGACTAACTTACTTTCATATAACTAGATCTCAGGAACTATAAAGCCTACAGACAGGACATTTGGCAGGCATGTTTCTTTGTTGAGTAGAAATCTTATAATATCGGATTTTGCGGAAATCGTCCAGCATAGCTGTGTAAAATATAGTATTTTTATGTTTGATTTGGATAATATTTATATAATAGCTATTAGATGTGGACACAAGTAATATCGATTAATTTAACCATTTTTATTAATCAACTTTGCCGTTTTATCTTCTTAATTATTCTTTCTATGGAGTCTGATTTGCAATTCACCGAAAGTAATTCATAAAATTTATTAAACTTTGACCACATTAAAAAAAATGTTCTTATCTTTCCATCTCAACAGCTATATTTTTCAATTTCCATGCGAAGAACGGTTTTTCCTGATAGCATTTTTATGATTTAAGTTATATTTTGAATATGACTTTTTTCACGGTGTAAACTTATAAGTTATCATTTGCTGAATAATTAAATTAAGTACTAAATTTCTTACCTTCTTTTGGTATGGTTTAAAAAAAGAACACAATTAGAGTATTATAACTTTAAATTGTTCTAATTCCATTTCTGATTGTATTCTCTCCAAATACCACCTTTATATCTTTAAATGAGTCTTTGATTAGTAAAATTATGAAATCCGAGTAGAAGAAAAGTCCCGAGCATTGTTTTTCTTAGATTTTCCTAGTGCGTTAGTTTCAAGTTTTTTCTTCTTACTTTTCTTAAAGAGATGGTCGGTTGATGAAACAAATCTGCGGAGCAAGGAGGGATTGATAAGACCTCGCAGCCACAAACCCCATTACTTTTTGACGAGTGAGGACAACATCACGGGGCCTCCTCTTATCACGATGGAGAACGACAACATATCAATTAAAGACGTGTTTCTCTTTGCGTTTTGTCCTGTCGTTAGTTGCATCTTTCCTGTAAGCTTGACATGTATTAAAGACATTTCGTACGGGATGGCAGTATTGTCTTTATCAAATTCATGCAAAGCACATAGTGTGAAGTGTGTGTGTTATTTATGTCTTGCCATGTAATATGGTCTTAGATTTTTCTCCTTCCAAATGTTATTTTATCAGAACCATTGTGCATTTATCTAAGTATCTACGCGTTTTGCTGGTCAATTATTTTAAGGCTACACGGTACCCTTTTTCAAAAAAATTTTTTGGAGACAGTTACAGTAAAAATAATTGATGTTTTATATTTAGATTATATTATTAAGCTGATTCTGTAAGTAAAAAGTCAGTTTGACCAGCCATTATTTTACAATTTTAAAAAATTGGGAATTTTTGAAGTTTTTTCAAACTTATAAAATACTGAATTTTTAAAATTTTTTAGTAATTTTAAGTTATTTATGATTCTTAGATTATTACAAACAATATTTAGTATGGTTTTGAAAATCTATTCCCTTGTTGATTTTTAATAATTATTTTTCTAGAAAAACCTGGAAAAAACACGAAAATTTTTAAAATATCAACTTTAGCATTTTTTAGAAAAATAACTAGAGTTCTCAGCCCTAAATCCATACTAAATTTATATAACATACATTTGGGAGTATATACAAAAAGATTCAAGGCTCTATCTTTAACAGGAAAAAAGCCTTAGGGATTAGAAAATACTTATACCTTCAAAATTAAAAGTCTGAGAAAAACGCATTTAAATTTTGTAAAGTCATAAAACAAAAACTTATAATGCCCGTAAAACTCTAATTTTTTAATATGTTATTTTCCAATGTATGTTCTACATTAAAACACTATTTTTATTAAATATGACTGAAAATTATATTTTTAATTCAAAATATATTTTTGCATAATATGGATAGCATTTGTTAAGACGTCAGTTTATTTAGCTTTATCTTAACCTAATATTTCACACAAGTTTTGAAACACGAAGCATTTATGTACAAAATAATAATGATACTAACTTAAGCTAAAAATAGTCAGGTTTGCTCATAAAATTTAATTTTTTTCAGTTTTAAATTGGAGCAGTTTAGGAAGTTTTAGCTCTTGTCGTACGACTTTAAAATACTAAAATATAGTACTACAATATGTTTAGTATAATGTAGTTTGGTGCAGCAAGGAAATATTCAGTTATATCTGCAGCATTTGAATTCAGAATACTTGCATTCGGAAGTCTAATTGCAGAATCAGCTGAGGACTGATTTTTAGATACATCATTTTCAGTAGTATTCAATCTCTTCGAAATATTGTTTCTCACAGAAACCCAGAACGCATTTGCCATGGAATTTTCTCTGCAGGAAAAAAAATTAATGATAAAGCTTTTAAGTTATATAAACTATTGTTAAAGCAAAAATTGGCCATGAAATTAATCTTTATTAATTAATTATGAGAACTCAAAAAACTCAAAGCATAATCAAGCAGAAATGATTTTAGTAATGAAAATTGGAATTAATAACCGTTTCAAACTAAAAGCTCAAAAATATTTTGAATTAATTCAACGTAAGTGTGAAAAAATGCTTTAAAAGGAAACTGAAACCAAAACCATAGCTCATAAAACATCAAATATATTAAAATATAATTTTCTAACAGATTTGAAATTTCGTGACAAGCATCTCAATGATATGGGCCACCAAAACAAGCAAAGAAAATTTTTCGGTAAAAATGAAATTTTTAGGGTACTGTGTAGCCTTAATCATAATCAAGTAGTGTGCGGTATCAGTTCAAATAAAAATTCTTCTTGCCGAAAATAGCAGAACTTTTTGCAATTTTAATATTTACCATTTATTTCATTTTAAATAAAGCACGTGTTGTTGTATTAATATTATGATGGTAAAACTATAATTAGATTAGTTATACAATTTTCAACAACTAGAAACAAAACATATGTAAACACGTTTACATATACATAACACGTACATATACACTTGTACATATGTATATGTACACGCACATACAAAAAGAAAATAAAAATTCCAAAATAACACAATTAAAATTAAAAGTTTTCATGTCACAACGTATTTTCATTTGCAATACTCATTTCAGAAAGTACGATTATGTATATGTATATATTTTAAATAGCTATTTGAAATAAATTATTAGTACCAAATACTTTTAAGGTAAAATTGATCATTTAAAAAAAAAAATTCTATTTCCTCTTTACAATAAAAAAAATCAAATATGTACAACCAAAGTCTAAAGTTGTCAAAAATCTAAATATATTTCAAAATTTTTATGCTTCGTTTTTTACACAATAAAGTAATTAGAAACTACCTATTTTTTATGATATTTATATTTGATAGTGATTTTACAGTTATTTTTACGTTCTAGTATGCGACGTTATAGATATTTTGCATTTCCTCTATCATGCAACATAACAGTTACTGTCAAATGAAAAGTTTATTTATTATTGAATGAGTATTGTCTGCAAATATAAATGCCATACTCGTAATACTGAGGAAATTTCAATAAGAACGTGAAGAGATTATAATCTGAATACATTTAACTCAAGCAGGAAAAAAATTCATAATTACACGTAGTCATTTAATAAAATAATTCTCTTATTTTTATTTACACTCAAACAGTTCTTTTTTATGCTTTATTATGTTTTTATAAATAAAACTAAAAAGACAGAGCAGAAAAAATGGTGTGATTCGTAAGTCCTTCAATCTATAATACAATACATTTTTGTTAGGGAGTTAGAAGAAGTTGATGTCAATAAATTTGAGGGAAATATCAATGATATCTTAAAATATCGAATTTCAATAGTAATGTTCTTGAAGGCAATTGAATTCTAACATACATAACCTTTACTCAATCCAAATAAAGAAGGTAAAAAAGAAAATAACTCGTTCTCCCTATACATCATTCTTACGATAACGATTTGTTTGATGTTCTTGCTTATATACTTTTCTTGGTCTGTGTTGAAAAATACATTCGATTTTGTGTATTATATTTTAAATATTTTTTTCTAATATACACTATGTTTTAAGTGTTGGTTACAAGGATAAGAGCGGTACATTTAAAACTAGATAACTCTTTTTTTTCAAAAACATTAAGTTAAATTGACACGTACGTACAAAACAAGGGATGAAAATGGGGAGGGGGGACAGAAGAAACAATACCCAAAAAATCAGCAATGATGTACACATGCACTTAAGATATCACCAGTTGTGCGCATCACCAATCTAAAGTCAATAGAAATTAATTAGGCATAGTGATATGTTTCAGAATCAAAAAAACTAAATTATTTAAGCACACTAATATTTAAATTTAAGTTAAAAAATTTAAAGTATCAGTCTAAAATAACATCTAATCTTGATTATAGAAGTACAAGAGATTAGCTAATGATCTTAAAATTTAACCCATCACCCCGCAAGAAATCTCATGCCCAAGGGTGTTTACATTCTGTTTTTATCGTAAAATGTGCCTACCAGGGTGAAAAAGGAAGTAAAGTAGGACGTACAATATCTTTATTATACTTTTCACATGTAAATTTAATTTTTCTGTTTTTTTTAATAAAAAAAACAGAAAAATTAAATTAGGGCATTCATTACATTGTTTATACAATCCTCTAGTCTTCGTCGCGAGTGAGTGTGATGCTTTCACTGAATTCTAATTTATTTATTTTTTTAAATTTCGTAGAAACATTGTTTGTTGGTTTTTATACTATTCTATTAATCAAAATACAAAACATTTCAGAAATCAGCATCTGTTTCGATGTTTAGTAGGTGGTTTCTGACCATTTAACAAAATAATTTGAGCATTTACTATCGCAACGTTCAACAACAGAAAAAAAATATTGTCATATGCTATCGATTAGATTTTCTAGCCATTGAAAATGATGTGGTCATTTTATCAAAGACGATATTTAGTCCCTCGGTCAAATTATCTGGATAGATTTCAGTAGAGGAATCATACTTGCTATTCATTCGATTCTACCTCATCATTCTTGCAAAGAGATCTTTTTCATCCGAAAATATTGTTGTCCTATATCTATTAAATACTGTATGCATTAAATTACTTAAAAATCATATTTCTTCACCATAACTACAACAATGTGCCATTGCATAAGAAACATTTTAAATAGTGCTCATGCATTTAGAACTGTAACAGTAATTCCCGCGCAGGGTATGACATACCTGAAAAGGTGGTATCAAACAATATACATTTAGAATTCGCCTACAAACTAAAGCCCCTCATAGGATATGACCTTAAATCAGCTACACGAGAAACTATCCATTTTCCAAAAAAGGTTTAGATGGAGTCTTGAAAGAAGTTGGCTGTGGGTGTCACATACCCTGAGCATGAAGTGTCGGGTAAATTGTTGATTCTTTGGAGAAAATAACAACTCTAATCCATAATTCGACTCTACTAATATCACACAACGCTGACCATGAATGCTACGATCTTAACTATTGATCTAAAATAATATTCCTCAACGTGGAGCCTAAGACCCAAAGGAGGGCAAGTTGATTCTTAAAGAGAGCAATTTGGAAAATAACTCATTTGGAGCATAATATAACCAGTTACATAAAATATTTTTCACTACTTGGCTGTGTAATATGAGACAAATTGTAACAAAAGTAATATAAATATTTTTGTCCTCAAGTCGATAAAATATTCCTTCCAAACAAAGATATCGTTGTTTATTTTGAATGGAACGAAATAATTAACGCTGCGATCTAAGTTTCTGCAGTGTTTAGCGGAATCGTTCGTTTAAAAATTGTTTAAATTAATTCAAGATATACGTCTGTAAAATTGTTATAAAAGTCCCTTTGCTTAAAAAATACACAAATTGAATTAATTTCAGTGATATGTAAATGGTAAATAAATTCAGTAGGTAATTTTTATTAATTTCATTTTAGAAGCATCCTTTTCCAGAAACAATCAAAAACAAGAATCTCACAATTTTTGTTTTTTATTTGAGTTTTCCATTGTCAGTTTTGAGAAAATTTACTGATTGTACTAATAATAGTTTTTAGTAACTTCTTAAAACCTTAAAACTTCATTTATCATTTATGTTTCATTTATGCATATATTTTATGTATATATATATATATATATATATATATATATATATATATATATATACCAGGCTTTTGTACAATGTTATACTTCTAGAATTAAATGCTTAAAGAACAAGAAAAGAGGTGTTAGAAAGCATGAAGTTGTTAAAAGGCGAAAACAAAACATTTACACAAGGAGTCCAAATGTGTTATGCTAGTCTAGAAATAGAGTGTGGGTGAATAATAAAAGTTTGAAACGAACCTGAAATTAAATCTGACATAATTCAATTGGAAAACTCATTTGGAAATGTAGTGTACCTAACAATGCAGATGGAACTGAAGCTGATTATTTATTTATGTTCAGAGTAACAGTGAGGATAAAGATGAAACAAAATTCGATAATTAGCCTGAAGATGTAACGGAAGACGAATTGGAGAAACTCTTTATGTTATTAAATAATGAAAGCTCAGATGTCTTATGTCATTTTATTCAAATAAACACTGTGCTGGAATCTACTTTTTACACTTCTCTTTGTTTTTATAGCTATCATTTTTATATCTGGTGTACAACACGAGCACCTGTAAATTTCGATGTTATTTTTTTTGTGTTAAAAATACGCTAATACACAGAAAATCAAAAACATAATTCGTTCTTTGTGGTAACTTTCTCACAAAGAAAAAAAACATCTTATTTTTTTAAAAATCATTTCCCGCTTAAGAACAAATTATTTTAATTGAATATGTTTTATTTCTTCTTGGATTTTCCCTTTTCATTTTAATTACTTCAACGCAAGGTAAATTCATTTGAATATAAAATAAATGACAAGCTTACTTAATACTCGCAGGGAGGAAGAAAATTGTATCAAGAAATATTAAAACTCTTACAGTGCACTTAGCAAAAGACTAATTTTAGAAAATTAACTTTTTTTCCTTAAATTTTTGTCTCTTTTGGTGTATCTTTTGTTTATTAGTAAAACTGATTCTTATTTTTTAACCTTAGAAAAAAAAACCGAAACCACATCTCAAAAGAAAACATTTGTCCGATTGCAGAGAAATATTTCATGTATAAAAAACTAGTTGTGTACTTAAGTTAAAATACAAAGAAAAAATGTGATAAATCTACAAATATTCATCCGTCCTTAGAAAATTAAAATGATAGCTAATTTATCATGCATCGTTGTCGTCTCCCGAGACTAAAAAGCTTCCCTTTTGAAAAAAGTCAGCTTTCCCATCAACGTTTTACACTTCGAAAATAATTAGTTAAATGTGTGTGTTTGTTTTTTTTGAGAGAAACATATTATTGATTTAGAACGATGATGCCTTGCTTTTTACTTGATTAATTATAACGTTTTATTAGGAGTTATTTATTCACAAAGAATATAGCGAGGGAAGACATAGGGGTGCCATGAAAAATTATGTTACACTTCGAGTGATTATACGTGATAAATTCAAGGTGAACTAAATAATGACTTACTATTTTGATTAATGAAAACCTTTTTGCTTTTAAGTATGCACATAAACCTGATATAAAAGCAAGCTTTATCTTTTACGAAAGAGACATTGTTTGGATTTAGCTTTTTAAATACGTTTTTTTACAGTGAAGGAACTAAAAGTTTATAAAAAAATGGTTAGAAGGAGTTTATTTGGTTTTTAAATCAAGTTGAACAGTTTGACCTGAAAGCAAATGGCGTTACACAAAGAAGCTAACTATATTTAACAAAGACTTTAAAAAAAAATGTTTTTTTTCTTTGTATTTTTTTCGAAAAAAAATGTCTTTGGTTAATCTGAAATATTGTCCATCTTGAGATTTTAGGCCTTTTTTAGACGGACTTTGATACTTTCACCCAAGAATAAAAGTGAAAAGACAAAAACTCAAAAACTTAAGAACTCTCCTAAGAACAATGTTACATCTAGTGACGACAGTTTGATCCAAATGATGTTAATATGCAACGTCTCCTGAATAGGAAACCATATTTGCTAAAAATTAACCCTTGTTACTTCTAGAGCAACATTGATCATAAAACTCACTATCTGAATCTTCTAAGTTTCTAAAATTTTCTTTTTTGCAGAAATTTATAATTTCAACCATATTTCCTAAATTTTAAAATTTTAGACCAATAGGAAAAAATTCCTGAATTTCAAAGCTTTGAATAGTTATTAAACTCATATATTTCAATTTAAATTAAATTGCTTAAAATACATTTTAATTGCAATGTTCTCCAAAATATAAAAACAATAATTTTTAAGATATAAACAATGATCAGCATATTCGGATATTGAAAAATAAATACGAAATAATTCGGCGTATAAAGCACACTTTTAACACAAAAAATAAAATAAAATTTACAGATACATGTTATACACCAGATATAAAAATGATAGATTTAAAAACACAGAAAAGACGATAATATAAGAAATTGCATTCCTACCCATATCTAAATAATGGTTAATTTAAAAGAAATATGAATAAATTTTAATATTGGATATGAGAGTTTTTATTATTGGATAACATGAAAAAAATTATTTATCAGCCCTCATACAATGCTGTTTGTAAAAAAAAAAACGCAACAACACCATGAAGGAACCATCAAAATCAAATGAACCTTGCAGCAAATATTTGTTACATAATGTTACGTAAAATAATACAGTTTCAGAACCACCGCGCATGCGTGGCGTGCGCAGCGCCCTCTGAACTGATCCTGAAAGCCTATAAATAGAGGGCTGTAACGGGACGCTGAAAATAGTTGTTGAT
Organism: Trichonephila clavipes; assembly: GCA_019973935.1. Taxonomy (NCBI): domain Eukaryota; kingdom Metazoa; phylum Arthropoda; class Arachnida; order Araneae; family Nephilidae; genus Trichonephila; species Trichonephila clavipes. The sequence continues at coordinate 2,065,712 of BMAU01012990.1, read as the reverse complement.
TATTGGTTAGTGACGAACGTTTAGTGAGACCTAAGTATGCCTCCACGACGAAATCAGAAGAAATTTCAACAACTTATGGTGTTTGAACGGGGCAGATTATCAGTCTTCGAAAAGGAATATTTAACAATAACAATAGGAGCTCGTGTGCAGCGGATCAGTTCCACAGTGACGCGAATTTGGTCCCGCCGAGCACCGAACAATTCGAAAAACTGGCAGTGGCTGAAGGAAGGTGACGTCAGCGTGTGACGATCGACACTTGCTACGATTGGTAGTGAATGACCATACAGCTTCCTACAGGCAGTTGGCAGCTCGTTGATCTACTGCTGCAGGTTACTAATGTCGGTTTCGTCACTTCGTCGAAGTCTGCTGCACCGTGGATTACGTGGAAGGGTGCATTTATACAGGATACACCTCGGAAAATCATCGACGGTTACGTCTGCAATGGGCTTATGAGCATAGAGTCTGGCAAGCTGATTGGCACCAAGCTGTTTTAGTAGAAGAATCACGCTTCAATTTGTGGGACCATGATGGCCACATTCTTGTTAGACGCTAAGCTGGTAAAGATGCCTTCCAATTTGCGTTATCGAACGACATAGTGGCCTAACACCCAGAGTAATGGTTTGGGGAAAGTTTTCATATCATGAACGATCCAATTTGCTACGGATTGAGGATAATCTTGATAGCAACAGTTATGCCCGCATAGTACTACCGCCCGAAGTTGTTCCCTTCCTTTAAGGCATCCCTGGAGCTATCTTTCAACAGGATAATGCACGCCCTCATGTTGCAAAGACTGTTTGAGACTTCTGTTCAGCCCCACACATGCAACTTTTTTCTTGCCCTGCTTATTCACTCGGATATGTCGGCTATTGAATATGTGTGGGATTTGATTGATCAGCGTCGCGCTCGAGATCCGTGTCCTGCAGCTTCGCGCATATAAGCAATATGGAATTCTCTTCCAAAAGCAGACATTCAAACTCTGTTTGACTCCCTGACAGGTCGTATAGCAGCCCTTATTGCAGAGCGTGGTGGCTCACCAAATACTGATTTTAGACACTTAATTATTGTTTTTCTACTTTAAATACTTCGTCATTTATTAGTAGTCGGTAGTGCATTAAATTTCATTTAATTCTGATGATTCCTTCATGGTGTTGCATTTCTTGCAAACAGTAGTTTATCTTTACGCACATCACTGATTTCTTTTTCCACACTTACTGTAATTCTGATCCATAAATAAATAATAAGTTTTCATCCCGTCTAAATGTTAGATGTATCATATTATTTAAATGATTTTTTTAGTTATGCCAGGCTTAATTTCATTCCATGATTTAATTGTCTCAATTCGTAGACTATTTCTAGACTTCAAAAGATAAAATCATTACACATGAACATTTCAGATTTCATTGGGAAACAAAGGTTTGCGTTATATATATATATATATATATATATATATATATATATAAATATATATATACAGCGAATACACATTAAAGTTTAAAAAACGCGATTTATATAAGTCTATGTGCACTTTATGCACCGGATTATAAGGTAATATATTTAAGTTACCAATAATATGTTAAGTAAGGCCAATTACCTATATCATGATCATATTATGACAAAGATGGAATGCATTGTTTTCATATCGAAATTGAATTAAAAAAACTCTAAATCTTTTCCCCTTTTTCACTAACTCTTTGACTGCTTACTAAAAGTTACTCCATTCGCTCTCCAGTGTCACTGTTTTCAACACAGGCTCGCGTTACCTGAGTATCAGGTGGGGAAAAAAAGGTATAAGTAAAGCCATTCCTTCTCTAAAATATGTGTTACACAAACACTGGAAAGGTTATTTTATGGCATTCCAAAACTTTGGAATAGTTTTACTGACAGCAACGCAAAGAAAATATCGCATTTCGGAAGGACGAGGATATATATCTAGGTCAGTTGACGCGCTTGCTGAGGAAGACGCATTTACACACCAGATGCAGTTAAGAGGTTTAAATTGTACGGTTGCTTAGATTAATCTAATTTAAACAATAAATAATTTCAAACTCTATAAATTCAACCCCCAAAAATATCCATAAATGTGCTATTAATTAACATACAATTTTATTAGATGCTAGGTTATTTATTGATTACCAATACATCATTAAGAACTTAGATTTATTAATTATAGTGAAACTAAGGTAGTCAAGTAGCTTAAAGATAGCTACTTCGACACTGGAGATGTGAAAGTCAAGCCCTGTATTATTGCTGATTTGCCAATACATCGAATAATAAGAGATGCTGCTCATTTAAAGAAGCTAAAAATTTTTAAAAGAAGCTTAAAATATCCAAGTTACGTGGTACGTAACTTAAGATAGTAAGCTTGATCTAATTCTCATTACCTGAGATTATAACTAAAAATTACTTTTTTCTGATAAAGTTTATTTAATTTTACAAATGTTTTCATTGATTTTTAAATAAATAATAGTAGAAAAATAATGTTTTTTATAGAAAATCAAGAATTTAACATAAATTCACTTCATCAAACATTATGTAACTTGGAAATATAAAATTATATACTATATTTTTTAAAAAAATAAGTACAGCAGTTTTAATGAGGGAAATATTTATCATTCAAGAAAACTAATAATTTATTTATGTAAGAAACTAATACATACAGTATCGCACACAGGAATTGTTCAAGTGGGGGGGGTCCAGGGTCGAAAGTTCACCCTTCTTGTATCATGCTCTTTTTAATTTTGTCTATTTTCGGGAACAAAACACAGTTAAAAAATAATTCTTGAATAAATAATTAGCATTAATTAATAAAATTAATCAATATTAACAAGTAATTAATTAAATTTTACGTACTATATACTTAGAATTATAATAGAACGGGAAAAAAATCAAGGGCTTTGGGGGGTCCGGACCCCAGGACCTTCGTGTGCGCCACTGAATATATATATATATATATATATATATATATATATATATATATATATATATATATACTGCTGGACAATTGCTAAGGACGGATCACAAATTGCTATGTAGCATAACATTAAGCGAGACATGAGGTCTAGTAGGATAAAATATAGTTGCCACACTGTTCAGACATTAGAATAAAGAATATTTATTGTTCTGGAAATTACAAAAGCTGTGAAACATCTGAAAGAAAAAAAAATGTTCATTTGATCTGCGTACGGAGAAATGAAACAATGCATCTAAAAGTC